>QGSO01000163.1:1190725-1358225 GCA_011037825.1 Carya cathayensis | reverse complement strand
AATATTGATGATATTACGTCCACTCATTCCAAAGCAAATTTAATATGCAAAGGCTTAGAAACGCCAAGCTCGTAGCTCCCAAACTTTTCATGAAAAGGAGAGACCCTTGTGGAATTCAAGGTTTCATGCACATGCCTCCCTCTTCATCGATCATCATCTTCTTCTTCTTGATCTCGATCGATCTTCTTCTTCCCCTAGAAATTAATTAATTAATGTAGTTCACTCGAGAGCGGCAAGTGGGTGAGTGGGGGCACAACATGATTTTTCCAACTGATCAAAACTCTTAATTTAATGTACTCACAAAGTTGTACTTTGACATAAGCCTAGCTAGCTACACACACGAGGGCAAAACCCAGATAACACACGTATATATAAATATATAGTACTCAGGATCATATATAAATCCATTGATTAACAAATAAAGCTGAAACCCAGGCCACCATACGTCGACCATATATATATAGTTCTGATCAATATATTATCAAGAGAACACGTCTCGAGTACGTACCTTGGAAGTTGGAACTAGCTAGGTTAATATTCTTTAAGATATATATATATATATACCGAAAGTAACATCCATCATTAATTTCTTAATTTATAACCTAGCAAGCAGCTTCCACTTCTTAACCTTCCACGTATGTGCCATGATCGAAACTCAAGACGCTTTAGTGAACATCAAAATATTCTGATTCATGCTCCATAACTACTAAGCTAGCTAGCTAGCTAGCTATATCTAGACGATGATCCCAGTACTAGTACTAGTACTACTACTTCAATCTAGATCAGCGAGCATGATCACTAGGATTCCCTTCATGTTCTCATGATTAAATAAATTATAATCTGTTCAGTTAGTTGATGAGTAAATAATTAATTAAACCTTTCAGTATAATACTTTTGTTGTAAAGTTATAATATGTAGTATTTTAATCATTTCATTTCATTTGAGTAAATTATCATATTCCAATTAAATGATCGATGTTTGGCCACCAGACCAATATTAATATAAAATTCAGGTATTTTAGGGCATGCAATATTAATCATGCATGGGCCATCAACCATATATACCTATATATATATATAAAAGATAAATTATATTTGCAGTCGTGAGTGTGCAAGCCTTGCGCAATCACTTTGAAAAAATTGAATAAATACGAAATCTACACGAAAAGAAAATTAGTTTTTTAATAATAGACTACACTATTTTTTAAAATGACCGTACAGTGCTTTGCACATTTTATGACTATATTTAACATTACTCTTTTCTTTAAGAAAAATTAAAAAAAAAAATTTTAAAAATACTTAATTCAGCTCATGATCACTAGAGTGGAAAGGCTGAAAATTAATAACATAGGTGGAGTGGATCTTTTGTATGTTTGACACTTGTGGGGCCGACATATGGCACTTACGTGGTGTGAAACCCAGGTGGCAGAATGGGCTTTGTGGGCCGGAAAACGGCCGTTCAAGTCACAATCGCAATGCTTGTTGCAGGCTCATGGGGTCCAAGATGGAGGCCCACCTTTCAACTTGATGACCAGTCTCCTCCACGTGAGAACCTGCTCTTCATCCTAGTCAGCATGATTCCGGGGATTCCCTAATTGCCACGTTGAAGCCCGACTTTATAAGTATTTAGTTTTAACTCAAAATGAAGGGCTCAGAAGTCGTTGTGGGCCAGTAGAATCAGAAGAGCATGACCCATCGCTTTAATTCATTGCTCCCTAATTCTCTTTCTAATTCTATTTTTTTACTTTTGTTTAGTGAAATTTTTCCAAATTAAATCTATGTTTAGATTTATTTTATCTCATTTCATATTATTATATTTTCAAATTTTTACATAAAATATAATAAATAATTTAATTTTTTTAAATATTAAAATTATAATAATATTAAAAAATAAAATTCTAACAATATTTTATTTAACTTTCAATTATTATCTCATCTGATCTTACTATCCAAAATGCAGTTACTTACGTCCTAATATTTTGTAGCTCAAGCTAATTTTGTTGCATGATGATATCTTTTAGCTCATGATTACTTCTATCAAAGTTTACTCGATTGTCTTTTTAGGGGAATTAATTTTTCACCAACATGCCTCCATTTAGGAAGGCTTAGTAACTTGCATTTGCCTAGTTTAAAGAAAGCAATTCATGCACAAATTCCTCAAAAGTAGAAGAAACAAACAAAACTAATAGAAAAGCGCGCTATAAGCCCTTCAAACCTTGGTTTACTAAAATTTTCCCGAGAAAATATGAAATTTATTACAAGAATATAAGCTAGCCCTTTAACAATATTTTAACTAAGAATTATTGAGAAAGACCCAATATTTTATTTCTTAAAATTTAATAACATTGTAAAGAAAGCAAAGGCTTATGATTTGAGACCGACTCTTGAAGCGCATTTAACTTCCCCGCATCCTCCCCTGATCACATGCACTCTCGTCTCGATCTTATGCCCAACAGTACCACTATTTAAGCCCCCTCCACCCCCTCCTCTCCTTCCAAACCGAACTCACTTTCTCTTCTCTGACAAAGCTCCCTCCGAAGTTTCAAACCTCAAAAACACAAGCACTCTCTAGCTTCCTCACAACCTCTTGTTTTTTTTTTTTTTATCACTTTGATCCTCTTCAAGCTGTGCCCAAAACCGCTTCTGTCTGACACATCTTAATGTACAACCTAGTTTCTTCCATAACTGAGAGCTAGAATCGTCTTAACAATGGAGAACTTGTTTCGTCTTGCAGATCATGAGGATTTCTTCTCTCGTCCAAGCATTTGGATTAACGGTCCGGTCATTGTCGGTGCCGGGCCATCGGGGCTAGCCACAGCTGCTTGCCTCAGAGAACAAGGAGTATCCTTTGTAGTCCTTGAAAGGGCTGAGTGCATAGCATCCTTGTGGCAAAAGCGCACCTATGACAGGCTAAAGCTTCACCTTCCCAAGCAATTTTGCCAGCTCCCTAAGCTTCCTTTCCCACAAGACTTCCCTGAATACCCAACAAAGAAACAGTTCATAAACTATCTTGAATCCTATGCTAAACACTTTGAGATCAACCCACAATTCAACGAGTGCGTTCAGTCCGCTAGGTACGATGAGACTAGCGGATTTTGGCTGGTCAAGACCGTTTCAACAAGCGCTGCTTCGACTCGCACTGAAGTCGAATACATTAGCAGGTGGCTAGTAGTGGCCACCGGCGAAAATGCCGAGTGTGTGATGCCAGATATTGAAGGACTAGCGGAGTTTGAAGGCGACGCTATTCACGTTTGTGATTACAAGTCCGGCGAGAAGTTCGGGGGGAAGAAAGTATTAGTCGTGGGGTGTGGCAATTCAGGCATGGAAGTTTCCCTTGATCTTTGCAACCACAATGCCTCGCCATCTTTGGTTTGTCGTAGCTCGGTAAGTACTCCATATATATAGCAAAACAAAACAAGTCTCTTTCAATGAAATTGCGCTTCTGGGTTTGGATTCTTATGGATGTGTTCTGTCTGTCTTTGCTGTGCAGGTCCATGTCTTGCCAAGAGAAATTCTTGGAAAATCTACGTTTGAGTTGGCCGTTTCGATGATGAAATGGCTACCCCTTTGGTTGGTTGACAAGCTGTTGTTGATTTTGGCGTGGTTGGTGCTAGGAAACATTGAAAAATATGGGCTAAAAAGGCCGGAGGTTGGTCCAATGAAGTATAAGAACACAATGGGGAAGACCCCTGTCTTGGACATTGGCGCATTGGAGAAAATCAGATCCGGGGACATTAAGGTAGTCCCTGGAATCAAGAGGTTTCTACCCGGACAAGTAGTCGAGCTTGTTAATGGCGAAAAGCTTGATATTGATTCAGTTGTTCTGGCTACTGGATACCACAGCAACGTCCCTTCTTGGCTTAAGGTGAGAAAAATTTTCATTTCTTCAGCTTGTCTTCATTTTTTTTTTCCTTTTTTGGGTTTTCGAAAGACATACAGTTGTGGCAGTTGGTTTTTAATCCTGCTCAGATAAAAATGTCAGTCTCTGATCTGATGGTGAGGCATTTATGGCCGCATAGAATTTGTCCCATTACCTATAATATTTTACAAAACAAAAATTATCTTGGAAGCTTCTACGATTTTTTTTTTGTTTTTAATATTGATGCTTTATTTTACTCAAATGGGCTAATCTTTTTTTGGTTTATGCTATGTTCAGGAAGGTGAATTCTTCTCCAAGAATGGGTTCCCAAAGTCACCATTCCCAAATGGATGGAAAGGAAATTCTGGGCTGTATGCAGTTGGGTTCACAAGGAGAGGACTCTCGGGTGCATCCTCAGATGCCGTGAAAATAGCACAAGACATTGGTCAGGTCTGGAAAGTGGAAACCCAGCAAAAGAAGCGAACCATCGCTTGCCATAGACGATGCATTTCCCAGTTCTAAACACTCGAAAACTCTCAAGTTAACCATCCATTTGTTAGCAGTGTATAAAAGTACTGACTTTGTATAAACACACAAAGAAAGAGACAAACGGCAGACTCGGAGCCCTCTCCGAAGGCCCAAGTTTTCAAAATTTGTTTTTGGGCATTTTGTAGACTAAGGATGATGAGGCTTTGTCTTGTTTTGAAGTGTCAAAGTTTAATGACAGTTTACTGTCCTCACCACCCCCCCCCCCCCCCCCCCAACAAAAAAAAATGCTCTCCCTCTATTTATGTTTTGTATGCTCATTCCTGGTAAATTTCACATCCATTTTAAATATCAAGTGATAGAGATCAAATGACAATCTTCCTTCTCCACCTTTTTTCTTTCAAAAGTTCTATAAATGGTTTCTCCTAAGTCATCAAGAATGAAGTTGCAACTACTGATCAAATAAACAAAGAATATTCTTGTGTCTGAAATGTGAAATGATGTTCATCACCCTCAGTTGAGACCTATTGAAATTTAGCTATTGAATATCAAACCACCTATCATCATTTCCTCCCTTACCCATCAGAGCTTTATTAAGGAAAAGGCCCACTGATTCAATGTTTCAGCAGATTGGCAACTTGCCCATTAGCATCTATCATCAGCTGAGTAGGTCCCATTGCAATGGAAACTAGCTCCACAACACCCACCACCTTCTCTCTCTTCTCTTGGAGGATACCCATATTCCAAGACGGCTCCACATCACTATTCCCATTAAAATTATTATCTTGAAGTTGAGGTTGACCAACTCACTGATATGATATAGATTTTACAAAGTCTCTGTTGCCATGCACATGGATATCATAGAGGCACAAAGAACCAGTTTTACAGTTAAATCTTCACTGTAAAGCTTATTTGAAAGCTTGCACTCATGTGAGAAGAACTCAGAATGCTAGACAAAAATTACAGAGTTTTGAACATTCTCACTTTGCCCGGACTCGATCATGAAACTTTTCTGTGGTTAATTTCAGAAATGATTGTATCTGAACAAGGTACAAGTAGCACACAATTGTACTAAACTCAAACTAAGGTTTAAGAAAGAAAGTTCAATTATTAAACAATTTAACAATGTTCCTTTCCTTTTCCCACGTTTCCAATATCAACTTCAAGAAAATTAAGTTCCCGCATGGTTAAGGTTTTTCCTGCCCACACAATATATAGCCAATTATATAATAATGATATTCAGAAAGAATTTCCAACATATGAAAAGCTGTACACAGCTGAGCTAGTTCATTCAAAAGCTATGGACAGAAGTTCCACAACCCCTTAGATCCACAACAGCCAAGAATAACAAGTCAAACATTTAAATTCGCTTTAAAATGAAAGAGAAATCCAACCATCCATTCTCCATGACCTATCACAAGGCTGTTTCTACAGCATTCTAATTTCTAGCAAGCAAACATATATCCCTTGTAATTATATCAATCATGCAGTAGGGGAGCATGGCTTATGGGATTTCAGATAATTCCAATTTTAAAGCAAACACACCGTCAAACCAATAAAAATATTTTGTTTTTGTTTTTTTTAACAAGTGACAGCAAATAAAATAAATAAATGGTGTGACAAAGAGTTGGGAGATTTTGTTGAAAACTTTTATAAAGTTCCAATTATCTTGTCCTGGGTAGACATAACTAGGAGTAAGACTAGAGAAGTTAAAAATGAGAACAAAACATGGAGTCGTGTAGACTCTGGGAGGAACTACTGCAATTTTTTTGGCTACTGGATGTTCAGTATACTGCATGTAAATTATCAGATAACATAATCACAGATAAGGCTGAGTACCACTGTAATTTATTGGTGAAAGCGTCCCATGCTCTAGGAGAATAAAAGAGGAAAAAATCTGTACAAGAAATAAAGCCCAAAAACACTGCCCATTGACTCCAAACTGGAACCAGCGCCGCATTAAGGCCCTGTTCTATATTCTTTGCATTTCAAAACAGTGCTAGAAACAGCTCACATGAGCCCCTGTGCAACTTATTGAAAAACTGTAACTTTTCAACTCAATGGTCTATCTATTTTCTTCGTTGCCAAAACCTCAAATCAGCAACTCACTTTGTACAAAACCTGAGTACCGCATTTAACAGCTGCAGTTTGTGTCCCTTGTCTTTGTATTCTATTTTGATGTTTCCAAGCTCTTCTAAATCAAGACATTTAGTGGGAAAACAGTAAAATAACACATGGGATGGCCACCATTTTCCCCTGCCACTATCCCATCACCAGGGCCCATTTTCACTAACCATTGTTAGTCTGCAAAAGTAAATCTCTTCCTTCACGTGGTTGTGTCATCTAATTCAGGAGGGTGGACCTGCAAGGATATGTAGTTCAGAGGAGTAAGAAGTATTGGATTTTAAGTCTAACACCTAAAGTTGAGCAAGTCCGGAATCGACAATGTCATGCTTGAGATTTAACTTGAGACAATAGCCTGCTAAGCTTTTTCCCCAAAGATCCAACCTATTACCCTCAATTATTTTTTTACAATTTCTTTATTAGGTTATCTGTACTCTTTTTTAGTACTTTTAAGTACATTTCAATTGACCGATTTGATGGTTTTCCTGGGAGGCATATTTCCAATAATAAACCATACTAAAACGAAAAAACCATACAATACTCCATTCAACTTCATTTCTTGTCCACGTTCTTCCCACAAATGAACTTTCCTTCTTATCAAACCAAATTAGATCAATACATCTTTCTTTACATTTCTTATTTTTCTCTTTTGGAAATTATGTTGTCTGAGTCTGCCTCTCTTTAATTATTGGACATATTTTTCATCGGAAGTATAACACATGGAATCATTTTGTGGATATCAGAAGACTTGGAGGAATGTAATAAGCTCATTACTTTGGAACTTTAATCTCTGTTATTTCCAAATATGCTTTATCCTATCCAGGCTGACACACAGGTTCCATGTCATTTTGATGAAATAAAACTCCAGAACATTCATGGTATCAGTAAGATAGTGACTGGAGTGTCAGACTCACATGACTACTTGATAAGTCAAAATTAAATTGTATAGTATGTTTTGCATCTTCCAGAAGCAACAAGAGTAGGGTTCAATTCTCATGACCATGTTCCATAGATTCATAGACAAACTCAAATCCCCTGCTTTATCCTGCTGTTCATGTTCAGTCGTCAGTCCATATATCCTGCTTTATCTTGTCCAAGGTTAACAGGACTGGCTTATTATCACAAGTCACGTTCCCAGTAGATCACCATGAGCACACAGAAGGTCAAGGCTAGTGCAACCAAATCTAAAAATCTGCCAGCTATACGCTGAAGCAAGAAGTCTTACCTGAAAATTGTCGAAACCAAATTATTTAATGGTTTGACTACTTCAGGTTTTGGGCTAGAACCAACAAATAGGTTAAATGACAATCATTTGCAGCAATTTTTTTTATAGTGCTGAAATTTGTGGGAATGCAGGATGAGTGTATAAGCTACAATGCATCCTGAAGTAGATACAATAGTTTATACCCTAACCGATTTAATTTCAAAGGTCAAGAATTCACCTTATTTTCCAACATTCAGAAACGTAAATGTGAGAAGCAATTGCTGCACTCAACAGACCTTCAGAATAAAAAGCTAGTGAATATATGAAGGATGAATTGTTTGGACTGGGGAATGATTAAAAAGATAGAAATCAAACCACAAGAAAAGCTAGAAAAATTGGTATACCTTGGGGAAACCACCACAAACAACAAAAACTTTGCCCATTTGTAAAACGAATTAATTTCCTAGCTGAAAATGAATTTAAAAGTTGAATTTGTGATGAAAAACCAATTCATTGAAAATGTGTTTCACCAATAATCAAGTTGCTTTGTCGACCCAGAATAATAATGGTTGGGCAGAAAAACGTTTCCTGATGTTTTCTTCAGTGTTCATGGAAGCACAATAATAATCGGACTGGTTTCATTTTAGACCGTATCTAACTCTTGCTATCAACTAACTATTTCATGAAATGAAACGAACAGTCGCTTAAATTGTCCTAAACAAGTCATTGCCTACATCAAACAAACTGTTGGTGCAAGTTGGAAACGTTTAGTCAAAATTCTTGAATTTTATTGATTGACAGGAAATACAAAATCATCAAATCATATTTTCTTCTTAAACCTTTAAAATTACAAGCCGCAAATAGAGGCATATATTGAAATGGGTACAGTACTGGAAGAAGCGAGAAAGAAAGAAAGAAAGAAATGGGTCCCCTGGATTTGAGATTTGAGAATACGAGTATGTGTGTGTTTCCTACCTTCACATCATTACCTATATTAGGTTTCCTAGCATGATTGCCTTAAGACTATTATTTCCGCTATCAAAGTGTAAAAATAACCTTACATGATTGTCTGTGAGTTGTGTTTGCATATATTTTCACGAGTTGACAATATCACTCGAAGTATCTTGCGATTCCTTTCCATTCCCTGGGAAAGAACCTCCATCATTGCACAAGCATCTTGTCAAATCATGAGTTATAAGGTATGTAGTGGCCCATACATCAAACGAAAAAAATTATAACTGCTAGGAATAGGAATCTGTTCAATATGTGTCTAATCAGGCACTCTAATTTGTCTCCATGCTTGTTAAGCATTTATCGAGCCAAACAAGTATGCTAATATACAAAGCCCATAACAAATTGGCTGAGGGATGAAAATTGCTCAGAAATAACAAGCAAGCTAACTCACAGAGCCATAAGCCAGACAAAATCTAAATGGGTTAACTGCTCAAGAGTTGCAAAACTCCTCGGGCATTCTCAATGACAACAAAGGGCCTCACGACCCTTTGAAGCTATTGGTGCTGTTTGGCCCAAAACGTTTCCACTTTTTTTTGTACTTGGATGGAAATAAATGTCTAAAATCTTAGCCCCATAGATAATAGATATATCTCAAATGATAGATATTGCCCAAGCTCAACTCCAACTCTGAATAACGAAACATAAAGAACAAAGCATACATGGAAAATTCCAAAGCTGACATTTATGATGTTGCAGATGCAATAAACATCTGCCTCAGGCGCTTGAAATATGGCAACATGTCATCTCGAGCAGGAAGGTTCTCTTTGATCACAGGGACTTCCTTGAAGCGTTTAGTCCAAGCATGTAAGCGTGGAAAGCTATTAGCTTCCATCAGTTTGACACCAACTGCTTCTTCCATGACGTCAAGCCAGCCAGCTGCTAGCCATCCAAAGGCTAGGTCTGTTAATCCAATCTTATTGCCTCCAAAAAACTGCCTATCCCCAAGTCCATGATCTTCTATTATTTTCAGCACCTCTTTGGCATCTCTTGTTGCCATCTCTTGCTCTTCTCCCACAAAATGAAAGAAACCAAAGAAAGTGGGGCTCTATGGAATCCAGAAACATGTGATTAGAGACTCAGTCAAATTTTTTGCTTTTGCTCCAGATTTTTTTACACTTTCCAGTTCACTTTTATCAAGCAAAAGATTAATTCTTGAAACAATTTGAAACCAAAGAAGTTGAAATAAATAGAGAGATTTAAAATATGTATTATCTTGTGCTCTTCAAACTTTGTCCAAAACCGAGCCCGGGCTTTCTCATATGGGTCATCGGGAAGCAAGGAATCATGGGGCCAAACCTCCTCAATGTACTCAACAATAACAGTGGACTCGGCAATTGGATTTCCACCATGAATGAGCACAGGGATCTTCTTATGAACTGGGTTGTACTTCAGAAGAAGATCACTCTTATTGGAAAGATCCTCTTCTACATATTCAAATTTGACACCCTTGAGCTTCAGAGCCCATATCACTCTGTAGCCATAAACACTAGGCCAAGCTCCTAGTAACTTCACTTCTTCCATTCTTGTAAGGTATATGCCTTCTCTTTCTAACCTGGTAAGGAGTTCGGGTGGTTGAACAAATCATGAAATGGGTTTTTCTTAGTCTGTTATAAGCTTCTAAAATTCAAAAGATTAGGAGTAACTTTATTTATTTAAATGCTTTTGCTATGCTAGAGTCTGGGACATCTTCGATGAAGTTTCCCACGAGATTGTGCATGATGGTATAATTGGCCATAAAATAGACATTTCAGATTGACCAATATGGTATTTTGACTAAGAAAATTAATACTCTTCAGATAAGTGATAAATATTACATTCGATTTGACTTTCTTTCATGGAAAAAAAAACGTTTAGGCATTGAAATTTTATCAAAAGAATTTTAGTGCATAGCGTAAACATAATATTTATTTGGGACTCATTATTGAATTGTAATGTTTTTTTTTTTATATTAATTGATGTGACATACGTGTATATTATTAATATATTTGATATATTAATAAATAAGCTTATAAACCATCAAAATATGTGGTTCAAAACTTCAATGGTTTGAGTTGCTTTCTTATTGTTTGGCATGTGTGTGGTCTTATTAGTAGGACTGTTCACCTGATCCGATAAAGCCTATTCCGACCCGACCCGACCCGGAAAACATGCCTTTTGAACTACCTTCCGAATTAACTGCTTACACAAAAACTGACTGGCCAAAAGGTAATCAATATTCCAAACCATTTCCTTTTTTTTTTAATAACCTAAAATATGAGCTCTTGAAAACTCTATGTTTCCTTCACTGAGTTTTCTCAGCAACCAAACAGAGAGTTACTTTCTTTTCCTACCCTAATAAAAACAAGTGTCAATAAAACAAAAACAAAACTTGAAAATAAAGACAAAGAAAGAAATAAGAAAGACAAAGAATGGACTGAGTAGGAGAAGCTTGCCGTTGCTTTGGTTGTCATTGTCTCAAGCTTCATAACAGACCCTAAAACTAGGGCTTTACATTTAGGATGTCAACCCGACCCGACTAGAAAGTTCCGAAAGTTTCAAACTGAATTACCCGACCCATAATGAAAAGTTTGGAAACGGAACTCTTTCGTTATGTGTCCGAAAAATCTTGGTTAGGGTCAGTTAATTTCCAATAACTGAAGTGCTACCACACGTCAATACGCCCCTTCCCCGCCTCCTCCTTCTTCAGTCTCAAACTAGTTCTTTTCTTTTTCTTATTATTATTATTTTTTTTTTTGGAACTCTGGCAATGAAATCGCTCTAGAACTTCTTCACCTACTTGCTCCGAAGTTACCAAATGGCCTCTCTACAAATTTTGAAATCCCTTTTCATTTTGGTTTCGATTCCCTTGCCAAACTTTCTAGGAAAATCGAGCTCTAAATTGAATTCCAAGAAAAAGTTTATGAGGTTTGATTGGTGTAGGAGCTCCAGGTACCATATGACCAAAGGTTTTAGGGTATGTTGTGAAGCTCGAGACAATGACAACCAAAGCAATGACACGCTTCTCCTACTTGGTCTATTCTTTGTCTTTCTTATTTCTTTCTTTGTCTTTATTTTCAGCTTTTGTTTTTGTTTTATTGACACTTGTTTTTATTAGGGTAGAAAAAGAAAGTAACTCTCTATTTGGTTGATGAGAAAACTCAGTGAAGGAAACATGGAGTTTTCAAGATCTCATATTTTATGTTATTAAGGAAAAAAAAAATGGTTCAGAATACCGATTATTTTTTGGCCAGTCAGTTTTCAAGTAAGTGATTAATTTGGAATTCAGGTACTTCGGAAGGCATGTTTTTCGAGTCGGGTCAAAATATGCTTTATTAGACCAATTCAGGTTGGGTGAATAGTCCTACCTAAAACCTTTAGTCGTATAGTACCTGGAGCTCCTACACCAACCAAACCTCAGAAACTTTTTCTTAATCCAATTCCGAGCTCGATTTTCTTGGGAAGTTTGACAAGGGAATTGAAACCGGAGTGAAAAGGGATTTCAAAATTTGTAAAGAGGCCATTTGGTAACTTTGGAGCAAGCAGGTGAAGAAGTTCTAAAGCGATTTCATTGCCAGAGTTCCAAAAAATAAAAATAAAAAAGGAAAAAGAAAGGAACTGGTTTGAAACTGAAGAAGGAGGAGGCGAGGAAGCGGTGTATTGAAGTGCGGTAGCGCTTCAATTAATGGAAATTAACCGACCCTAATCAAGATTTATAGGAAGCATGATGGAAGAGTTCCGATTTCAAACTTTTCATTCTGGGTCGGGTAATTCAGTTCGAAACTTTGGGTCAGGTCGGGTTGATGGCCTAAATGTACAACCCTACTTATTAGTATCGATTGTCTAAAGATTTATTAAATTTTTTAATGAAGTTAGGTCTAAACTCAGCTTAAATTCAACTTGAAAGATAGAATTGGCCTTAATTTAGTAGTGTTAGTTGTTTAAAAGTTTATTGATTCTTCTAAAACAAAGTTGCTCAAACTCGATTTGAATTAGAGTAACGTAACATTCAGTTGTAAGTATGTAAATGTCATGCAGTTGTTTTAAAAAAGAGTGGAATTACTATTAAAAAATTCATTATTTTTCATGTGAGTACTATATTTATTCACTTTTTTAAAAATAATTACGCAACACTTACGCACTCTTCAACTATCATTTCTCTTTGAATTAACACACGTAACTTCCTACTATCTAAACCTCTTCTCAGCTAACAAAATCCAACTACGGTGACGTCAGATAAAGATGCAACACCCCATTTCTCTCGTAAAAATAATAATAATAAAAAATTATGATTGAATTTTTTCTTTATGAAAGGAAAATAGATAGGCATTGTTTTTTAAAATTGAAAATAATTATAGAAATATTACAAATATAAGAGGTATACAACAACGGAACAAGGAGGTGGCAACGGTCAAGCGTCTTCGTGGCAGTATTTTGGTCATCCATCCAAAAACACGGGTTAGTGAAACAATACGCGAACAAGCGGCAAACTTTCACCAGCTAAAGTAGAGCATAGCCATGGCCTCTGTGGCTAACGGTCCGTACGTTCTCAGACCCCCGAATTCTCCTCATCATTCCAAAGGCGGCAGCAACAACAACGACAAAATCTTCAGATTCCTCTGCTGGCCATCTCATGTTCTTAGAAACACTGGATGGGTCCATTCTAACAACTGTGTTGCTGCATCATCCCTCTCTCCACGCACCCCAAAGCGAGGTTCTTCAACTATCACCCGCTCCACTGCTAATAAGTCTTCCCCATCTACAGAAATTAGGTGCTCTCTCTCTCTTCTCTCCGCTTGCTTACACATTAAATTTTGATTGTGGCTGCTTTGGAGTTCAGAATTTCTTTTGGATGTTCAGTGCTTTACTGTGGCATGTATTATTGTGAGTGAAGTGAGAGGGTTAAGTCCAACGTCTCGAGCAAATGTTGCGTATACAAATTTGTGTGGTTGGTTCCCTCTCTGAATTGTATTCATCATTTAGGTATTAGTTTTGGTTTAGCATCTTTTTCTGACTTTCAAGGTTCATTATCTGTGTTTTGAGGGCTTAAATTTTCGTGTTAGGATAACGTACGTTTACATTTACGTCCCCTTATGCTTGTAACTACCCCAAATGAAATTTTCCTTAACATAGTTATGTACTGACTCGTTGGGTCTTGTGACTATAAGAATGCAAAATTTGCATTACTGCATGCTTGCAGGGTACTAAGCCGGTAAAATGAGGTCTTTCATGTGCAAGCAGCCACAACATTTAAGACTACTTTTGTTTTTGGCTATTGATAAGTTAAAAGAAGTAACTATAGAAAAAATTATCGGATCGGGTCATTTGTGCAGATAACATAGACTTAAAGACTAATTATTTGTCATCCATACCTTTTCTGTATGGTTTTACTTTTAATTTTTGGAATATGACACTCAGCTCGGCCTTCATTTCGTCATGGCTGTGGCAAACCTTGATCCTCCCTTCTCGTTGTAGTTATTTCTATATTCTTTTTCATGGTACTTCCAACTCATGCTTCTGCTATCAAGTTCTGTTTTACATGTGAGGCTCCCTTGTAAGCATAATTTTATTTGTTCTCCAGTTCTACAGCAAAGATACGCAGCGAAGTTCTCTCTCCCTTTCGGTCTTTTCGGATGTTCTTTTATCTTGCTTTCATAGCAAGTGGTACTCTAGGGGGATTAAT
Organism: Carya cathayensis; assembly: GCA_011037825.1. Lineage (NCBI taxonomy): Eukaryota > Viridiplantae > Streptophyta > Magnoliopsida > Fagales > Juglandaceae > Carya > Carya cathayensis. The sequence continues at coordinate 1,343,880 of QGSO01000163.1, read as the reverse complement.
AGCAACCACACAATTGATTGCTGCATTAACAAATTCATCAAGAGCAGCTGCAGTACCCGAAATCTTGAACGGTCTTGGCATAGACATTGGAGCAGTATCTCTTTTTGCATTTCTTTATTCAAGGGATAATACTGCTAAGATTGCACAACTGGCTAGGCTCTCAAGAGAGGAAAGCCTTTCAAATCTTAAGCTCCGTGTGGACGAAAAGAGAGTTATTCCTCTCAGCTCTTTGAGAGGGATTGCTCGCCTTGTAATCTGTGCTGGCCCTGCATCCTTTGTTGCAGAGTCTTTTCGATTAAGTGAACCTTTCACTGAAGGCCTTTTGGACAGAGGGGTGCTTGTAGTACCCTTTGCTTCAGATGGAAATTTACCTGGTTTTGAGTTTGATGAAAATGAAGAGACACAGGATATTACCGCCAAAAGGAAGAGACTCTGGCAGCTGGCTCCTTTTAATATTTCTGAGTGGTCCAAGTGAGTAACCGGGTTCATTAAAAAAAGAGTTTATAAAACCGTTGCTATCTCTCTCATAGCTAATGTTCTCCTTATCAACAATAGGTGGTTAGATGAACAGAAGAAGCTGGCTGGTGTCTCCTCTGATTCTCCTGTGTAAGTATTCTATGTATTATACATTTGAACAGTGAAGTTCATGAATTTGTCATGCATATATGCATACCTTATCCTATTATAATTAACGCCATGTTAGATTCTAACCTCCCCCAACCACACCCCCCTTATTTAATTCTTGTATTTATTTTCTTTCCTTTTGATAGTAATGAAATATGGCCTGAATCATTGTTCATCTCTAGAGATTGGAAAGAAAATTTTTACTGAGTTTTTCAATCCATATAATCAGCTGTAAAAGGTTTGTTTGTGGGACAGATGCTCTTGGAATACTTGTGGTATGTTAGCATAAGTGCGTTTAAGCGATTTTAGGTTTTTTTTTTTGTAATTCATTTTGCAGGTATCTATCTTTGCGGATGGATGGGCGTGTCCGTGGCAGTGGTGTTGGTTACCCTCCTTGGAATGCTTTTGTTGCACAATTACCTCCTGCAAAGGGGATGTGGTCAGGTCTCCTGGATGGCATGGATGGAAGAATACTTTGAAGAAACTATCTTGTTTACAAACGGCTCTTTCTCCACAGCTTCCTAGAATTAGAATACCTCCCTTCACTCCTTTATGATAAAAGATATGATGCCTTCTTGTGAACTTTGAGATATCTGTTGGTTATTTATACTTTAATTTATATGTTCTTTTTACTGTCCTCCCCTTGACTTCCTACCTTTGCAGTGTTCTGTTAGAATAGGTTTTTCTCGTGCATTTAACATATAGCCGACTTTTTTTCTTGTGAGCAAGATTATTAGTATTTTCGTTGTATTATTCTTTTGATGTACAAGGAGGATTGTTATCAATGGCAAGGTATGATGATGAACGTGCATATTATGATATCATGCTGGAGGCATATGTATTAAGTTATTGAGTTGTTCCTACTTTAACTATTTGGAAGATATTTCACCAACACAATGAAGATCATGACTGTGAAAACATCTGTGATTGATTCTCTGCCAAAAATATGAACAGTAGGGACCGAGGGTCTACTGCTAAGCGTTGAATTTGAAAGTGCCAAGGTTAATTTTTATAATTATCACAAGAAAAGGAAATGAGCAGTTTTTTCATATTGTTTTATTAGCTCTAAAATTCATTATAGTTATCATAACAGGCTGCTCCAAACTGGGAAAATTGTGCATCTCTCTCTCTCCCCCTCGCCCACCCCCACCCCCAAAAAACATACACTCACACACCAGTTTTTCTTGAACTTTGGACCTCCAGCTCTGCCAAAGAACACATGAAGGGCCAAAAATCCTATTAGCTATGTGTAACTTGTCTACAACTAATTGCAATTGCCGAATATATTCCGGCTTGCTTCCACCATTCAAGCAGAAGCTTTGGATACGTGCATTCATGCCAAATTGGTGAGAAGGCATTGTCCAGATCTTCCATTTCATTTGCTCTACCAACTCTCTGGCACATCCACTACAGGGACTCACAAGTTTCTGCTACCAACCTTATGGTTGTACAAGGTTAGACCTTTTCAGTTTATGTCCAGAAAGGCAACTTAAATGAGGGTGTTTTAGCCTTTTCCATTAGTGGGATGATTTTAGAATGGTTTAATTTTGTCAGCCCTGCACTTCAGATGTATACTTGTAGTTGATCATTGCACGAGACATCAACGGAGACTGAACCATCCTGCATATAACTGGATGGCTTTAGTAGTTTAGATAAATGAGTTAGTTAATTGTTGTTGTATAATTATGCAAGCAAGAATATTTCTCCTCATTGTAATCAATGTGATGATATATCTTGGGCAAAGGAACAGTTTCTATTAATCTTGGGATGAGAATATGTTCATTTCCCGGGGCACAGACACAGTACTTTGGATGTCATGCCAATTAAATTTAATGTTTACGCAAGTAATTTTAATTACATGTATGTTATGATGGGATGAGAATATCATGCCGTCTATAGTCTGAGAGTACCAAATAATTTTCCTTGATGAACATTTAACATGGTTTGAGAGAAACGTAGAATTACAACTGGTGCTTTTATATTACGTACATCATGCACAAAGGTAGGGGGTTTTATACAACTTAGAGCAAGAACAACATTGAATAAAATTTGGATTCCGTGAGGAGAGAATAATCACCTTGGGAATCAAGATAAACTATGTATGGAAGTGAGTAACGGCAATTGGTAGGCTTTCTTTTGGTGAGATCGTACCATGTGTGTATGGTCAATGATACAAATATGATCTGCAGCTGGACTTATACGCTGAACATTAAGTGCAGTGGATAGGTTTTCCTTTTGGTGAGATCTTGCCTTTTGTGGTTGTATCAGCTGGACTGATGTGCTTAGCAGCCTTGTCTTCATCGTTACCTCCAATAACAGAGTTGATAGTTATTTAGAGCAGTAGCACTGCATTACATTTTGGGGTTTAGAATTTGAGGCTATGACAGAACCATGTTCTACCATGCATTGCTTTATCGATTTGGTGTAAGAGTCCAAGATAGTAGTGACCATCATCTTGCAATGCTATACTCTTGAGCTGTTCGTGTCAATGCCCGGCTCAAGGGCAGCATTATGTTGAAAAGGATGGGATGGTAAGTCATCCCTCTCAAAACCCGACTTTAATGGGATTATCATCAAGTATTGACCCTTTTGAGAATGTATGAGAGTCCTCTATATGCTTTATTATTAACAGTTTTTTTTTTTTTTTGTTATTTTTCAGGTCTTGGTTTATACTGAAGCAAGCAACAATTATTAGAGTTTTAAAGTTCAGCAGAATACATGCAGGAATAGTTGGCTAATTTTGGCTTCTGGATAACTGGACGATTGTCTGATGCAATGGAACAATCTTGGACTCTCAAGCGTAATGCGCCAAGTTTGAGTACTGATAGCAGCAGCCATTTTAAGCAAATCGCATTGAAGCTATGCCGAACTACCAAATAAAAGAGTGTATTTTTGTGTTTCCTTGGTTCACGCTTGCTTTGTTCTTAATCAGTTATTCGATTTTTACAATGAAAATGAAGAGTGCAACAATCCTCATCTTAGAATTTGATGTTCACAACAATATTACATGTACCTAATTGGAAAACTAATGGGGAAGGCGCAAGAGATTGTCCTACAATCATAACTGTAGGATTAATCTTGGCCTTTTTATTCTTACAACTGGTTCAGATTACAGCCAGTATCGTGTGTGTGATGAACAATATCGATTTGGATACTCGGAGCAGCAATCATAACATTATAAGGACGAACAAAATAAGAACAAAGACAGTATGATACAGATTCCCGGCACAAACAAGCTGAAGCTAGGGGGTGGAATAGTGGGGAGAATTACAATTATAAGAACAGTACAACAACCATATGACTCATTAAACTTCTACAATCTCATCCAAAGCATAGTTATTTGTAGATACATTAGCATAGTTAACTTTGTTGAACCGAACCACCACTGGGTAGCGAGTCTTTGGGTCCTGTGAAACACATTATTTCCATAGAGAAAGTCAAATACTTATGCTTAATATGTAAGATTAAAAAAATAAATAAAATAAAATAAAAGAAAAAAAAAAAAAAAAGAGTAACATTGAAGGGAAAAGAGAGGCAGAGCACAGACCTGGTCGACTGCTACCACAGATCCAATGCCATTGTACCAGTAAGACTCTCTCCTAAGAATCTTAACCTGTGCAGTGAAATTAATACTTTCATCCACTTTTGTTGGCTAGATCATACATATAAAAGATAATGGGAAGATGGCTAAAACTAGTGAAATGGAAACAAATAACTTTGACTCAGCCAATTCTACTAGTCCCTGATAGTAGGATATAGAATCACAAGTATTATGAGGCGTTTTTGCTTCTCAAGATTGCACTTTTCTTAAAGCTTCCACTTCTTCTTCCTCTTTTTTGTCGCAATTTGCTTATGTATTTTCTTTTGAAAATCGATCAATTTGAAAATATCCAATATGCCTGGGTCCTATGAATCCCCACCACAAATATCACACATCTACACCTCACAGCTCCTCTTCAGAGCTAGATAGCTGCTAACATTTCAGGGGTTCAACTGGCAGAAAGTCCTACCTTCGTTTGGGTTATTTAATTATGGGTTGAATTTGTTGCAAACCCCAGCTATTGGACCAAGAAGAGTGATATCACCATCATCCTATATAGGTTTTCATGGCAGTTTGTTTTCCCAGAAATTCTCTTTACCAAATTGAACATGTATTGTGTTATAAAGAACCTTCATCTACTGCAAGTATATATGCTTTGAAATCAATGCATTTGGCACTTTACCTGTTCACTATATATATCTGTGTGTGTAAACTGGGAACTCACCTTAGCTCCTCTTTTGGGACCAATTGGAGGTGGCTTAGGCTTTGGAGCTTCACTTCCAACTGGTGCAGGGGCGGGTGGTGGAGCTGCCCCCTCCTCAGCTGCCCTAACAACAAGCCTTGAACTGCTACTGCTGCTGCTGCTGTTGTTCTTCAAAGGGAAGAATAACATGCTGCTCCTAGCAGATGAGCTTGTGCTGCCTGTAACATTTGCTGTTAGCACAAACCCAGAAGCAGCTGATGCCATGTTGCAGCTTGCCATCTTGTGCTCCTCTCTCCCTCTCTCTCCCACAAACACTCTCTCTTCAAAATGAATAAAGCTTAAAAGTAAATGTCGGACAAAATAGAATAAAGATTGAGAGGCTTTGAATAAACTTGTGAGAATTATCTGATCCTTGGAAGTTAAATCAATCGTTTCCTCCACTAGGGTGCTGCCAACTGTGCACCATATCCCAATTCTTTGGATAATGTGATTACATGTCATCTGTGTCTTTTTTTCTTTCATTTTGTCATTTTTGCTTACTGGGTGTATGGCGTGTGGAGTAACTGGAGACTGGAGTGGGGTTGGAGAAATCTTTGAGCTAAAATGTTACGGAAAATTGAAAGATCTACATGCACGGTGGATTCGGTCTGAGATGCAGAGAGAGAAAAGATTCAGATTGAGCTGTGAAAGGAAGATAACAACAATACTGCCACTTTGTCCAAAGTATCTACGGTTTGAGTGCTTCCGGGGGAGAGAGAAATTTTGATAGATCTATGTTATTTTTCTTAGGATTGAATAGCGCGACTCCACAAGAGCAAATGTATTCGAAGATTATTTATATACAGAAGACAAAAGAAAACAAGCTGGTTTTGAAATTCGAAATTATTTTAAATTTATGATCATTTAACACTTGAATAAGTAATGATAGATACAGTTATAGAATGTACAAGCGGAAAATTCTATTTAAAAAAAAAAAGACCCACCATTAAAAAAAATAATATATTTTATGTGAGTCCTATATTTATCTATATTTTTTTAATAAAAGTGCGTGATGCTTGTATTCGCTATATATGTATATCTAGCATTTTTCTTAGCACCATGAACAAAGTGATTCCCCACGTGAATGTGGATCTCCTCTCTATTGAGATCGAGGTTCCTTCCTTTTGTAACAGGTGGCGCAACCTAGGGTTCAACCTGCTCAATGAAGGGAATGAGAGGATCGGGTGGAAGCAGTTGACTAGGAAGTGATTCACGTGGGAAGTTTTAGAAGACTTCAACTAGTCTTTACTTTTTAGTTTATAATGGGTCAGGTCTGTGGGCTGAGTCAGATGTGTTAGGCTCAGTCTTAATGGTCTAACTTAGATTTACATTTATTTGGGTGTCAATTAGTGTGTTGTTTTTGTGTATTTCAGCCTGTCCATTATGTTAAAGTCTTGTTATCTGTGTCAGTCCCACCCATGGTCTCAGGGATGGAAGGGTAGTGCATCTGACAGCGTATATGTACTGCAACACTACTGTAAAGAAAACCCTAATATGAATGTTATATAAATTTCCTATTTTTCCATCAACCTCTCTTTCTTCTTTCTCTATGGAGGCGCTCCCCTCGAAGAGAGAAAGTCACTGTGATTCTCCTGTCATTTTCTGGTGGATGTATTACAAATCTGGTATCAGAGAGACACCGGTCTCTGTGCAAGGAAAAAAAAGTATACAAGCATAGAAAGGAACTAGGACTGTTCATCCAGGTTCCGGACCAAGAATCCGATTATACTCCGCCCGAAACCCAGGTTTCAAATTCGGGTCGGCTTTCAGATATATCCAGTTTTGGATCCGGGCCGAAACTTGGGTGAATCTGGGTTTCGAAAACCCGAAAATCCGGGTACGGGGTTGTACCCGGATTTTTTTTAAATAAAAATTCATTTTTGAGGCCTTTTTTTTTCTTTCTTATTTATTTATTTATAAATAAAAGCCTATTGTTTTTTCTTTTTTTCTTCAAACATCACATCTAATATTAATAAAAACCCATATTGATACAAAAATGTTGCAAAGCATAATTCTCCTATATTTATTTTTAAAATTAAGAAAATGTATTGAATCATATATTTTATATATATATATAAAAGCCTATATTATGTGAAAAGCTTTTCTAAATCATTAAAAAGTATAATACTAACATTTTCCAAAATAATAAAAATATATAAAAATGAAAAAATAAAATGCATGCAAACTAGCTATATATTACATTATTTTATTATTTACACATTGCATTACAAAATACAAAATTAAAAGAGATGAATTACAAAATCATTAGCATGGTCTTCTATCAATAATTTAATCACATCAAGTAGCTACTTCAAGTGATCTGATTGAAAGAGAGTCTGCAAAAAATAAAAGTTTTGAATACTTAAAAAAGCTTAACAAAATTATTAGTTTCATTGGAGAAAAAGGAAAGTAAATGGCAAACTTACGCTTGAACATAAAGAACAGAACTAGCAGAATAAGAAACCTTGATCTCATTTAGTAATGGGAGGAACTTGATGCAAGAAAAACCCTTCTCAAAGCTACTAGAACATAAATTAACCTTGGAATTTCATGTCCAACACAAAATAGCATAACAATGATCATAATATTTGCAAGCGCTCTCTCTCGAGCAACAGTAGATCAAAAAGTGGTAAAGGCAATAAAGAGAGATAACCATTACAGAGCAAAGAAACCCATTATAGAGCAAAGAAACCCATTGGAATCTATAGAAGATGCATATATATGTCCTAATCATCATAAGCTAGCAATAAGCTGGCATGGAAGCCTTATTAATGGAGATAAATTCAAAACAATTACTAGTTCAAAAATTGAATATAAAAAAATATGTATAAAAAAAAAATAGAATGGTCAACTCAAGAAGTAGTCCTGCTTGCTTTCAAAAGTTGATGATGATTTATTCAAAAGTAGTCTAGAAGGAACTAGACTCAATCAACTACAAGATGGGCTCATTGCCGTAAACAAATCCTCAAAATCTCAATACCAAGATCTTAAAAAGTCTACTGATGCCCAATATCTACAACTGGATACAGAGCTTTTAGCATTAAAAAGGCAAAATGAGTTCATAGTACAACAGTTGGTTGTCATTAAGGTAAAGTTGTAGTGGAGAAATCTGTAGGTCAGCCCTGGAGAGTCTTCCTTGGGCGTTCAAATGAGAGAGGAGATGCAGCACCAGCAACAACCACATTTACATCAACATCACCAGCATCAGATAAGGGAGGCACCAAATAGGACAGTGCACCTAGACTTCCCTGTCTTTCATGGAGAGGAACCTGTGGGCTGGATTTACAAGGTAAATTAATTCTTTGCATTTCAAAATACATTACCACAGCATAAGATAAAACTTGCTTCATTCCACATGGAGGGAAAGGCCTTGGTCTGGTTTCAGGATCTAGAGGAAACTGGACAGATCTCAGATTGTGACTCTTTTATTAAATATTTACCATTGAGATTTGGGCCTAATGCATATGATGACCCAATTGAGTCACTTATTAGGCTAAGACATAATGGGTTTGTAGAGGATTACAAGGCCAAGTTTGAAAGTTTGTCTAATAGACTAAGAGGACTTTTTAACACATATAAATTAAGCTATTTTTTAAGTGGAATTAGGGATGATATAAGGCTACCAGTTAGAATGTTTAACCCACCTACTCTGACCTCAACCTATAACCTAACAAAAGTTCAGGAAGAAAACATTATTCTGTCTAAAAAGAGTTCTAGAAGTATGGGTGGGCAGCGGGGCCCTGCACCCCACCCCTGTTCGCCCCGCCTCCGCATGGCGGGGCGGGCAACCCCGCTCTATATGAGCGGGGGTGGAGGCCCCTGCCCATCATCTAGTCCCCCTAGCGGGGGCGAGGGGCGAGAGGGCCCAACCCCGCCCAGCCCTGCCCCCTATATATATTATATATATATATAAAAACATAAATATTTTTATATATACAAAAACATAAATATATGTTTATATATATAAATATAAATATGTATTTATATTTTACAAATTGTATATATATAAATATATATTACAATTTGTTAGACTTGTTTACAAAGTATGCATTAACAAATTTAAAAACTATATAGTTTAAAACTACTATACTACAACTTACATAAAATATGCACTAGCAAATTTAAAAACTACATAATTTTTAAATTATAATCATATTTACAAAATTTAAATTTACAAATTGGATCTAAAAATATATTTTTGATCATTTTTGGATCTAGAAATAATTTTTAAATATAATAAAATATAGTTTATATTTAAAGTAAAAATTAAGCGGGGCAGGGTGCGTGGAGGGGGCTACCCCGCACTGTATGGTGCGGGTAGCACCCCTATCTAGAAGCCACCTTACTTATTCCCCTGACCCTGGCATACTCAAACACCCGAACCCTCCTCCGGAAAAAAAAAACAAAAAAACAAAAAAAACCTCAAAACCCACCCTGCCCATATAGAAAATCAACCAAGTTCAAATGAAAGAAATGAGAGATAAGGACCTTTGTTACTATTGTGATGCTAAATGGAGTTCGGGACATAAGTGCCAAAACTCGAAACTATACATTTTGGATGAAGTGATGTGGGAACACGAGGGGATTAGTGAAATCGAGGAAGTAGTAGTTAAAGGGGAAGGAAAAGCTGGTTTGGTGGAGCCTAGAACTACATTGGAAAAGCTTGAGATCTCTCTACATGCTTTAACATGATCAGGCAACCCAAAAACCATGAGGATTAAAAGAAAGGTGAGGAATCAATGGGTAATCATACTTATAGACTCGAGTTCAACTCATAATTTTGTGAACCCAACGGTGATAACTAAGGCTAAACTCCCTCTTGATCACTCAAATAAGGTGAAGGTTAGAGTGGCAAGTGGAGAAATTATTCTGGGTGAAAGAAAATGTAAGGGGATTCCAGTTAAAATACAAGGCACTATTTTTATTGTTGATGTGCATGTTTTAGTCTTGGCTGGGTGTGATATGGTGTTGGGAATACAGTGGCTACGGGAATTAGGGTCCATCCTATGGAACTTTGATAAGTTAACTATGAAGTTTTGCTATGGTGAGAAAGATGTTGAGCTGCAAGGGCTGGCTGCCATTAAAATGATCGAAGAAGGGTCAATTAATAAACTGAATGGGTTGGAAAGTAGAGGAATCATCTTACAAGTGATTGAAGGGGATTTAGAAGAGAAGAAGAAGCAACAAAATGAAGTGCCTAGGGAAATGCAGTTTATAATACATCACTATAGAGATGTTTTTTCTGAGCCAAAGGGTTGCCACCCCCAAGGTCCCATGATCATGCTATAAATATGATATTCGACACAAAGCCAATTTCTATAAGGCCTTATAGATACCCATAATACCAAAAAGACGAAATAGAAAGGATAGTGTAGGAACTGTTATCCATAGGAGTCAGCCAACCTAACCAAAGTCCTTACTCTTCTCCGGTGTTATTGGTTAAGAAGGAGGATGGGACATTGCGACTGTGTGTGGATTATCTGGGTCTTAACAGTGTCACTATAAAGTGGGTCTTAACAGTGTCACTATAAAGGATAAGTTTCCTTTTTCGGTAGTGAATGAGTTAATGGATGAATTACAATGGGCAATTGTATTTTCGAATCTGGATCTAAGGTCTAGGTATCACCAAATTCGAGTTAAATCAAATGATGTGCACAAGACAGCTTTTAGGACTCACAAAGGACACTAGTTCCTAGTGATTCCCTTTGGATTGACTAACTCACCTTCCACCTTTCAAAGTCTTATGAACGAGGTGTTTCAACCTTATTTGAGGAAATTTATACTTGTTTTCTTTGACAATATCTTAATTTGCAGCAAAAAAGTGCTAGAACATAAGGAACATGTGAGAATTACACTAGAGATTTTAAGGTAGTAGAAGTTATTTGTGAAACAGTCAAAGTGTTGTTTCAGGTGCAGCAAGATTGCTTACTTAGGCCACTTAATATCTGAAAAATGGGTGAGGGCAGACCTAGATAAGTTAAGAACCATGATCGAATGGCCCGTACCAATTCCTTAAAGGTGTTGAGAGAGTTTTTGGGCCTAAAGGGGTACTACTGTAGATTTATTCGTGGTTATGGAGGCATTGCAACACTGCTAACTAGGATGCTTAAAAGGACAACTTTCACTAGACAGAAGAAGCCAAAATGGCTTTTTAACGACTGAAAGAGGCTGTCACCTAACCCCCTGTATTGGCTTTACCAAACTTCATTATACCATTTACAATTGAATGTGATGCATCAGGGAATGTAGCGAGGACAATTTTGATGCAACAGGGCAAACCTATCGCATTTTATAGCCAAGCACCCAAGGGAAGATCGTTGGGTTGTCTACTTATGAGAATGAGCTTTATGCCTTGGTTTCAGCTATCCTAAAGTGGAGACCTTACCTTATAAGCCAGACTTTTGTAGTGAAGATTGATCAACAAAGTCTAAAACACTTGTTAGGGCAAAAGGTTGGGACCTCGATCCAACAAAAGTGGGTTACTAAACTTTTGGGGTATAATTTTGTGGTGGAATACAAAAAGAGGGTGGAAAATAGGGTGGCAGATGCCCTATCCAAGAAAGAAGTGCGTGTAGATGGTACCCTCATACTAGTTACATTCCCTATGATAGATTGGATTGAAGACCTCAAGGCCACATACACTAAGGATGATGAAGTACAACAGCTAATCAAGCTCTGTTCAAATGGGAAGTTGGGGTTGACCTATGCACTAAGGAATGACCTACTCATTTATAAGGGTAGACTATATATACCTCAAAATGAGATCATTAAGAACCGACTGTTGGAATTGGCACACAACAGGCTTTAGGGGGAACACTCAGGTTATGACAAATCAATAAAAAGGGTGAGGAAGGATTTTTTGGCCTGGGTTAAAAAAGGATGTGAAGCGCTACGGGAATGTGGCCTCTGTCAAAGAGTCAAAGCTGAGAACTCACTACCCAATGGGTTGTTACAACCCCTTCTGATACTCACAAAACCATGGATTTTTTAGAGGGACTGCCTAGTTCAAAGGGATTCAATATCATTTGGGTTGTAGTGGACATGCTAACCAAATTTAGCCATTTCATACCTCCCAAGCACCCCTACACAGCCAGGGATGTGGATAAACTGTTCCTTAGGAACATTTTTAAACTACATGGGTTGCCAGCTTCTATCATGTCTGATTATAATAAAACTTTTACTAGTAGGTTTTGGCAGGAATTATTTATAATGCAAGGAGTTCAGATGTCACTTAACACAGCCTATCACCCCCAAATCGACAAGCAAACTAAAGCTGTGAATAAAGTCCTAGAGACCTACCTAAGGTGCTTCACATGGGACAAATTGAAGGACTGGTCACTATGGCTACCCCTAGCCGAGTGATGGTACAACACCACCCCTCACCTAACTACCAAATTCACACGATTTGAAGCATTGTACGGTTATCTACCACCACGGATGGTTGATTACATACCTAGCACTGCTCAGATGGAGGCAATGGAAGCCAACCTTCTTTCCAGGGATCATATCTCACAGCTGCTCCAAGAAAACCTACGAAAAGCACAAGAGAGGATGAAACGATATGCCGATTTGAGGAGGAAGGATCAAGAGTACGAAGTGGGTGATTAGGTTTACTTGAAACTCCAGTCGTACCGGCAGTCTTCAGTGGCTTATCAGCGTGCCCAAAAACTATCCCCCCAGATTTTTGGCTCCTTCAAGGTGTTGCAAAAGGTCGGTAAGGTGGCTTACCGCTTGGATCTTCCCTCAAGCTCACAGATCCACCCCACTTTTCACATCTTACAGTTGAAGAAGAAGATCGGCACCAAGTTCTTAGTGATTCCAGTATTGCCTCCGGTCGATGAAGATCGAGTTCTCAGGCTTAAACCTGAGGAAGACGTCGTTTGGCGAATGGTGAAATCCGGGAACAAGGCAAAGGTTGAGTTACTTATCAAATGGCAGGGGTAGGCCGTGGAGGATGCAACGTGGGAGACCTACTCAAGACTCAGGGAGAGTTTTCATCACCTTGAGGGCAAGGTTCTCTAAGGGGGAGGGATTTGTAACAGGTGGCGCAACCTAGGGTTCAACTTGCTCAAAGAAGGGGATGAGAGGATCGGGTGGAAGCAGTTGATTGGGAAGTGATTCACGTGGGAAGCTTCAGAAGACTTTAGCTAGTCTGTACCTTTTAGTTTGTAATGGGTCTAGTCTTTGGGCTCAGTCTTAGTGGTCTAACTTAGATTTACGTTTATTTGGGTGTCAGTTAGTGTATTGTTTTTGGGATATTGTATTCCAGCCCATTCATTATGTTAAAGTCTTGTTATCTGTCTTAGTCTAGCCCATGGCCTCAAGAATGGAAGGGTAGTGTGTCTAACATATATGTACTGCAATACTACTAAAAATAAAACCCTAATATGAATGTTACAGAAATTTTCTATTTTTCTATTTTTCATTCAACCTCTATTTCTTCTTTCTCTGTGGAGGCGCTTCCCTTGAAGAGAGCAAGTCAATGGAATTCTACTATCATTTTCTAGTGGGTGTGTGTTTGCTTTTTCCTTGTTATGGAATGTGAACCTCTCATACAATGAATGAGTATGAATTGTATCAATGATGTTTAATTTATATAAACGAGGAAGAAATAAATTTTTTTAAAAAATGAAATTGATTTACAAATTTGTGGGAACTAAACATTGATGTTATATTGAAAAAAGAAACTTTCAAATTCATATAATTCAATTGGTCAGTAATGTGAGGAAGTTTATTTTTCAAGCTGAAATTGGATTGTAATTTGTTAAGGAGTTAAAAGAAAAAAATAAAGAAAATAAAAAGGCACAGCCTCCCACTCACGTGCAAAGTGGCTGGCGCCACAAATTGTCACTCTTCTGCTTTCTTCTTTCTTCCTTCTCGTCTCAACGTCGATGATGGCAATTGGCAATGGCAATCATGAATCAGTACTAAATGCCCAATAGAGCAATTGATACTGAGTTCACAGAAAGATGAAGCAACGGATTTCAGAAGCTACCCCTAAAGATCCATCACCCATCCGAACTCTACCACCGCTACGGAGTCTCCATGGAGTTGGGCGCTTCCATTCCCAAGTCTGCAATCCAACATCCCAGGGACCCAAAGGTTCTCACTTCTCATCATATATATATATATATATATATTTCTAAATAATTACTTCATGTTTCTTCTTTCAAGTTGTTTATTATTCATTTCATTACCGTATTTTGCTTGAGAAATTGGTCTCTGAGTTTGTGGCGTAGTTGCTTTATATTTTCTTTAGGGTTCATGGTATTGAATTTCCGTTCTTGCACCTTTTTCTGGTTCTAAGTATTCCCACCTTTCACGAGATATCTATAAAATATTTTTCAAGGAGCTTTTTTTGTACGTTGAACAAAATAGGCCTAAGTTTCCATGTCGCGGTGCCTTCTTGATCCTTTTTCTCCTTTTGTTGGAAAATTTCACCAAAAGAATGTGTGTAGTGTGTGCGCGTGTATTGAATGTTGTATATATGTAGAGGAATTATGAGATTAGCATTCACTTTGTGGCTTCAAATTTGCAATTCTAGATATGTGTTGCTTCTTTTTCTTTTGCATTTCGTTTATGTTTGATGAAATTGTCTTGAATGGTCAAGCATGGGGTTATTTTTTTCCATACCTTAGGTCTACCGTTTTTCAGTGTACCTAGTATCTTGGAATATATAAGTGTGAGTTTATTTGTTAACCAGTAATCAAAAGTGAATAGTTGATATAACACATGACTGTCCGCAAGTCTATTTTTCTAACTTGAGTTAAGGTGGTGTCTAAACATGTTATATCAAGTTCTAGCTTGGAGATTTTCCTAAGTGTTTTTATCTTCCTAACAACTTTATCATTTAGATCAACTTCTTCGTTCCAGCTAAAGTTGTTTTGTTCTTCATTTCCTAGTAGATGTCAGCCGCAATAAAAAGTAATGTTAAATATCTTGATGTTGATAATCCTAAGTTACAAATTACACGCTTCTTCTACACATTTAGAAGGAAGCAGGGCTCCAAAATTCAAGTTGCTGGAGTTGCATCTGTTGTCATTATGTTGTACTTAGTTTTGCAAGATCGTCGATGCTTGGAACTTGTGTTTAATGAATCATTCCATTCGAATTTAACATGCAGCTGATGATCCCAAAACGTCTGAGTTTGCATTCTTTAGGAAAGTGAAAGAAAATTCAGGCCACATATTTCACTCAGATACATTGCAGGAAGAGAATAAGCAAGCAAAGAAGTTCAAAATAAGTGACTGTTCTGGAGGTAAGTCTTACAGAATTTCGTCTCAACTGATGTGTGTTTATTTGTTTATTTATGTTCCTTTTATTTCTTAATTTTGGTTAATGCAAAAAATTCTCAAATCATGAATTAGCAATACTTCAACTATTATGCAATGCAATGATCGTGATGGGATTGTAACTTGCTTTTTCTATACCATGCAGGGGGTACCAACAGTGTAAAAAATAGGTGTAATGACTTCAGGTCCTCATTGCTCGCTGAAAATATTACACCTATTAGCTTTAGGTCATTTCTTTCACCCCCTGGTGAGGCATCAAAGATGTCAGGTGTGTGCTGTTTAGTGGTGATTTAATATTATTTTTTACATGGTATGCTTCTTCTTAGTTACTTTTGTTTTATTTTAATTTTATTTTTTTATGTTTTTGGTTAAGCTATAAATAAAAGTGGAAGGAATTACATGAGAACATATGATTGCTCCTAACTTTGGAACAATTTAACATTTATCCTCATTGTGAAATATCTGGAGTTGGTTATCCCCAGTTTTCGTGGCAATCTATTTTCCACTTCTTGTTCTAGATTTGGTCATAAAAATTTAACATTTATAGTGGATTATCTTATAAATTAGCTTCTCATCTTTGGTCAGAAATGCATTGCTTGATTTGAATGCCTTGAAAAAGTAATGTAAGTGCACATATAGCGAATCATGAAACAGAAGAAAAAGAAGGGGTGCAATTCCACCATCTTATGACCATTTTTTGTAATATAATGAAAATTTGTCTAGGTATGCTCATTTTGTGGGCTTTTGATTTCAGCATCCTAAAAGTTGGCTGGAGTATTATCAGTCTTCAACATTATACACTAGAATATTCTCTACCAGCCTATTCAATCTCACTGTCAATATGGTATTCTGCTCCATAATCTTATTTTACATGATTGATTGTATCTGCCGTCACTGTTTTTCATATATCGGCATAAAATTTCCTTTGAACTTTTGTAAATTGTCAAATTAGACCCACTAATGGAATTTTTCATTGCTCAGTTTGAATATATCATGTAAATTTGGAATCCAGAATCGTAGATGGCAAGGAAGGAAACATTGATTTTCACAAGTTATTTAAAATTTTATTGTAAGATTCCAAAAGTTATTTCTCTTCATCTTCTTGGCTACCAGATGGAGCTCTATTGCTTATTAAGTTTAGATTATAACAATCTTTCACTGCTTCCTAATCTCACAATTTGAGTGGTATTAAATGTTTACAAGTATTTCATTATGTTCAGGAGCCCATCACAGGCATGGAGAAATATTTTCTAGAAAGAGACAGAAACTACGGCAATGGGTTGTGGAGACCTCATATCCGAATATTGAAGATCTTTGTTCAAAGGGGTTAGGCTCATTAGTATTAATAAGTTATTTCATTTTGTTTAAGCCTTATATCATGGACTTATAGAAATTTTCTCAGGTATGATTTTGTTTCCGTGCTTCTCAGTCGCCTTTTCCCTGAAAATAACGAGAAAAGTGTATGCTCTTTTCGCTTTCTTTGTGGATGTGACTTATTTTGTTGGAGTTGGTAAGGAAGCTGAGTAGTTATTTCTCTGGCAGGTTTTTATGAATTTAAAGTCAGCGGAAATGAATCTTGATACCAAATCTCAGTTTCTTGCTTCTTCGGAGTCGGATGTTGAGCTCAAAAAATTAAATCATATACCTGCAAGAAACTATATGGAGCTCGACAATGGTTCACACTTTGATGATGGTCCTAATTCATCTTGTTGGTTGAACAGATCACAGGAAGCTGTTCTCTCAAATTATCACCCTTCTACTAGTGATTCCAAAATAGCACGTCTTAAGTATGAAATAAGGGAACCTGGATATAAATTCAGAGAAAGATCTCCAGTTCTATGTTCTGATAGTGATTTAGCTTATGGCTTTACATCTCAAGGATATGAATCTCAGCTTGCATATAGTGGTCACAAGAAATTGGGTGAATTACATGATCCAACTAAATATGTGATTGAAAGAGAGCCACCCGCTCTTCTTCTAGGTTGGGACTTTGACTGTGATCATGATGAAAGAAACCTATCTGTTATTTGTCGAAGTACAGAGATGAGTGTGCATTCTTCCTCATCAAGTTCATGGGGTAATGATCCCCAACACATTCTCAATGATGGGTTTGGTTTGAGTGAGTTGACTAAATCATCTTTCCTGTCCATTTATTCTCCAAATATTTTGTTACCTTGGTCCCAGTCAGGCAGCTATAGTGGTCATGATTTTCGAAGATGTGTTGTTGAAGGCCAGGAAAATATGTACACAGATTTTAATCGTCTTCCTTTACCTTTATCGATTACAGCTGACTATCTTAATTTGGATGAAGATTGTGAGAATGACACCAAATGCAAAGATAGCAGCATCTTCTTGGCCCCTCAAAACCTCCGTCATATAATGAGCAAGGTTTTTGGTGAGAAATATCATCATCCAGGTATAGAAGGTTTCCTCCTTTCCCCTGAACTTGATATTGATGTAGAATGGAATTGCCATTCATCTACTGGGTCCTCAAAGAATCATCATTCACCTTTCAATTATGCTCTTCAATCCCCCAAAGGTGAAGGCACATCTTCACATTTTCTGCTTAACGACATGAATGAGAGTCACCTGGATGCTTCCAGCCATAGGGGAACCCTAAGTGATTTCAGTGAAGATATTGTGAACATTGAAGACTGGTCGTCATTTTATTTCCACGTACTTCGGGACAAAGACAAGGCATCCCCAGAGCCGCTTAATGAATCAAGCTGGGACGCAACTTATGGACAAATGTGTTCTGATGACAGTGGAGTCAATTACATTTGATGCTTGCAAGCATTCTGGGTGGACCCTTCATGCTTTGATTATGACGATCTGTTTCTGGGCAGTTTGTCTCCATAGCTACGTTGTTGGAGATATGTCCATCATTCAATGGTTTTAGGCATGAGGGCTACTTAGGTATATCAATAGTGTATCATAGTGATTACCATAGTTTATATGGTCTATCAACTGATGTAAATTGACTGCTTATGGTTATAGTTGCATAAGCTGCACAATATTGCTAACTGGTTTAGAGAAGAAAAAGGAAATTTCAAAGAAAATCTCAAACTTTTTCAGGGAACATGTTAGAAATGCTCTAGAAATCTGCATTGGGTTCAATAACTTTCTCAAAATAATGGCTAAAGATTGTGTTTGCTTTTTGTTTTTTTAATCTAGTTAGGGTTACCTCTTTCATTTATCTTCCTTTTGAATACTCACCTCGAGATGATAGCCCCATGGCAAATGTTCAAAAAAAAAAAAAAACCAGGTAAATAATGGAAAGCGATGGTGATTGTTGTCAACATCTGGATTAAAGTGCTCCAGTTTCTAGGGGTACCGCGCCATTGTTTTTGTCTGCTATTAAGTTCCAGTTTGGTGAATTTTTTTCCATGGTTCTTTTAATTTTCCTTTATGCATTTCAGGTTATCATGTCAGAATTAAAGGTGTTGACATGTTGTTAGCAGTTGAAAAAGGACAGGGAATCAAAGAAAAAAAAACTTGCAAAGCTTCAAAACCACAGCCTGTCTCCTTTGCAAATTGAATGTCATTCTTCTGAGCAGTGTCCCGTGCTTGGACCACTCTTAAATTGCTCATAGCTAGATGACTGTCTTCTCCTTTTCAAGAAAGGGCCGACGGATACTTTGGTCCTCAGCCTTTGTACATAGTAGGTACAAGTGAAGTCGACATTTTATGTTCTTCAAGGATTTGGAGGAAATCAACACAAAATAAAACAAAGCAATTGATAAAATAGAATCTTGTACGTTTATTAATTTAAGAGATAAATCTACTTTATACCTCAAATGGTTAAGAGTTTTATATTTTACACTCTGTACTATCAAAATTGGCACATTGCACCCTTAGAACTTTAAAAAGCAATTGGACACTTTGCGCCATTTATAAGATTTGAGTCATTTTCTTCATTCATCTTGACGATTAGAATCTAACTTTGATGCAAAGTGTAAGTTTTCCATAAATAAAGGATAAAAATACGTTGATTTTAACAAGTTATATGCAAAATATAAAACTCCTAATTCGTTTCAAGGTGCAATTTCTCATTTTTCTCGTTTATTTATTTTTAGATAAATAAGGTTATTAAGATTCGATCTCATGTGTCTCGCATCATCCCTAACTCATAACGGTTAATAATATAATTTGAGAATTATTACATATACGAAGACATTATACAAAGTAAACTCATAAATTGATGTGTTTTCATGAGATTTGTTAGAATTATTTTACAATAAAAATAACTTTACAATCTGATATACCACATTAAGCCACGTCATGTTGTAGTTTTATTTTTGTATAATTTTTTTATGTTTAAAGTACTTTCCATATAATTTTACTTTTGATAAAAAGGGATTGAGGGGCTGAAAGTGTGTGTGTCATTGTTTATAAAATTGTTGATTTTTGTCCATGTGGTTTGGTGAGTTTAGCTAAAAAGTGATTCCTCGATGATGGGTAGGTGTGGTGTGATGAGTGACTCTTTGGCTTACTTTTATTTTATTATATTTATATATATATTATATAAAAAAAAGACACAAAATTAAATATTTTAAGAGATTTTTGCCTTAAGCATGACATAGAGATAGTTCTAAATTTCTTGAAATTATATATCATGTTTAAACGTGACATTTAAAAAACATAAAAGATAAAGTTGTAAATATTTTATATTTGATATGGTATTCATCAAATTTATTTGGTAGTTGAAGAAGTGTTTTTCTTTATGAATTTTATTTCCTAGATAATACTAATGTGGGTAACTAGAGAATTTCTTTTTTATTGGAGAAATATATTACAATTTGGTTTGCAATTATTTTAAAATAATTTAATTAATAAATTATTATTATTATTATTATTATTATTATCATCATAGCTCAAAATCATCACAAGCATTTTTATTTTAAAATTTATAAAAAGAAGTTAAATAACAAATAAAATAAACATTTATAATTTTATTTGAAAAGAAATTTTATTTACAGTCCCAGATGGAAGATTGCATGTGCAAACCCATTGATGTATGGG
Organism: Carya cathayensis; assembly: GCA_011037825.1. Taxonomy (NCBI): domain Eukaryota; kingdom Viridiplantae; phylum Streptophyta; class Magnoliopsida; order Fagales; family Juglandaceae; genus Carya; species Carya cathayensis. Next base: position 1,323,659 of record QGSO01000163.1, on the reverse strand, counting down.
AGTTAAAGGCAAAATAATATCATTGTGAGAAATATATTATTATAATTTTTTTTTAAAGATAACTATATGGATTTCTCCAAATAAAAATGTAGGTAGACTAAGGGTTTGTTTGGAATTGCAGTAAGAGATTTAAAAAATACGGTAGAACGGTTTAAAGTGTTTAAATAACAAAATTTATCCATTTGGTAGTTTTACATCAAAGTGTTATGTGAATTACAAAATGGCCCTCATCATGTTAATACAATGACAACTTTGCTCATCTATATTTTTCATTATTTTCGTATAATCTACTTAAGACTTTTTTCATCAATATTTTTTATTCTTTTCCTATCACTTATGCATCGTTGAAGATATTTTATTTTTCATTATAATTACTGAACAATCTATTACACTATTTTTATTATTATTTTATTATAATATTTGATTTTTATTAAATATATGCCATTTTATGTTATTTCTATCTCAAAAAGTGATTTTTTAATTTATTTTCAAATAAATTTAATATATTTGAAAATATTTTAGACATACAAATCCTAAACAATAAATAAATTTTTAATAATAAAACTTTACGTATTAATCTTTAAGTTATAAGCCTTTAAGTTTAATTACTATTTTTCATCGAAATCTTAAACATGTAATAAGGGCCTGTTTGGAGTTACGTTAGGAGTCTTAAAAAGTGCTTAAATATTGTTGAAAGCTCTTTAATGAAAAAATTAAGTTATTTGGGTGTTACATATTAAAGCACTTTTAATCTTAAATAAGTTAATAAGTACGTTTGAGGAAAATCATTATTTTGATTTTTTTTTCTCAAAACTGTTTTTCCGAATAATGCAGAACGTAATTCGAATTTTAAAAAAATTGTCAATAGACGAAAATATCTATACAACTTTAAGATAATTACAACTTTCAAACTTTTAAAGATATGATCATAATCTTTAAAAATTCAAATAATCGTCATTTCTATATCAAAAAGTATTTTTTTAATTTATTTCCAAACAAACGTAACATATTTGAAAGTGCTTTAAATATAGAGTTATTAAACAATAAATAAATTTTTAATAGTAGAACTTATTACTTAAGTTATAAGTCTTAAAGTTATAAGTTATATTTCCAACCGCAATCTCAAACATGCACTAAGTTATAAGTGTATGTTTAAGATTGTGGTAGAAAATATAGCTTATAACTTTAAGACTTATAACTTAAATAACAAGTTCTACTATTAAAAAGTTATTTACTGTTTGGTAACCATGTCTTTAAAGTACTTTTAAAGTTAGTTATATTAATTTTTTTAAAATATACAGTTATCTGCATTAGTTTTTCGATAAAAGCTTCAATTTGGTGCTTTTTAAAAAAGTAGATTTTCAGTTTTTTTAAATAATTAAAGCACTATTTATAAATTTACCAAACATATAATTTTTTATTTAAAATAGCTTTTAAACAATTAAAATTACTTTTTAAACTTTCAAACTCAGAACTTGTTTGGGATTGAGTTTGAAAACTTAAAAAGTGTTTCTAATTGTTTAAAAGCTCTTTTAAAAAAAAAATGATATGTTTGGTAAATTTATAAAAAATGCTTTAATCACCTAAAAAAGTTGAAAATCTACTTTTTAAAAAAGCATCAAATTAAAACTTTTATCGAAAAGTTCCTACAAATAACTGTATATTTTAAATAAATTAATATAATTAACTTTAAAAGTACTTTAAAGATAAGGTTACTAAATAATAAATAACTTTTTAATAATAAAGCTTATTATTTAAATTATAAGTTATAAACTTTAAAATTATAAGATATATTTTTTACTGCAATCCTAAACATGCAATCAATCCTAAACACGCTCTAACTCTTTGTTTGGAAAGAGAAAAGTGTGGAAAAAGCGAAAGTCAGAAAGGGGGGCGGTTGGGGATCCATCCAGCCAATCCGGTTCTCTCAAATACCACATTCCACGAAAATACTCCACCAAAACCACCTCACCAATCCCCCCCCTCTCTCTCTCTCTCCCCCACACTCACGTTCGGGGAGCGGCCGATCCCGTCGTGCCACGTAAGATCACACTCTATCTGCGGCGCGCATTCTCACAGCGATGCCATTTTCAGGCCACTCCAGGTTCCATCTCGATTCTCTTCCCTCTTTTTCTGTCTATCTGAAAATGCTTCGGCTTGCGTCGGAGCTTTTTTTTTTTCTCCTTTTCTTTTATGTGTTTTGTTGCCTGGGAATCTTCTGTCTGTCTGTCTGTCTGTCTCTCTCCCCTCTTGCTGTGAGCTTTTCCTCCTCTTTTGATGTCTGTGCAAGTCGAATCTAATTCTCTCTCCTATACTAGCTTTTCTGTGTTTTTGCTGTGACCACAGCTTTTATACGTACTCAAAATCCTGCATTTGTTCAAGTTTTCTTTTACCCTTTTTGCCTTACTTTTGGAATCTAAAAAAAAGCTGTTTTTTTCCTTTTTTGTGTGTGTTTTAATTTTCCGGTTACAGTGTGCATATAATTGGGTGTGCTTCATTTCTGCTCGGGGTTTTGCTTTATTTTATTATAATTTGGGCATTTGGAGCTTGAAATGACGATTTTACAGAGTGGGTCTTTATCGGATTAAGGCTTTAATCAGTGTTAATCCAACCAAATAAAGTGTGTTTCTTTTTGGGAAAAAGTAAATACTGAATATCACATCATTCCACTTAAATCTAGGCTATGACCAGTTTGAACAAGTTTCCCCTCTTTTGAATAAATGTAACACCTAGATTTGAGCTTGAAAATTGGAGTTCTGAAGGTTTTTGTGTAGAAAGTGTAGGATTTTTTTTATTACTCATAAAAAAATAATCTTCTTGTTTTTCCCCCTTCATTTTTTTTTTCTGAAATTTAGGTATGTAGCTTGTTAATATGTGTGAATGTGTATATGTATGTATTGTGTTTGTATGCATTTTCTACACCATCTAAAAATCGGCAAGTTCTCTTCCTTGTGTTAATTGTAATAACCGTTTCTTGTTATACTTGTAAGGAAAAAAAAATTGCTCACATTCTTGTTGATGAGCATTCTGGAGTAGTTCGTTTTATATTTAATTAAATAGGGAAAGATGTTATTTTAGATTAGTTTTCTGACATTTTTTCAGTGCAGGTGTTTAAAATGAATGGGATTCAAGCCACAAAATCTCACAGTACTGAGAAACACTTTCCAGGATGTCTTGGAAGAATGGTGAATCTCTTTGATTTGAGTTCAGGCGTTCCTGGAAATAGGCTGCTAACGGATATACCTCATTATGATGGTGGTTTCCTTTCTCATTTTTTTTCTTGATCTATTTACTACAATTTTTTATAATCATGAAAGTCGTCTGCTAAGAACTTAACTTAAAGAAAAAAGAATCCAAATTTAATTTTATCATCTGTATGCTCATTGCTCTGCCTATGTTTTTGGCATAGAGCTTAAAATCCTTCACGTTGATGGTAAATCATATCTTGTCAGTTATTCTTTCCTTGTCTTGTTAATCACTTGAACCTCAAACATAATTTCTAACCCTTTTTGAAATGGAGTTGTTTGATGCAGATTCTTCACTCTCAAGGAGTAGATCAGTTGTGGCAAGGACATGGAGTCCTTTTGGAGATCAGATAGAGGAGAAAATTGTAAGTTAGTTGATGTTTTACTGTAACTAATTTTCAAAAAGTGAGAAAACATTTCCGTTTATGTCTGAACAATAATAAGCTCCACTGTCCCTGACTCCTATTTTTTCTGTGAAATGTGCAGATTGTGCACAACATAAGGGGAATATCAAACAACGAGGCAAATGGAACACCCATGAAGATACTTATAAACCAAGAAATGGAAAAAGAAGGGGAATCTAAGCACAACCCACCTAATGTGGTCGCGAAGTTGATGGGGCTTGATGCCCTCCCCCGACCACAGCCTGATTCAGCTTCAAAAAGAAACCATGCAAAAGGTTATTCTCGACGTAGTTTAAGTCATTCAGGGATAGCACTAGGATCTTGGCAGGAAGAAGATGGCTTTTCTGATAAGGGATTGCCATGTGATCGGTGTCCACAACAGACAACTTATGTGAGGCATAAATCACCACAGAAAGGAAGGCATGACGGAAAGATTGATGACAAAAAAATGGATCTTGTTCGTCGGAAGTTCATGGAAGCAAAACGTTTGGCTACAGATGAGAAACTTCGCCAGTCTAAGGAGTTTCAAGATGCTTTGGAAGTTTTAAGTTCCAATGAAGATTTATTCCTCAAGTTATTGCAGGAACCAAATTCTTTATTTTCTCAACGTTTGTATGATGTAAAGTCAACTGCTCCACCTCCTGAGACAAAGCGAATTACTGTTCTTAGGCCTTCTAAGATGGTTGATAGTGACAAATTTCAAGGATCAGGTAGGATGAGTGATAAACAAATAAAGATGCCAGCCCAAGGGGGCCAAGCAGTTCCGTGGGGCAAGAATGACCCTGGATATTCTCCTACTTACAATAATCAGAAAGGCGATGAATTTCCGGGTCAACCAACTCGAATAGTGGTATTGAAGCCTAGCCCTGGCAAGCCTCATGACATCAAGGCTGTTGTTTCTTCACCTTCCTTGTCGCCTAGAATATTACATTGTAAAACCTTTTATGAGGAAGCTGAAGATGATGAGGCTCAAGAATCAAGGGAAGTGGCAAAGGAGATCACCTGCCAGATGCGTGAAAATTTGATGGGTCGTCAAATGGATGAGACTCTGCTTTCTTGTGTTTTTTCACATGGCTATACTGGCAATGAGAGTTCATTTGACAAATCAGAGAATGAATCTGCAGTGGAAGATTTTAGTGATTCGGAAGTCATGTCACCATCTCCCAGGCATTCATGGGATTACATCAATAGGTTTGGAAGCCCTTATTCTTCTTCCTCCTTCAGCCGTGTGTCATGCTCTCCTGAGTCATCAGTTTGTAGAGAAGCAAAGAAGCGACTATCTGAAAGGTGGGCCATGATGGCATCAGTTGGGAGTTCTCAAGATCAAAGACATGGTTGGAGAAGCTCAAGTACTTTGGGTGAGATGCTGGCACTTGCAGATTCAAAGAAGTTGGCAGGATCTGAGGACAAGAATATTATTAAGGAACAAGAATCAGTGGAATCAGGTTCATGCTTAAGTAATAATGTAAATAAAGAAGAATGTTTGGTTGTTTCTCCTAAAAATCTTTTGAGGTCAAAATCTGTCCCTGTATCTTCAACGATGTCTGGTACGAGACTCAATGTTGAAGTGTCTGAACCTGAGGCTGGAAAAATGCACGTTTCCAAGGAGCTGACAAAGGCAAAGAGCATGAAATCATCATTCAAGGGGAAAGTTTCTAGTTTATTTTTCTCCAGGAATAAGAAATCAAGTAAAGATAGACATGCTGCATCTCAGTTTAAAGATGAATCTCAATATGCTGGCTCTGAAGCAAAAGGGTCTCCATTACATTCTCTTGGTGTGACCTGTGATGCCACTTCTCAACTTGCTGACAGTGGCCTTTGTTCCGCACCTCATGGACCATCAGGCAAAACTTCTCCAGATACCAGCGTGGGACAAAAGCAAGGCACAACTTGGGAGGTAGTGTACTATCTTTTTCTTTTCTTTGTTGTCCATGCTTCTTTAATTGTTCCACCAATTGCTTTGTAACCTATTATCTGATTTTTAAACTTAGTTAGCCTTCCTAAACAGAACTCCAATGTACTATGGAGGTTTAACTCTATATTACACGTTCATCCATGGAAATTCATCTTTTTGTGGTTTCACCACTTGCCCTCAACTAATGAAACTATACCCTTCGAATGGATGAACTTTAAAATGGTCAATAATCACTGGAGGCCATTGGTGACTGGAAATCATAGAAACTTCCTAGGTTAGGTTATATGTAACAGGACCATCGATATGGTGTTTGTGCCTAATGCAGCTGTATTTAAGAAAAAAATGGCAATCATGATGTGCTTTTTTGATAATGTGATTGAGATGCTTGAGCACAAAGAAAAAAATGAATGGAGAAATTTTAAATAGGAATATCCTGGCTATATAACGTATAAATATGCACTTGTCAATGATGTGGGTTGTTACATTGCCCAGCATATTATTGGTACCTGTGAAGTGATGCTGCTTTGTTTAAGGCCCTTTTCTTGTCCCACTGTTAAAGAGAACTATTGACTGAATGTATATAACTAAGCAGTGTTAATGGCTTCCCTTAGTTCTGTTTTATAATTATAATTGTTTTTATTGTAACTTAATGTGAAAAAGCTAATTGCTGTTTTTGTTGTTACTTATGGGAGAAAAGTAACTGCTGTTTTTTGTTGCTATTGGTTTTCAACACTCCAATTCCATGATTATATCATTTAGCAAGAGTTGTCATTACCATTTGCAGGCAGGATTTTCTGTAACCAAGCATATAATGCCCGGGAATATCAGTGAGAATCAGGACCAGCCGAGTCCGATTTCGGTTTTGGAACCACCATTTGAAGATGATAACACATCTCTAGAGGCCTCTGGTAACATGAAGCCAGACCACCAGGGTATATACTCTATATCTCTGTGTATGTTAGGAAAACATTCGTTTATATGACCCATTCTTAATCTGTCTTTCATTTAACAGGAAGACAGTTGCCTATTAAGTCTAACTTGATTGACAAATCACCACATATAGAATCAATAGCTCGGACGCTGTCCTGGGATGAGTCTTGTCCAGAGACAGCCACAGGATATACAGAAAAACCTTCAGTTTCCCCAGGCACTGAGGTGGAAGAAGAAGATTGGCTCGCCCTTGCCCAAACATTATTATCAATGGCTGGTCTCAATGGGGAAGTGCAGTCTGAGAAATTTTCTGCTAGATGGCATTCGCTTGATAGTCCATTGGACCCATCATTGAGAGACAAGGTCACCGCCATTCATGAAAAGAATTTTCTGCCTGAGGCTAAGCGACGGCAACATAGATCAAATTGGAAGCTTATTTTTGATTGTGTGAATGCCGCACTAATGGAAATCACAGGTTATGGGTCGACAGACAAGTACCCAAAGGGAAGGCCGTGTAATGGGGCCAATAACAGACTCTTAGAGGGTGCATCACCCATGCTGGTGGACTGGGTGTGGACCCAAATGCAGGAGTGGATTTCTAGTGAGGGGAGGTGTGATCTATGGGATGGTGGGGACAGCAACAGCCTCGTGGTGGAGAGGCTTGTGAGAAAGGAGGTTGTGGGGAAAGGGTGGGAAGGGATTTTGAGATTGGAAATATATAATATTGGAAAGGAAATAGTGGGGAAGTTGCTGGAAGAGCTTGTGGCAGAAGCTCTGGTGGATTGCTGAATTTGACAGGTAGGCTGTGAAGAGGCTTTGCACTCTCTCTCTTCCAAATATGTATTCCCCACATACCCCCCTCCCCCCACAACAAACAAAAACACAAAAGCCCTCGATATTTATTGTAACTCTATTATTTTGTGTTCAACAAAGATGTCCTACTCTTCTGATCTGTTTAATATTGCAAATGTTTATTGGATAACCTTTTTTTATTATGATTTTCCCATTCATATGTATAAATCTGGCAGAAAAAAGTAGTGTTACTTTTGGGTATTATCTTTTATAATACCCATATGGGGATTGATGATTTTGGGTATTGTCTTTTATAATACCCATAGGAGGATTGATGACCTAGTTCAGAGCATGCCTGTTGTATTTATAATTATTTTTAACAGTAATGTTAGGCATAAGTTTTAAATAGATAAATTTATAGAAGTTTTTTATAAAAAAAAGTGAGTCTTATTAATAAAGAATAATTTTTTTTACAATTTTTAAGGTGGTGTATACATTTTTTAAAGGTTTTTGGGAAGTTTGTCAATATGAAACTTAGGACAAATCATTTCTCATTTTTTACCGCTCGGTAAGAGCTGTAACATATGTATCGTACGAGGAACACCCTCTGAACTTGTTACTCTAACCAACTACACATGAATGATTGGCAGGGAAAAGGTTAGACTTATTTTCACGCTGCTGATAATACTGGACCTGTTTTGTTCGACATGGCTAGTTTATTCGGAACACAGCTCGACTGCAAAAGCTGCCATTTCTGTACTTCTTTGCATCTTTGGTCCTCTACTTGTAGCCAAAGTTGACGTCGTCCAACATATCTGCTGAGACTGAGAACTATGCAGATTTTTTATTTTTATTTAAAAAAAAAAGAAAAGAAAAAAAAAGGAAAGAAAAGAGATTTAGATACACTAGGTTGAATGATTCTTGCAGCACAGCACAGCACGAAATCCGGCCGGTGGTGATCGACCAATTAAAAAAATACCAAGGGAATTTTATGGTATCTTTTATATAGAGACAATGGTAGTATGGTATACAGGAAACGTGTGTATCATGCAAGTGCATGGAGCGACTAATATCTAAGAACAGGATCGTAAATTTCTCCAAAATTGAAATTCTCTTCTTTTTTTCTTTGTTGGGGAGATATTACCTATCTGTGATCATCAACAGGAAGAAACTTTTTTGTATAGAAAATATCGTAGAATGGATATGCTAAAGATAATGTGTGTGTGTGTGTATATATATATATATATGTATATATTTATAAAAGATGGTGCACTTGTTGTCGTTTAAAATAAGAATATTCTTAGTTCAGACAGACACTAACAGACAAGTTTTGATACCTTCTGTTTGGTGCTTCAGAAATTAAGGCACTGCCGAGAGATCCGTGAACCAGAACTATACAAACATACTATTTGAGATCAAAGTGCAGATGAGTTCAGTCAATTCATGGGATAGCGCCTAAAATGATTAGGGGAGACACGGTTTAAATATGAACGGATATAGATGATCTGTGTGGGGGTCTTCGCTAGAGAGAGAGAGAGATGATAGGAATGCAGTAGTTACTCCCCAGTCCGTACATGTCCTATGTCATATAATTCTCTAGAGAATTATTTTAGAACTCAATGTTTATTATGTTGTAACTCATGGCCTGAAACATAATTAGAAACCGAGTAGTTCTTCAAGGAATTCACATTTTGGTACAAAAAGGTGTTTAACAGTGAAGCCGCAAGAAAAGAACTTGGACCTCCTGCCTCTTAAGGTAGAAAAATGAAGTAAAAAAAAGAACAAGAAGAAGAAATTCCCTGGAAACATGGTACCGAGGGAATAGATTCCCACAAGGGACAAGAGAACCGAAAGTTGGGACATTTTTTAGTGGGAGACGAAAACTACAGATGGTAGAAACTAGCATTTGTAGCTGGAAATTCAAGAAAATTCCCTAGTACTCCTAGCTCACTAGCTCAGTACGTAGTTATTAAATTCAAGCAGCAAGAGATCTCGTGACTCGTGACTCAGCACTCGTGCTTTCCAAATCAACCAATATGACCTCATGAGATTCGTGAACTGCTGAAGGAAGCATTTAGACAACTTGAAAGGAAAAACTTTTGCGGAAACAGAAGAACATGATCTATAGAATACACTCTGTGTGAGAGAAAGCATGACTCCACAACCTTTTGCAGAAACAGAAGAACATGATCTATAGATTACACTCTGCACATGACCATGATCCAGCTAGGTGTATGTGCATTGGGTAATCTCTAAGCAATTGTTTTTATCTTAGTTATGTGGTAGATCATTTGTATCGATAAATTTAAATCTCCCTGCAGGGTCAGGGGGCTTTGACGATCTTGCAACAATCACCTGATCTCTTTGTTTTACTATTAATTGGTCATCTTCTTGTTTCAGTTAACAAATAAAACATAATTTATACAGCAAAATATTAGATTCACTCTCCGATGAAAACACAACATTAACCAAAACAAGAACTAGCTTCCTGTAAGATGTTTTAACTATGAATCCCTAGATGGTTAATGCATAGACGGAATATAAAGTTCATTTCTTATTCTTTTCCTGAACACCGCGATCTTACTGCAGTGACATCATGTGGTCCATCTGGACCTGTATCTCCCTTTGTATTTGTTTTTGCACTTCAAGACACATTTTTCTATGCCAAAACACACCACCAAACATAATATCAACTATGAATCCCTATATGGTTAATGCATAGACCAAGCTTATCGTGCAGCTTCATCATTAGATTGGTATATATTTATTGAAGATTGATGCAGTTTTCTATACAAGCTATATTTAGTTTTCTGCTATTATTAGTTATCTAATTTATTACTCTACTTTGGAACAATATGTTATTAATTGTTGTTATTCTCAAGATGGCATATAAGATGTATTTTGGTGAATTGTAAACGGCAGAACAATAGAATCAATCAAAGAATTGTTGGTTGAAGTTCTCCCCTGTTTTTCTCCTCTGGTTTCATTATTTTTCTGTAATCTGATTTCTAAAACCAACAATTGGCATTAGAGCACGTCTCGATCTTCTTGGGAAAAATGGCTGCCCTTGGTTCATCCACATCAATTCCTTTTTTTTTTTGGGGGAAAATTATAACTACTGGATCATAAAAATGAAGACTTTGTTCTTGCCTCTTGATCTATGGGATGTCATCGAGTTTGGAGTTCCAACAGCTAGTGAAAGTTCAAGTGGTGGTGGTTCAGATTCAAGTCAAGTCAAGCTGGAAAAACAATAGGATACAAAGGCATTATTCACTCTGCAACAAGCTGTAAGTGAATCTATATTTCCAAGAATAATGAGAGCTACAACTTCTAAACAAGCATGGGAAGTTTTAAAACTTGAGTTTCAAGGAAATAGCAAAGTTACAACTATTAAGCTTCAATGGTTGAGAAGGGAGCTTGAGAATCCAAAATGAAAGATTATGAAACTAACAAAGAGTATTGCTCAAAACTCATTGAAGTGGTTAATCAAATGAGGGCTTTTGGAGAGGTCATAACTAATGAGAGAATCGTACAAAAGATCCTCATTAGTTTAACTAAGAAATATGACTCGATGGTTTCTGCCACTGAAGAATCTCAGGATCACTCTACACTTTCAGTTAATGAACTGATGGGTTCTTTGCAAGCACATGAACATAGGCTTGACAGGAGATTAAGATGAGTAAAAAGAACAATACCTGAGAGCTTGTTCCTTGTCCTGATAGCAAATAAATCATTGGAGTTAAATGGATTTACAAAAGGAAGCTCGATCCTGACGGTTCATTAAAGAAATGCAAAGCAAGATTAGTTGCTAAAGGGTACTCACAGCAAGCTGGAATTGATTTCAATGAAACTTGTGCTCCTGTGGCAAGATTAGATACCATAACAACTGTTTGTGCACTTGCAGCTCAAAGAAGTTGGAAGATCTCTCAACTTGATGTTAAATCAGCTTTCCTCAATGGAGAACTTGAAGAGGGAGTGTATGTGGAGCAACCCTAGGGCTTTAACAAGGAAGATGGTAGGGTGCTTAAATTAAAAAAGGCTCTATATGGGCTTAAACAAGCACCTAGAGCATGGTATAGCAAGATCGATGGTTACTTTGGAAAAATAAGGCTTCAAGAAAAGTGTGAGTGAACCTATACTTTATGTTCAAATCAAAACTAAAAATTTGCTCATAGTCTCCTTATATGTTGATGATTTAATCATAACTAGAAATGACTCAAAGATGATTGAAGAATTCAAGCAAGAGATGATGAAGCCTTTTGAAATGAGTAACTTGGGTTTAATGCATTATTTTCTTGGTATGGAAGTATGTCAAGATGATGGCATCTTCATTTATCAAAAGAAGTATGCCGAGGATTTACTTAAGAGGTTCAATATGGCTTATTGCAAACCAGTAGTAACTCCTCTAATTGCAAATGAAAAACTTAAGAAAGAAGATCGGGGAAAATTAACTGATGGAGCTACTTATAGAAACTTGATTGGCAGCTTGCTATACCTCACTTCTACTTGACCTGATCTCATGTTTGCTACAAGCATGTTGTCTAGATGCAAAATCCCAATCAAGTGCTTTTTGGTGCTGCAAATAGAGTGTTGGGATATGTTCAAGGAATTTTGAAGTATGGTATTTCTTTCAAATCAAGTTCTTATTCAAAATTAATTGGGTACACTGAAAGTGATTGGGTTGGTTTTATTGATGATATGAAGACTACATCAAGCTATTATTTTAATTTGAGATTTGGAATTTTCTCATGGGGTTAAAAAAACCAAGGTTCTGTGGCTTAATCTACAGCAGAAGCAGAGTATGTTGTTGCTGCCAACGCTGTAAATCAAGCTATATGGCTGACGAGAATACTTGAAAATATGGGAGCAAAGCAATAACTTCCAGTTGAGATTTTCTATAATAATAAATCAACAATTGCAATGGAAAAAAATCCAATTTATCATAGCCAAACCAAGCACATTGCTATTAAGTATCTTTATCTTAGAAATGATTGCTAATGGAGATGTTGAGTTGAAGTATTGCAAGTCAGAAGAACAATTGGCAGACATCTTTAGGAAGATACTTCCTAGAAACAAATTTCAGAAGCTGTGTTTGATGCTTGGAGTTGAAGAAAATGCATCAAGGAGTATTGAAGACTGACGCAGTTTTCTATACAAGCTATATTTAGGTTTTTGCTATTATTAGTCATTTGATTTATTACTCAGCTTTGGAACAATATGTTATTAATTGTTGTTATTCTCAAGATGTCATATAAAATATATTTTGGTGAATTGTAAACGGCAAAACAATCAAATCAATTAAAGAATTGTTGGTTGAAGTTCTCCCCTATTTTTCTCATCTGGTTTCATTATTTTTCGGTAATCTGGTTTCTAAAACCAACGATATTTGATGGAGCAAGATGAATCTCTGAATTAGTTCTTGTCTAAACTTGATCAGGGTCTCAAGTGAGAGATAAGTTGATGAAGTGGGTCTTATAATATTTATAAATATGGTAGGGCCCTGCATCTGTTTAGAGATAATCATTAGTACTACTGTCTGTCATGTTGGACACAACATGCACAGTACTAATACTAAATGCTCAATAAGTATTGATGACATAAATTAGGCAATACGAGCTGGGAGCACATAGAGTCATGGTGACGGGAACTGGCCAACTGGGGCTGTGTCCCGGCTGAGCTTAGGCATGAGGAACAAGAACAGCGATTGCGTATCAAGAGTTACAAGTGCCTGCGTGATTTTTGATCAACTCTTCATATACGTAAGTGATCATTTATATATTCTGACTTTTAATTGATATATAATTACAAATTTGACATATTGTATGGTACTCATGATTGACGATTTGTAGGAGGAGAAGATCATTACTTTAAAAAGCAGCCAGCTTTCATGTTGGGACACATGATGACTACCTTTTATTTTATGCTATACAGGTTTTCTAGCTAGCGGTCAGTTATAAATTAGTGTGAAAGCATATCAGTACTTAATGTGCATAAAACCTTAATTATATATATATATATATGCAGTTACAAAAAAAAAAAAAGTCAAAATAAAAAGATTTTTTATAATAAAAGTGATGATCATGATCATGATCATGTCGCAGACCTCTACATTAATAGTATTAATGCATTTTGTGCATGAATAGACTGTCTTACAAATAGATTTATATATTTTTATCTTTATATATATATAAAGTGGCTATTTAACAGAATTTTATTGGTTTAACAGTTTTTGTTATTTTACCGTTAAAATTAATGCCGTTAATTGCATGAATCATAATAAAATTAATTCTTTTCCTGCGTAATTTCGGTAATCACAGACCCACCCATCTCTCTCTTCTTAAAAGTTCTTATTTTTTAATCTCTGTCTCCCTAATCACTTATGAATAAATTCATAGTTATTAAAGTTCATGCAGTATGCATCGATCCTGGAACCCATGCATTGATGATTATTTATTTAGGAGATATATTAGATATATATATATTCTATTATATATATATATATATGATATTTTATATAAATTATAATTTATATTATATATAAATTTATATATGTGATTTAAAATTTCTATTCATTCCTTATATAAACAAATAGAAATGTAAAATAATTAAGTTTAAATCTATTTACCAAATACATTTACGAATACAATTATTCTAATAAAATATTATTTATTTATCAATTTAAATTCATTATGAAACATTAAAAGCAAATAATAATATCTTATAAAAATCTTAGTATTTTATTTGTTTATAAAAATTTATATCATTTTTTTAAAATAATCACTTTATTAAAATAAGAAAACATGATCTACAAGTTGTTTTACTGTTAACGGTTTGTTTCCTGCTCTGTACAGTTTTGGTTCAAGGTTAGTTTTTATTTTTNATATTTATATGCAGTTACAAAAAAAGAAAAAAAAGAAGTCAAAATAAAAAGATTTTTTATACTAAAAGTGATGATCATCATGATCATGTCGCAGACCTCTACATTAATAGTATTAATGCATTTTGTGCTTGAATAGATCGAACTGTCTTACAAATAGATTTATATATTTTTATCTTTATATATATAAAGTGACTGTCTAACAGAATTTTATTGATTTAACAGTTTTTGTTATTTTACCGTTAAAATTAATGCCGTTAGTTGCATGAATTATAATAAAGTTAATTCTTTTCCTGCGTAATTTCGGTAATCATAGACCCACTCATCTCTCTCTCTTCTTAAAAGTTCTTATTTTTTTAATCTCTGTCTCCCCAATCACTTATGAATAAATTCATAGTTATCAAAGTTCATGCAATATGCATCGATCCTGGAACCTATGCATTGATGATCATTTATTTAGGAGGTATATTAGATATATATATATTCTATTATATATATATATATGATACTTTATATAAATTATAATTTATATTATATATAAATTTATATATGTGATTTAAAATTTCTTCTCATTCCTTATATAAACAAAGAGAAATGTAAAATAATTAAATTTAAATCTATTTACCAAATGCATTTACGAATACAATTATTCTAATAAAATATTATTTATTTATCAATTTAAATTCATTATGAAACATTAAAATCAAATAATAATATCTTATAAAAATCTTAGTATTTGTTTGTTTATAAAAATTTATATCATTTTTTAAAAATAATTGCTTTATTAAAATAAGAAAACATGATCTACAAGTTGTTTTACTGTTAACGGTTTGTTTCTTGCTCTGTACAGTTTTGGTTCAAGGTTAGTTTTTATTTTTATTTTTATTTTCACGTATTTGTTGTTTTCAGCCGTATCCAGGAGCACATGTAGTAGTAAATAATAAGATTTTAATTCTAAATACTTTAAAACCGATTTAAGTCTATCTTATTATTTGATGTTAAAAATTATATTTTTTTTTTCTAAAAGCATTACAT
The DNA here is from genome assembly GCA_011037825.1 of Carya cathayensis. Taxonomy (NCBI): domain Eukaryota; kingdom Viridiplantae; phylum Streptophyta; class Magnoliopsida; order Fagales; family Juglandaceae; genus Carya; species Carya cathayensis. Next base: position 1,308,461 of record QGSO01000163.1, on the reverse strand, counting down.
TATTAATCAAAAAAATTTTCTTAATAAAAATAATATTAATTCTTAAAAATAATATTTCTATACACTGAGTGAACGTCCATCGGATATTGCCCAACTACTAGTATATATATTATATATATATACTAACTAAATGATGTGAAGTTACTATCATGGTAACGGGTTTTGCTATATTAAAAGTACTATAGGTATTGTACGTGCTGATTAGGGTTAGGATTGGTGTCGGAGGCACTGCCATTAATTATTAAATAGTCAGCGACGGATACGGATGTCGGTGGTGTTGGGTGCAGTCGGGCGCCCTTCTTGCGCGCTGAGCTAGCTTCTTCTTCATGGGTGTTAATTGATCCATTTTGTGGTTTGATCTTCAAGCTACCCAGTTTGGAAGCTTCACTTCTAGCTAGCTTTCTTTGACCTTTGACTGTTAAATATGACTTTTCGGCCGAATGCAATATAGTAGTACGTACCCCTGGTCCTTAGGGACCATGGATCGTCGATCTATGATAAGGGCCGGGTTCGAACTCCCAACTACTCTCGATCGTACTCTTTGAGAACCGGAAAGTGGTTGGACACCTCCATTCTTTAAGAGAGGTCATTGGTTTGAAACACTTATTCAACATTGTAGTTAAATTTATTTTGAAGCATTGTACTCATCCAAATAGGTCTTCACACCGGTCAGTTTGGCCCATATAAAATATTGTGTCTATTCAGCCCATGTGTGGTACTTTTTCGGTCTAAGCATCATGTCTTCGTGCTTGGCACACATGTGCCCCTTAGGCTATTACATAGCTTACCTTGTAAAAATTAAAGTATCAAATGATGATTTGAACTTATACAATTTCTTTTAAAAGGACACACTCTTACCACTTCTTTTGAGATAGTGGTTTACAAAAATAAACAATAACCCACAATAAATTCACATATTTAATATCACAATCTATAATAAATATAACAATTTATGTATATATACAAACACACAATATATGACGTGTCAGACAATGGATCAATATGATCTGTATATAATACCATCGTCTTCAATATTTAAAACGTATATATGCATAACATGCATGACTATGATGGGCTGCTGCATGCATCCATGCATCTAGACATACGTACATACATACATATATATTATACATCGCATGATGAGAAGTACTAGTACTACTGCAAACTTCAAAGTTGAAACGGACATCAAAGGAACTCAGCCAAAACCTTGCTCACTATATAATTGGAGATGATACTATTGGTTTTCTGCGTTGGATGAAAGGCATCCCAGAATACAAACTTGTCTGCATCACTGCAAGTGAATAAATTATTTCGATTGCACGCATATCCCATCTCGAACATCCCGGTTGCACAACATGCCACTGAGGTCACCTCAAATCCTGCATGCGTGTATGCAATACTATTCATCAGACTAGATCGAACAGATCGGCATGCACATGATATATGTTTTAATTAGCAGGCAAAAACAGATCAGGTAGAACTGCATGCAAAGGTTGAGATGAAGAGCCAACATATATATAGCAGCTTCATGATAAATTAAAGGCCAGCGCTACCTAAAGCAGTTACTAAAATTCTCCCACAAAAAATAAAAAAACTAGAAATCAAAGGAAATTATTGGTCGGATCGATCTACCGCCCCAATTAAGTAAGAGAAATGATATATACACAACATATTTCATAACAATTTACACAACTCATGTTGTAAAATAAGGGTATATATATATACACAAAAATAAGGGTATTTTTGTAATGGTATTTTTGTAAAGTGACTTTACTTAAATGTCAAAGAGAGATACGTAACATGTATATAATTCTCAAGTGGTAGTTGGGAGCTAGGGTACATGCCTATAGAGAAAAAAAGAGGAAAAAGGGGTTCATGCATGCATGTTTGCAGTGACATGAATCCCACACATGCATGCGTAGGTAGCAGTACTACCGGTGGAGTACAGACATTAATTTAAAGCGCTTACCAAACGAAGAAGGACTCTTTATGATGTTCATGAAAATGTAGTATGGGTTTGAAAACACCAATTGAATCCCAGAGAGCTCCTTGTTCAGCTCCATTGTCAGTTGCTTTAACTTGTCATTGAATTCCAAAGCCACTGTGTTGTACCTGTCGCTGCAGTCGTTCCCTCCCATAACATTCGTGGCTCTCTCCAACGGCAGGCACCCCATCGGAGGCAAACCTCCCAGGGATATTTTCCTAGCTCCTAAACCATAGAGCGAGCTGATGAAATTTCTGGCTATTCCAATCAGGAAGTCTTCGTACTGTGTGATGGTGAATTGGGATGAACGGCCTCCAGGGAAGGAGTAGTAGTTCTCCAGGAAATCGTTTGTTCCTAAGCTCATCATGTGTAAAGCCTCGCTTATTCTTTGATCAGCTTGAGTTTCTCCAAGATAGGCTCTCAGCTTCTTCTGATATTCCTTATAGTACTCTAATTCCTTCCAAAATGGTATCACAGACTGCAAGGCAGAAGTTCATATATATAATTAATGCAACAATGAATTAAGAAGCATATATATCAGATAATTAGTGAATACAAAAAGAATCATTAATATTATGGGAGGAATTTTATGCTCTCGATCACGTTTACCAAAGAAACGCATACATAAAAGAAGGACAAGGAATCAGAATCCTCTCCATTTATGAAATACAAAAAGACAGGCTAGCTGCTGATCATTGTTTAGGACGTACGTTCCTTCTTTCTTTTTTTTAACAGAAAATAAGACAATTTTCGATCAGTCTCGGATCAGAGGACATGCATGCAACACCAACCCCTAATTGACAGGCAAGCTCAGAAATATTATTATATGTAGACGTTAAATGTTATTATAATGTTTTTGTAAAAGAGAAGAAAGAAAGAAAGAGGACTGCATGCATCCCATAATTTTAATTTTATTTGAGAAAATTAATTTAGTTTGATTGGGATCCATGACTTAATTACTTACCAACACACCAGAAGTTGCATTGTCATAACCTGTCCCAGCAGAAGCAAATGTAACTCCGGTGGCAAAGTCTGAAATGTTATATGCAGGATCCAAGTAGGCTGGTATTATTGGCTTGAGACCAACGGCCTCAGAGATGAAGTCAGTAGCAATTCGGCCATTGGAGAACCTTCCAGTTGGCTTCCCGCCCTTAAAATCACGCCCATATGGCTCGAAATTGCTCCTGGCAATGGTTGGAATCCAGTTGTTGTTTCCAGCATCCACTGATGAGTCCCCAAACACGATGATTGCCGGAACTTTGGCACCTGCTTCAGTTAACAGTACGAGGAACTGGATTAACAGGAGCCATAATATTGTGGTATGCTTGTATGCCATTTCTGGAACAAACTTGAACATTGGGTTGGAGAGAGAGGCCTGTAGTGAGAAATAATAAATAGAACATGCATGGGGTATATATCCTTATTATTCCAAATAACGATCGAGAATGATCGGTTGTAAAATTAATGTGCATTTGATTCAAACTTGAGGGTAGAGAAGTCGTTGGGGAGTTTTAATTGCTGCAGCCTACTCAACATACTTCCATTAATTAATTATGGGCCGAGTTTGTCAACATATGAACAGTCATCATGAGCCATATTTACTAGTAGGAATTTCCTTTATCAGAGCTGCAATATTTAATATAGCTTTATCATCGATATATATATATATATATATCTATCTATATGATAGTGAAAATGGAAAATCTAGAAAATCTGCTACAAGTTATTGATAATGTCAACTGATGATCTGTAGTTTTAAGTGAAAGGTCTCAAATTAATAAAATTTATGTAAAACGAGAAAGTAAGGGCTATTATGGAATGGCCAGTGCCAAAAGAAAAAGGGGATGTACGGAGTTTTCATGGGTTGGCTTCGTTTTATCGGCGCTTCATTCGGAATTTGAGTGCAATCATGAGTCCAATCACGGAGTGCATGAAAGGGGAGGACTTTGTGTGGTCAAATCAGCAAATAAGGCATTCCAACAGATTCAACTTTTCATGTCTACAGCTCCGGTGCTTGTGCTCTATAACATAGTTCATGATTTAGCATGAAGTCGTATATATAATTAAGCTGTTATGTAGGCGTTGAACTTGAACATGCATGCATGCATGCTTGGTTGCGATCTAGTGCTAAGAAAATTTCTAGAAAAAAAACTCACTTTCAATCCAAAATTATCTTTGAAAGGCCAAAACAATCTTTAAAAATAATTTTCAATATCGTTTCATTTGTATCAGGACGTTCTATGATTATAAAAATACAAAACCAAAAGAATTTTACAAAAATTCAGAAAGTACTCATGTCTCTAAGAACTTTATTCTCCCAGCAACGCGGTCCTTTCTCGATCGCTACCTTTTCAAATATCAATAAAAGCTTATCTCAAAACCTTATTGACTAATAAGCTATCTAGCTATAATATTTGCAAAACCCAAGAAAAAAAGCTATCTAGCTATAATATTTTATCGAAAATTAGATCAATTTTCCAGAAAATTACTTAAATCCTAACAGGTTTGGATCATTACCGATTATATTCATCAGAACTTTAATAATTAAGAGAATTAACTTAACTTGTTTTCCTTTTATGAGTTCCATGTGATTATTTTGCATGATGATCAATCTCATATATATAAATTAATTACTAGTAATCACCCATGAAAGAGAATTTTACGTCAACTTCTTCCATGTATTATTTGAGAGATCATGAGCCGGCCAATGTAGCTGGGGGCAACGTACAGTAGACTCGGTACTGAGATCATCACAAGTTCCACCTAATAGCTACACCAAAGCAGAGAGAGAGAGAGAGAGAGAGAGAGAGAGAGAGAGAGAGAGAGAGAGAGAGATTAATGCATGGTCCTTTGTATTGTGGTTGCAACCTCCCATGAAAGTGATCACAAATAAATTCTATGGATGCATTGAAAGCTCCGCAACAGAAATGGAGGCCGTGCTGGGTTTTAATTAATGCTAAGAATTTTAGATAAAGTAAAAAGGCCAAGTAGCATATATATATATATATATATATATATATATATATATAGAGGGTAATGATACATTTATCACTATTTTACTACCACTTTATCACTTGTAATGTATTTATTTTTTCTTTATTTTCTTTTAAGTATATTTTTAATATATTAAATCATTAAGAAAAAATATAAAAAATATACAATTTTATTAATAATCACTTTCTTAATCATTAAGTAAAAGAAAATTTTTAAAAAATTTAAAAAAGTGGTAAAGTAGTAGTAGAATAATGGTAAGGTTATCATTATTCATATAAATATAATTCCTTAGCAATTATATATTAGTACTACAACATTATATATATTTAAAAAGAGATCAGATTTAGAGACCTGCCCGGCCGGGGGGATTGCATGTAAATATGCAATAAATTAACTACGTACGTATACGTACAACATTTATATATCTACTATATACCGCGTACGTACACTAGTTGATCTTGTACATTCTAATGCTAATTACAATTATCAGGCGCCGACGCCATATGAAGGTACCATAATATTATATTTATATATATATATGCCATGCACCACGCTACGATCGGTTAGCTAGCTCGAAAGGAGGCCATCCATATGTATACGTACACTAGTCCTCAATTATCAGCCGATGCCGGCCACAACCGGCCATATATATATATGCCATGCAGTGCAATATGCACCAGTACGTACGCTACGATGGATCCTAGCTAGCTCTAGCTCGAAAGGAGGCCATCCATCTGTTTTAATAGTCTAATTTGTTGGTACATGCATATTTAGCATATACGTCAATTAAGTTAATCGTTAACTTTCAGCCACAATCATCCCATCCGGCCATGAGACTAGCTAGAGAGAGCAAAAAGTGAATATATAGTAACTTTTTTGAATTTTTGGGGATGCTACAACATGAAAGACTTTTTGCAAGAAAAATATATCCTTGTAAAAAGCCTTTGTTTGTTACAACTGACTATTTGTAATGAACAATATTCGTTGCCCTACTTTTAGAATTGCCATGTTAGTGAATGTCTACACCAACGAGTTATAATTTTTGTTCGTTGCAAATAAGGACTTTTAGTAATAATATTCTTTCATTTCAAATGAGTATTTTCTCGTTGCTATTGTCCGTCCAAGTAATATGGACAATCGTTGCAATTAGTCTTTTACCAACAAAATATTTCATTTTTGTAACAAATTTGGTTGTTGCAAAAATATATCTGCAACGATTTATATTCATTATAAATGTACAGTTGCAATGAATTTACTTTGTTGCAAATGTACTGAAGAAATGAATTTCATCCTTGCAAATATGTATTTAATACGAATTTAATGTGTTGCAAACACATTGCAACAATTTGTTTTCATTGTAATTCTACAATTGCAACAATTTTACTTCGTTGCAAATATATAGTAGCATTGAGTTCAATTCATTGCAGTGAATGTACATTGTTGCAAATGTCCATTTGCAACGAATTAATTCATTGTGGTATTGCATTTGCAATTAATCCACATCATTGCAAATGTAGTTCACTAACAAAATGCATGCATTCATTGCAAACGTATTGAAACAAAAAAAAAAAAATTGTACATTTGTTGCAAATGATTTTTTGCAATGAATCAATTCGTTGCAAATATATTATACTGCAACAACGGAGATTTCTTGCAAATGGACATTTGCAACGACGTACATTCGTTACAAATGTATTTCACCAACAAAACACTTTCGTTGTAAATGTACTTCACATTATTTCAACGAATTGTTTTCCTTGCAAATTATGAAGTTACAACAAATTGTATTTCTTGCAAATGTATAATTCAAACATAAAATATTTTTTGCAAATGTATCGCTGCTAATGAGGATAAATGTTTTTGCAATGAAATTAAACCATTGCAATGGGTTGAAACTTTTTGCAATGCAAAAATGTCGTTGCTAACTGAATAGGTATTCAAGAGCTAAAGTTTTTTGCAACGATTATTTTGCAAGAAAATTTTTTTGTTGCAATTGTATCCATTTGCAAAAAGAAATGTACTTTCATTGCAAAGAAAAGTATACATTATTAAGGAAAAAAGTTTTCGATCCAAATAATGGTTGCAAAAAGCCTTCCCTATTATAGTGAACCTAGTTTTAGTAATACAAAATATTGGGAAATTAAGTCTTAATTATGTGGGGTTGCATGGTTTTTATTAATTATACCTATTAATTAAAGTTTAGCTAGAAAGAGTATAGTTGGCTAGGCCCCTTCTATATATTGTTGTGGTCCTACAACTTGAATTGAGGTATTGCATATGTAGTATTTAGTGTAGTGTATAGGTACACATGCAATATATATATATATATATAGTCATATTGTGTTATCAAGTAGTGTACCTTTGATAGTGAAATAACCAGCTCATTATTAATGTATTATTAGCATTTTAACAGAGTCGACTCCCATTCAAATTGAATATTTAATGTTTAATTTTTCTTTGTTTAGGTTTTTTTTATATCAATCAAAGTCGAGCTTATTATCAATCAAAATTTTATGTTTATAGCTGAATCACAAGAAAATGAGCATTTATGAAAAATTATTTGCGACGAAAATGATTATTTGTGACAAGAATAGACTCATTTTGATAAGAAATAATCATTTTTATAATAAATAACTGACAGTCAATAAACACCTTTCTCATAGTGAACTGGTAATTCATTTAATGTTCGAACAAGTTTAACCTTGATCTTCACCAAGTATTTGATCATTAATTTATTTTTTTCTTAAAGGAAACAAGTTTTTAATTTATGTATTAAAATTATATGCATTTTCATATATTTGTATATTAATTATATATGAGTTACTCAATTGTGTTGAGATTATAAACAGCTTTAAAATCATAGTAATTAAGGTAAACTATATATACGAATTAATTAAAAAAAAATCTTATGTTTTTAATAAACCACATATGATTTTTTTTCGAAGTATCTTATTTATTATATATTAATCCTTATGATTTTATCTTCAAAGTAAGAAAAACCAAGATTGAGTTTCAATAAATATCTTTATATAGTATATATATGCACACATTCATATTTATTGATATAGAAGATTTATATTCAGAAGAATTCAAACGACTTATATCTTATTAGGAACATGATTCTCTAATATCGATTAAACAATAATGCTATAAAAAACAGCAACAAGGAATGACACAAACTAATACAAATCGAATCTAACTTATATGAGTTTGGTTTGTTTATTATAGAAGTCCATATATTATTCAACTTGATTCCTTTATTAAACAAATCCAACTCGAGCTGAGTTTGAACGCATTAAAGCTAGACATGTTAATAAATAGAGAAATACTTTAGTTACAAATAAATTACATAAAAGTGAATTCACAAACGGACGTGACATGATGTAGTACATCAGATTGTAAAGTTACTTTTATGTAAAATAGATATAACGGATCATATGAAACCACGCCAGTTTGTAGATTTGCTTTTATGTAATCTCTTTGTATCTGTAGTAGTTCTCTAATAAATAACTAGATCATATATTTACAACCTTATTAAGTTTTATCATTACTGATTGTGGTTGAGTTTCATGTAAAATTAGTGTGCAAGAATGTCACAAAAATTAGCTAGCTAATGAGTAATTGTGGCACTAATTTCCTCATGTTGGGTTTCATTAATCTGCGATAGGCCCAATGCCATTTCTTCTATGTATACGTTATTTTTTGGAGAAAATAGCAACTAAGGCTACGTTTAAATACTGAGTAAATCTCAGATGACCTATGGATAGTAATGAAAAGATAGTGAATAATAATAAAAATATAGTGAATAATTTATGAATAATAGTAAATAGTAATGAAGTAGTTTGAAAATACTTAACTTACCAAACAGAACCTAGGCATATTATATAATATGAGAGCCTTGATCTTTTGGGAAGCTTAGGCGAAATGTCTTAAAAATTACCTTCCCATGGAGCAATTACTATTAATATTTTACATAGGTATCATTGAAAATTAGGGTAATAATTACTGGATTGAGAAGGTCAAATAGCCCATCTAGGCCTATAATTATGAATGAGACCCAATCCATTACAACAATAATTTTAACTAATATCCGGCCCACTTCACTTGATTCAGGGCCAAGCAAATATATATTGGCCCAGATATAGTTTATCAAACGATGACGTTTAGTTAACAAATGTAAGCAAGTAATAAACTCCTCCGCCTAACGTACCCACTTTCTCACTACTGCCGAAACTGTACTTTGAACCGAAACCCCCGTCGGCCTTCTGTTCCCATTCCCCAACTCGCACCATGAAAAGTCGATTTTACCCTGATAAAAAACAAGATGGGGCCTTTCCTTCTCCTCCTGAAGCTCACGGCTCACCCGCAGAGGAATATTTATGTAAAAAGAATGGGGAACGGCTGCCATGGTGTACGGCTATGAAGCTAATAAGTCGATTATCACAATCACAAACCCATTTTGTGCAACTGGAGCTATAAACATCAGAGAGAGAGAGAGAGAGAGTTCCGAGTAAAATCGAAAGCTCGGTTTGATTTTGCATAAGGGATATTAAAAGAGGGATTTTATGGCCTTTGGTTTAGAGCTGTGAAGCTAATGAATCGAATACATAATCGAAAATCCATTGTATGCAACTTGAGAGAGAGTTCAGATCTTGCGAAACCAAATTCTATTCGGGAAAGTTCAATACTGCTTTGCCCAGAAATGCTATGCAGTTGTTGATTGGTTAAATCGGCGAAACCACCTTCGTATTCCTTTCGTTCTTGAATGGTAAAAATCGTTTAGAGCAGAGAAAATTAGAAAGGAAATTTTTGATTAGCCCCTCTGCCTCCAACGACCAGAATTGCCACGCCGCTGTTGAAGAAGAAAGAAGAACCACTGGATCAGAAATGCTATGCTATGCCCAGAAACGCTTGTGACTTCTGTTTGTTTGTTTTTTTTATTATTATTAATAAAAGGCTCCACGTCGCCTCCACCTTAGGGTGTGCGGGGTGTGCAACATATTAGGCTTCTTTCTAGCAGTACTCCTTTCTTACCTGTAAGTGCTTTCTGTTCTCTTCTGTGTAGCTAAATCAATAAGCCTGATTATCTGTAGTTTATTTCTCGTCTTCATAGTCTTGGTTTACCCAGAATGAGATGCTTTCATTTTCATTTCTCTTTGTCTACTCAAAATTGTATGTTTCACATGAATGCTAGAGTTTTTGCTGCTCAAGTTAATTCCTTGATGATTTTTTTTTTTCTTTTGGGCTCGAAAATTTCCCTCATACGTTCTGTGTTTGAGTCTTGCCGGCATTGCCGCTATATTCCTTAAATTCGAGCATACCAGGTTTTTTTGGGGTTTGTTAACGGAATGAAACTATATTTCTTATGTTATCAGTTGGTTGAACTCATTTAAGTAGTGCTACACTCGTTTCAAAGTCCGTAATGGGTATGAATGAATTGGGTTTGTGTATTTGTTAGTTAATAATGCTAGTGCATGATGATCGTCATCTGTAATTCACACATTGTGTGATAGATTAATAAGTATCATTTATTTTGTATTAATAATAACTAAGAATAATCTTAAATACTCTAAAACGTACAAGAATACAATAAAGAATTGAATTATGTAGTTTCTTTTTAATTTTCCAATTTCGTTCTGTTGATCTATATTCACTTTTGATCGTGATGTGAATTTCTTTAACATAAATATTCCTTTGTGGGCAGAATGCTCAGGATATGTTGGAAATGTTGTTCAGAAAACAGTGGAAGCTGGACAATGATAGTAACGTGGGCTTCTCTAGGCTATGGAGACGGTATATATCAATGCCAGGCAGAGCTGTAGTAGATATGGCTGCGAAAGATGGGGAACTGAGGGTCTTCATAGTTGCTGGAGAGGTTTCAGGGGATTCCATTGGTTCTCGTCTCATGGCGTCTTTAAAGAAGCACTGTTCGGTTCCTACCCGTTTCTCGGGTGTTGGAGGGTAAGCTACTACTTACCCAGCTTTTTCATTAGATGCACTTCTTGTGACAAAATCTCTTAATATGTGCCTATATGAATGATGCACTTGTTGTCTACCAGTTACATTTTTTTTTCCCCTGGTAAGTTTCCAGTTATTGATTAGTCCAACTAGTGACCTGACACTATGTAAGATTTTTATGGTAAATTGATTTACTTGGCGTTTACTTTCCTTCTTTAGCATGGAAAGAGAAAAGATTGGTGTGAATGACATCCATGCATGGAGTAAGAAATAGTGATTTAGCATGAATCCTTCCCAACGAATTCTGAAAAGATAATCTTGTTCTGCTTATCTTAGCATGCTTGTGAAATTAGTAACTTGAAACAGAATATGAACCTGTCACCTCTTTCTTACTGCACTCTTTATGAATTCCCTTTAAGATGGTATGCTGTTGTATCTATTCAGATCCATGATGACCAGGCAAGGATTAAACTCTCTGTTTCCCATGGAGCATATTTCAGTGATGGGGATATGGGAGTTGTTGCCGCATTTGAATAAATTTAGAGTAAGGAGCAACAAAATAGTCTTTTTACTTCTGAGTCTGTTGCATTGTGAGGGAAAGCCTTTCTGTACGAATGCATCTTACCTAGCTTACATATTAATACCAAAGCTTGAAAATTTCAGTTGAAGCTGAAGGAAACAGTAGAGGCTGCTTTTCTTTTTCAGCCCCATGTTGTTGTAACAGTGGATTCCAAGGGGTTCTCATTTCGTCTCCTGAAGCAGTTACGGGGTAATGTGTGGTAGCTAATTGCAGTTGTAATCATTCATTGCGTGCTGCTTAAACCACTAGTATGGTGTAGAAAAATTGAGGAATCTTTTTTCCAGCTAATTACAGTCAGAGAGGATTGGTTAGTCCGGTACACTTCCATTATGTAGCACCATCATTCTGGGCATGGAGAGGGGGTGAAGCAAGACTCAAAGGCCTAGCTGAAATTGTGGATCAAGTATTCTGCATACTTCCAAATGAGGAGGAAGTTTGCAAATCAAATGGCTTGGATGCAACCTTTGTTGGCCACCCCATTCTGGAGGATATTGTTTATCCGAATTTGGTATGGATTCATGTTCTGGTCTGGTTTAAATTTACTGGTAGCTCTTTGACTGAGTCCACGAGTTCGATTAGTCAGATATATGTGTTGTTTTCTCAGGGAAAATATACATCTATTTGCTATTTTTAATTTCTTTGTGAACAGGTTACCAAAACAGGCCAAACTTCATTCCTAGTGTCAGTATTATTCAATTCGACTTCATGTGAAGTTTGTTCAGTACTTACGCATCTGGGTGACTCTGTTTAGGGAAAGGACGTCTCACCATGTGAGTGGAAGGTAGATGGAGATTGTGAAGATTTTCGAAGTAAAAATGCAATATCTGCCGGTAAAGTTATCTAGTGAAGCTCTCGGTTTTATAAATATTCTCTAGTGCAGAGTGATATAGTTTATTGTTAGGGAGTACACCAGTCTCTGGTACATCTGAGAATTGGGAGTTGATGGAGATGACTAGATTGAAACTTTGAATTGTATTTAGCATGCTATGATTCCTTTTTCCAAACCTTCTTGATGGTGCACCTTCAGTTTTTTTGCTTTTTTCATCAGGTGATATGTGGAACGGACATTATTAATAAATAACTGCAACTTGTAAGGTTCACACGTTATCTCCTAGTAGACATCATGATATAAATTATAAATCGTGGGCTGGAATTTCTTTTTTCATGAACAGTGTGCTTGTGCTCACAGGTGCATGTATCATTATTATATATATATTGACATTGAAATGCACAGCTCCACCTTGTATTTGCACTTCATGTACTTTGCTTTTAATAGGGGCCACAGTCATTAGCTTGCTTCCTGGAAGCAGATTGCAAGAGGTCACGCGGATGCTTCCCATCTTTGCAAACACTATGGAATTATTAAAGGAATCCTTTCCTGAGTTGATGTCAGTCATCCATGTTGCTCCAAATCAGCATGTAGAGAAGTACATCACGGAAGTCGTTCATAAGTGGCCTGTGCCTGTTTTATTGCTTCCAGGAGGATCACCAAAGCTCAAATATGATGCATTCAGTGTTAGTCCTCCCCGTTCTCCTCTCTGTGTAATAAATGATGACAACATTTGATATGTCAAAATTTCCTTGCTGAGGCAGAACAAGGGTTTATTGGAACCCCATTTGTTACTGTTTTGTAATTGCAACTGAAAAAACAAAATAGAACTACAATTGAAGACAAATTATTGGATTATATTACGTAAAGGCACACATGATGTAAATTCATCAAGATCTTGTTAAAGTGCCTCTCAGAAAATTTGGTTTAGTTGATCCTAGTGATGCACATTTGGTTATGTTGTTTTTATTTATGAATCTATGAGTGAAATATGAAATACTAGTGACTTACCTTGAGAGCTGGTGTTTCGGTGTATCATATGTAGGTATGTCATGACTCATAATAGGTTCGTTACGTCTTAAACCTGGCAGTGTTAAATTTGGCATCTAGTTGGGTGTTTCTCTGGATACCTGAGGCATAGCACCTGAAGTATGGCTAAAAGGAATGGTTTAGATAAGATTTCAATTCTTGTTAAAACTTTAGCCAAAGCTTTCTACACATATTGACTTGAACAACTTGCAGGCAAGTAGGGTTGCGTTATGCACTTCTGGTACAGTTGCTTTGGAGTTGCAGCTTGCGCGGTTGCCATGTATTGTTGCTTATCGAGCCCATTTCCTAACTGAATGGTTTATTCGTTATAAAGCGAAGATATCATATATTTCCCTCCCCAATATTCTATTGGACTCGGCTGTTATTCCTGAAGCTCTCTTTGAAGCATGCACACCTACAAAGCTTACTCCACTGCTCATGTACAATTTTTGTTGTGATGCAAGCATAATTCTTGAAACTGTTTTTTTTAATCAAAATTATGGGATGTACAGAAGTGCAAAGCTTTTGAAATTAGCGGAAATGATGATTCTCACCTTGTTATGTATAACTTTATCATCTTGGTTGAATGCAGGGAATTGATACACGATAGAAGCCCCCGAGAAGAACAGATCATTGCTGCTGAAAAGATCATCAGACTTCTATATCCTTCAGAAATGATTATAACCAACTTGTTACAACAGGATTCAAAATTGAGATTCCCTGATTGCACACCAAGTATGATAGCAGCATCCACCATATTACACTATGTGAAGCCCCGATGACTGCTTATCATTTATTTGGGGAAAATTGTTGTCCAATTGTTGATATTATGCTGGTAATAAAATCTTTTTGCCTCTGAAGATTGGCGGTGGATGGTTTAATTTCATTATCATTTTTTTTTGGTTATGGACAAAGCAACCTCGATGTTATGGGCCAACATATCTTGATAACGGTTGTGCAGAGTTAGGGGCCACTACGACAGATGTAGCTTTTGCGACGTGAGAAACTGTCACAAAATGATTTCTGTGACGGTTGAAAACTGTCCACACACACATCAACCGCGTCATAAAATATATATTATGTCTGTTTACTATTTAATTAACATAAAAATAAAATTTTTGTGACAGTCGGAGGTATGCACTTTGTTTTTTTTTTTTTTTTCTTGTGCTAACATGATCAAGAATTTGTGACGGTCTATTTTCGTCATAGAAAGTATGTTTGAATGTACGTCGTTACGTTCGAACGTGAACTCAGCCGACTCATCCAAATGTTACTTTTTCTAATGTTCGATTATAGTGTGAACGGTTAGTAAAACATGTTTGCACATACGTTGTTCAAACGTTGGCAATATGATTTTAGAATGATACAATATTTTTAGTTCGAACGTCAGTTTATCATTAATTTGAACATACAAATCACATCTTCAAAAACTTGGAAAACCCTATCAACATGTTTCTATATGGCAAAACACACCATCAAACATGATATTAATTTATTCAAAGCATACCCAAGTTTATAAAATCTATCACATGTTACTAACCCATTCCATTAATTGATTAAACGCACCAAGTGTTTTATTTAAACACTTTACAACCACCAAACAATAGGACCATACAAACCACATCTTCAAAAATTTGCAAAACCCCATCAATTTATTCAAACAAAAATCCAATAAAAATCGAAATAAATACATTCATATCTCAAACAAAAATCAACAACTTAACTACCAATATGTACTAAACAATAAACGAGGGACAAATATAATCATAAAACATAGTCACTAGTCTAACAACATTACACAGCACCAACATCACATTACTTAAAATCATTTCAAATATCTAACCAAACTCGAAATCTCCATCAACGTATCTAGAATACTACCTCCAACACACACTCTCACTTCCAAATCCCTTCAACAAGCTCCAAATAGAACTCTCAAAAACAAACACAACATTAAATTAATATATATTTACAAAACAAAGGCTATCAAATATTAAAGAAAAATCCAAAGAAAAAAAAAATAGAAATGTGGGGGTTCGTACATACCAGACGAATTTTGGACTCTCTCTCTCTCTCTCTCTCTCTCTCTCTATGTGGGGTTTCTCGCTATCTTGTTTGTTGTCCCTCTCTCTTTCTTTCTCTATCTCTCTCTACCTCTCACACATCTCTCTCTCTCGTATAGCCGAAATGAGGAGTGAATGTCATTCCCCTCAGCTTAAATACGCCCTAGACTTGTCTAGTGCTTTACAATTTTGTTTGTAAATTTTTTACTTATTGTAGTAACTTTTTGTCAATGCAATAAGTCTAAATAAGAAGAACGACACCATTCCGATCTGCTACCTATTTATAACGACAACTCTTTTAAAGGAAAAGTCGTCGCAACAGATTAACTAATGTTTGAATGTTAACATATAAACGTTCCAACATTACAAAAGATTTCTCATCCCACTTAAGTGTCCCGCCAAGGTTGCGTCCTCATAACCCATTCAAACATTATAATCCTTACATGCGAACGTGACACTCGAGGGAGTTTTATTAATTTGCCGTACTCTCAATGCGGGAGTGTTCCTGTTCAAATATTCATTTCAATTCCTACTTTCGTTCAAAGGGATAATACAACCATTTGAGCATATGATTTCTCATCAGTTAGTATGTAATTCAGTTCAATTCAGATGTACACAATTAAAAGATACTATACAATATGCTATATATATTCTAATATGACAGATGCTATATATACATGCTATATGGTATAATATGTTATCCGTTCAAACGTATCATTTCTCATAAGTTGGTACGTAATTTAGTTCAATTAAGATTTACACAGTTAAAAGATACTATACAATATGCTATAATATGGTATAATATGCTATATATATATATATATATACTAATATGATAGATGCTACATATACATGCTATGTGGTATATTATTAATTAATACCATATAGCATATATAATATATAGCCTATATATATATAGTATGTGATATATCACTTTGATACTATATAAATAACTTAATGTAAATTACTATATATAGCACTATAGTATATCATATATCACAATATGTATATATATGATATATCATCATTATATCGTAATTATATGAAATATATCATCATATATGATAGATATACTAGTATGATATATTAAAAAATGTGAAGTCCAGCCCATGTGAAGCCCAAGAATGATTTGGAAGTGGGTTTTTTCTTTCTTTTAGAGTATTCTCAATGGCTTATGTATTATACAAGAAATTTAAATTATTTGAAAAATTGCTCAAAAAATGAGTTCCATCCGATTATATAAAATGTAATATAAAATACAATTAGCTATAGTAACCTGCTACATGTTGCAAGTACTGTTCATCTTATAAACATTCTTTTAATATTTAAATTTCATTTACTCCCTAATTTTCTTTTACTTTGAGTTTTACCATGTAAGCAAATTCTATTTTATTGTTCATCATTTGTAAGACATGATCTATTTTATTTTTTTCTAAAAAATGCCTTGGAAATATTTTAAACCAATTTTTTCATATTTTGATTTTATTTTTAATTTTTGTTTGGCTTATATATTTTTATTTTTGTGTATAGGACTGAATTATATTACATTGTATATAAAAATATATTGCAAATAGAAAACAATATATGGATATTAAAAATTTATTAGTAGAAATGAAATATTTAAAAAAATAAAAAAAAAAGATTATTTAAATGATATGAAGAAAAAATAGATAAGCTGATATATGATATATTATAAAAGTTATTACGTAAAATAGAAAAGGTGAAGTTTGCTGATATATTTTAAAGAACAAGATAAAAAAAACCCATTGTGAATGCTCTTAATGTGTGTGTATGTAGGCAATGGGCCCAGCCTGAGTGGAAGCCTATTTGAAGAAAAAATAAAGCCTAGCCCTTTATTCCTAAATAATGCCCTTTTTGCATAAAAGGTGAAAACCCTAAAAAATTACTCCATATTTTTCCCATTCTTTCTTTCTCTCCCACACCGCCCACCCTCCCCAATGGCTCTCTCTCCCCTGCCGACCAGTGGGCTTAGCCTCTGCTCCACCTCCACTACTGCACCTCATCGGCCACTCTTCCTTCTCTTAACCCCTCACCCACCATTCCTCTCTCTCTCTCTCTCTCAACATTGTCTCCCTCTCCCTTTTCAAATTTATTACCCCTCACGGCCTTGCCACCGCCAACAGCCAACAAGCACGCCGCCTCCTTCCTCCAAGCACAATAAAAAGGTGAGCCAACCCGCGATGCCTTTCCTTTCCTCAAACTCTAGATCTCTTTTTTCTCCCTCACAGCTTCTCTTTGTCTCATCCACAGTAGCACCGCTTGATGATCAAAGTTAAGCCACCAGCCATTATGAATAGTAGCCCAAACCCTCAAACACCTCTGTCCCTCTCTCTATTTTGCTTTGTGACTCACTTCCCCTTTCAGTTTAGATCTACCGCCACCCACGCCGTTTCCAGCCACTATTCACAACCAACCAACACCCCTTAGATTTGCCCTTCTCTCCCTCAATCTTGTCCTTTACCTCCCAAATCTCTCATTTCCTCTCTCTATTTCATTCCCATCCGATTTAGAAATATTATCTAGGGTTCAACCGTTCGCCCCCATTTTCTGCCACCCCTTCACCTTTCCCCTCCTACTCGACCTCTTTCCCCCTTAAATCTATCCAACTCGTGCCTAGATCCCCTTTTTAGGATTCCACTCCTCCACCAACTGCTTTCCTCCACTGTGAGAACCCTTTCCTCCACCCTTTATTTATGTCAAATCTATCTTCCTTAAGTTTTCCCCAGCCATAGACCCCTTTAAATTGTGCATACCTACCTTTGCTACCATGCTTCACCCCTCCAGACGCCACATCAATAAGCCGGGTGCCACTCTTATTATATATTAATGTTTAGGTAGTGTTTAGATTTAACTAACTATTTTTCTGTCTCGTAGCAACACGTGCATGCACACACTCACGGGTACCTTAGGCAGCTTACTTGATCATCCAAAAATTTGTCATCCCATATTGTAAGTACAACCCTAGACTTTGGAATACAGACATTGAAAAATTGTGTTTTATTGTAGTCTAATTGTGATTGGTTAAGTAGCTAAGGGCCTGTGGAGTGTTGGAATAAAATCTGTAGTTGGTGATGAATTGTTGGCCGAGTTTCGAATGGAGCGTTGTAGTTGTGAAGACATGAAACCATGAAACTGTGTGCTACACTATGTTTGATTGATGTATTGTACTATGCCATGTCGTCTAATAATTACCTGTTGCATAACTTCATTTTATTTATTATCTATCATTAATTTATTATTTGTGGTCTACTTGTGCTTGTGTTGTAAACTTGGAGAGATTTTGGTTTTCGTATCAAAATATTAAAATGTGTTTTGTGGGTGCATGTGTGCGTATCATGACCCCAAGTCGAGATAGGGTATTATCTCAGTGGAGATCCTTTGGTAACTCAAGAGAGTATAAAATTAAGTGACATGCCTTAGCTTGTTGCTGGGCAACAGCAAGCTCGGATGAGATGGTAACATTCTTTGCTGGTGGAGGCTTGAGAATGCTTGGTCACGTACGCACCTAGCGTAGAGTTGGGCATCACTCATTACAAAGTCACGCATGTGATCGTTACTTGTAGTGTGACAAAGGGAGAGCAAGAGTGTACAGATGGTCCCTACCTATGGGAGACCATGGTACATACCTTAATTAAATGGTGGCTATTAAAAAGGTGATTTTGAGTGTGTGGCTTTTTCTGTAAATATTGAGAAAGAAATTGGTTTTGTACAAAGGTAATGCTAAAGATCTCAATTTTTTTTCCTTTATTGTGAAATATTTATATCTTTCCGTGCTTGTATTTTTGGGTGTTAATATATGGCTTTACTAGTTGAGATTGCAAAATCTCACTGTGATGTCCCCACCTGCGGTTTCGTAGACATTGATGCAGAGGAAGGATATAAATATGGAGGATCGGCTCCACCTGAGGAGTGAAGACTTGGGAACTTTTCCCCTTATGTATCATTGATTAGTGTTTTTCCTATTATTTAGTCGGATGACTGTCATTAACTTTATGTCAGTATTTGGGAGTCTTGGTGACTTATGGTTTATTTTGCTAGGTGATGTAATTTTTAATTTATGGTATTATAGCATTTCAGACTGCCCTTTTTAATTTGTCCACTAATTTTATAAATGAACACTTATACATTTCATGCTTACACATACTTGCTTTCATAATACGCTTGAGATGTGTGACTCAAGCAACCAATACCTTGGCGTCACAACTCCTACCAAATCATACATAGGGGTTGAGGATGCCACAAAAAATATATAGTAGTGTCATATAGTAATACTATCTTATTATTACATATTATTATATATATATACACAAGTCTATACTATAGTGATAATATGCTATAGTATCATATATATATATACACACACAATAGTGACAATATAATATATAGTGATCATTAGTATCATATATAATTATTCAAGAATAGGTTGTTCCAAGTCTGGTATGTCATGCACGATGTATAGTATATACATTACATGTCGAAATAAATTAGAATTAAATTGTTAGTGGGTTTGAGGACAATGTTGGATCATTGTTATTTTTTGTATTTAGATTAACTGATATTTGCAATCCTAAGGTGTGCATGTTGCATGCACAGCGCACTCCCTTTAGAAAAAGTCTATAAATTCAGGATTTATATGAAACAATCATTTAAGAAAATGAAAGTGTGTGGGGCTTACACACTTTAGGACTGCAAATATCATTTATTTTTAAAAAATAAAATATATTCAATTAGAGATTTATGTTCAAACGCTAACACCAAATAATTCGAACGTGAATACAACCGTTGTTGTGAGAAAGGAAGGCAGGAATTGAGTTTCTGATAATAACATTTGAACTAAAACTAAAGTATATTCATACGAAGCCATATTGCATGCAAACGTAATATTTTACATGGCATAGTCATGTATATGTGTGAACATTATATGCACATGCTCGAACATAGTCCGAATGTTATATTTGACTGTTCGAACATAACTATTACGTGTGAACGTAATTTACTTGCATTTGCACAAAGTGCTTTAGTTTTAACAATGGGAAATAATGCTCAAACGATAGACTTTGTCTGCGTTCGAATGGTAACATATTTAAGTTTGACAGTTAATAGTTATATCCGCACGTGATTTTTCATGTTCTTATAACACTATATACTTCGAACGTTAGTTAGTTTTGTTCAAATGAATATGATGAATTTCAAACGCTATGAACATGGTTTGAATGTTATCTGCCATAGTTCGAACATGTGTTCGAACGTTTGCATATTTGTCCAAACGTTACATTTGACTATTCAAACATAACTATTACATGGGAATGTAGTTTACTTACATTCGCACAAAGAACTTTATTTCTAACATTAGGAATTAATGTTCAAACAGTAGACACTGCCTACATTCGAACCATAACATATTTAGATTCAAACATTACTAGTTACATGCGCACATGATTTTTCACATTTGCATATAACTTTGTGTTTCAAACGTAAATTACTCTGGTTCGGACGTAGATGTTAACGCTTAAAGTTGTTAAAAATAGTTTAAATGTTATCTCCCTTAGTTTGAACATAACAAGCATTTGCATATTTTAACCAATAAGGTTACTAATTACTACTGTTATAATGAAATGAGTAATGAATTTATTTCCTGTTTATGTATTTTGTTTCTCAAAATTTTTTAATTTTTAATTTCCTATTTAATATTATGTTCTTTGTTTTAGTCTAATATTTAAATTTGCAAATTTAAAGTCTAATATATATACATTCAAATGTTAAGTACATACTTTCATACTAGAAGAAAGTATGTTCGAACTATATATCAGTAACGTTCACATGTCACTTATAACATTCAAACGTAACTCAGCCAAACAATATAAATATAATCTTAAAATAGTATGTTCGCACATAAATCTAGTAACATTCGAATAAACTTCAACATTGTTTGTACGTATAAATATATATTCGAATGTACGATCTATGTTCGCATCTTCTTTGATATACATTCATACGTACTTAACTATAAAACGACAGCGTATATTGTTAATGTTTGAATATATACCCTTAAAAGTTTGAATTCGAATGTTGGTCAAATTATCCTCCAACTTTAGCAACGGTTTAAAGAAACAGTCACAAAAGATTATTTTTTGTGATGGTTTACTGAGCATCACAAATTCTAAATTGACACAAAAACTCAGATATGTTGCAGGGGAGTCGAGAGTTTCTAGGACAGCTTTTTAATTTCCCTTCTGATCAATCCTTTTGATTAACAACATATTTGCAAACGGTCATGAGGACACTTGTCAATTTCCCACTACTTTGCCTTTGCCTTGAGACCAGCACAACTCAAACAAAACTTCTTTTTAAGGCCACAAACACAGATCCTTATTATAGCAAACAACATTCTCTTTAAATCTTCAGTCCTTCAACCCCCGTTAAACACCAGAAAACAACTAATCTACGCATGAAACAACAAAATACATTCACGAGAAAGCTTAGAGAGCCATTACACCATCAAACAACAATGGCCATGATATCCAGAGTGGTTATTTTCGGCTTGGGGATGCTCTTGTTTTGCTTATTATTGATCAAATTCGCCAAGGCCGATGAATCTGAGTTTGCACCTATTCATACCGTCAAACATGATGGTAGTCATTGTAATAATGCCCATACTGATAAGGGTGAGCTGTGCCGGGAACGCGAGGATGGCGATGTTGACGATGATGTTGACGACACTTTCAAGGTGGAGAACAAGATGGGTGTCTCTTTCGCAGCCTCAACAGGCCAAGCAACCCTCACAGTGAACTCATTCGATGGCCTAGAGTCTGAGGATCTCAGCAATCATGAGCTCGTATTGGGACACTGATCATTAGTCTGAATATAATCATTACTCTTTCCAAGTTCTCGGGGGATACTACGTCTATGCTACTCATTTGCAGCATGCGGCTTCAGTATTCTTGTCATTTTTTCTTAATTTTCTTCCTTATTTTAAAATATTTCACTCTCTCTTTTTTTCTTGTTTCCCTTTGTCCCCCATATTTAACTGCGGTTGACTATGAATAGATTTTTATTATTAGATATGGTTTGCTTCATGTTGATATTTTAAAAATATTTCTTTTATGCAGAATATTGACCAACTAGGTCCAATGTTTATGATCCTTCAAGGATGATATTTAGATCAGATGTACACGATTGGCCAGTTAGCCAACTTGGGCTTTGTGCTTCCTCTTGGTATAAGCCACATCATCCAGTTCCATTGGCTGAACCACGTTGAGCCAAAACAAAAAACTAATTATTATTATTTAAATTTAAATAAAATTTGATTAAAAAAATAATATTGATCCCACAAAATTTAAAAACTTCTTAAAATATTTTAAAAATATAAAAATATTTTTCTAATCCCATCTAAAATTCTTGAGTAATCTTTAAGTTATGAAAAAATAGTTTCTATATTTTCTTAAAGTTCAAAATTTTTGCATCCAAAATATAAAATGAGTATACATACATAAAAAGAATAAAAAATATACCACCGAAAATTTAAATACTTGAAAATATGAGCTAAAAAGTATAAAATCCAAAAAATATTTCTTCTAAATTGAAGGAATTTAAAATTAAATTACATCTATAATGTATTTTCTTATAATTACAAACCATGTGCATAATATATACAAACGCATAGGCATGTATGCAAGCATCTTCGTCGTTACATAGATCAATATGAACCCCCCAAAATAGAATTTCTAATTCCGCCACTATCTAGTTCTGTAATAAATGAACACAGATTAGATTATTTAAATTTAAAAGAATTTGAAAGCATGTATTAATATATAAATCGTAAATAATTTGAAATTTTAGGAGTTTAAAACACTTCATATAATATACTCTTTTCTATTATTCTTCTTATTCTTCTTCTTTTCTCTGTACTTCATATTTTAACAGTCCTTCTTTGAAACGGAGCTTCCGTTCTCGTGCTTTTAAGGCAACAAATAATTCGCAGACATGTGACCAATCTACATACAAATCACATGAACCGCATGATCACAAGATATATAGTAAAATCAAATCTACAGAAATCGTGTGAAAAGTTTCTTCTCAAAACACAAACCTAACCCACTGCCCATACCGCCGCACCTCTCAGTCTTTCTACACCGGCGCACCTCTCTTGCTCTAAATCACATTAATTTATCTAAAGAATATCCATCACCAACTCCTAAAAGCTAGCAAGTTATCGTTTTTCCCCACTATTGCATCCCCTTTTCCTCTCTCTCTCTCTTCCCACAAAATCTCATTATGCGACAGAAATCCGGGATCATAGTGGGAACAATCTATGCAACTCTTTTGCAAGTTTTCTTGGCACAGAACTTAGTTTTAGGCTGAGATGATAAAGTCATGATCAGCTTGCCAGGGCAGCCACGTGTTAGTTTCCAGCAGTATGCAAGATACATGACCATTGATATGAAAAGCAGCATAGAGCTCTCTTTTACTACTTTGTTGAAGCAGAAACAGAGCTAGCTTCCAAGCCTCTAGTTCTTTAGTTGAATGGAGGGCAAACACGGCTACAGATCGTGGGAGAGAAAGAGGACAGAGAGAGGGGGGGAGGGAGTGAGTGAGTGCATGGCCTCCGGAGGGAGGGAGGGTGGATGAGGCTCGACTGGAGTGAAAAAAAATTTGTCCCTCTGCAGTGCGGTCACACGTTTGATAATATGTGGTGTCTACGTAGCACCCTTCCATTAATGGAGGTTAGACCGGCTGGAAGTTATTCTCTATTTTTAAATACTAGATTTAAAACGTCATAATGAAGTCATAAACAAAATTAATAATTAATAATTTCTCCAACAAGCTAGTTAAGGCGCCCATGCATTAATAATGCATGCAAGCAAGCCGGGCATTAATTCTTAACACATGACTTCAACAATAAGCTAGCTAATGAGTTAATTTGCCTAAACGGGACAATGCGCATGGAGTGGGCAGAACAAGGACAACCATTTACATACTAAAATGAAATTGATAAGCATGAACTACATTTTATATGTTAGGAACTCTTGGAGTACGGATGACGTGATACTCTCGTCATACACTACTTGTTATATTACATGTACTTAAAATATTTCTTATGTAAATACTAATTTTAATTGACATAACAACTTAATAATTAGGATAGAATGTGTGTCGTATCATATATCTGTAAGAAAAATGCTAAATAAACGTATAAAAAATTTACTTTTTCACATGTTAGTTATTGATCTTATATTGAAAATTATGAAATTTAAAATTTAAAATTTGAATTTCAAATAAAAACTAATAAAATTATTCTTGTGTTCATGTATGTCATTATTATAATTGGTTTTTAAATATTGTTTATAATTAACTAAATTAGTATTATATATACGTACAACGATGTTACACCGCTTGAATCAATATATGGATAGACCCTTAATTACACTCGTTTACTGGTCATAGTTACATGATAACTAAGAAAGATTACAGTATTTATAATTAATACAAAGGTTTACATGATTAGATCATGGCTTTGGAGAATAGTTATGATCACACTTATGACCAATTTTATTAATTAGCGTCACCAGCATGCAGTACTAGTAGTAGGACTATTTATCAACTTAACAGGATCCACTACAAGAAAACATAGATATTGTGGCGATATTATTTTTGCCGCAATAGAAATCGCTGCAATAGCTCCGTTGTTGCAGCGACTTTGTAGTCGCGGAGCACATTTAACAGCAACTTCCGCTGTTCTACTTTCACAGGTAGTAATTCGTGTTTTGCAGCGATTTTTTCAGCTACTGTGTCGAAAATTTTCATTGCAATTAAAATACTCTTTTAGCGTCGTTTCCTCTAGTTAGTAAATTATGTTTTAACAGCAGATATATCCAACTCGGCGCCATAACTCACCAACATAATTCCTTCCTCATGCCCTCAAAAGCCAAAACACACAAAAAATCATCTTCCCTTTTTGATGAAATCAGAGTGCTCACACAAAATTCCCCTTGATCTCCATCTTCACTTCTCCATGTGATTCTCGCAATCGATCTCCATTTTAGATAGTACTTGCGACTAAAAATGGCGCTGCAATAGCTATGTTTTATGTAGTGGTATAACTATACTTATTGTAGAGGAAAAAATTGGCTATGATTAGATGACTAAATGATAAGCTTTATCTTATCATTATTTGATTAAATTTGGATAAATGTAAAATATGAGATGATTTTATCTTTAATAACATTGAGTTTATCTAGATGATTATAAGGTTGTTTAGATAAGTCAGTTATATGAATTTTGAATTCATAAAAGTCTATAATTATCAAGACCTGAAGCTGAACACAGATAAATTATTGCAGAAGAGAGTTATCGCGAAATGTCAGCAATTCGTCAGGAGACATTCTCGTGATAGATTCTATCCGTCAGCAGAATCCTAGTTCAACTGGAACTCTTTCCAGATTATCTATTTAAGAGATCCTATTGGTTAAGATTTGAAGAGATTCAGATCTGCATATTTGAAGAGATTCAGATCTGCATATTTTCTAGTACATATTTTGGTGAGAAAATTCCTTAGTGAATTTTCATATTTGTGATCTCTCATTGTGTGTGATCGTGCTTCAAGTGTGAAGGATCATTGATTGGAATTCAGCCTCAAGAGTTCTAGGAGGAAAGACAATATTTGAAGATCGCCAGAGATTCTGGCTGCTACTGCGGTAGAAGACAAACGGGTCGTTTGTCTTGGCAAGTAAGATAGTTGAATTGCAAAGGTTTTATAATTGATGATTACTTGTAATTATTCTTCAAATAATAGAATTGACTTTCCTGGGTTTGGCTGCCCCGTAGGGTTTTACCTTTAAAGAGTTTTTTAAAGGGTTTTCTTTCGTAACTAATCGTTGTGTGGCTCCACCTGAGGAGTGAAGACTTGGGAACTTTTCCCCTTATGTATCATTGATTAGTGTTTTTCCTATTATTTAGTCGGATGACTGTCATTAACTTTATGTCAGTATTTGGGAGTCTTGGTGACTTATGGTTTATTTTGCTAGGTGATGTAATTTTTAATTTATGGTATTATAGCATTTCAGACTGCCCTTTTTAATTTGTCCACTAATTTTATAAATGAACACTTATACATTTCATGCTTACACATACTTGCTTTCATAATACGCTTGAGATATGTGACTCAAGCAACCAATACCTTGGCGTCACAACTCCTACCAAATCACACATAGGGGTTGAGGATGCCACAAAAAATATATAGTAGTGTCATATAGTAATACTATCTTATTATTACATATTATTATATATATATACACAAGTCTATACTATAGTGATAATATGCTATAGTATCATATATATATATACACACACAATAGTGACAATATAATATATAGTGATCATTAGTATCATATATAATTATTCAAGAATAGGTTGTTCCAAGTCTGGTATGTCATGCACGATGTATAGTATATACATTACATGTCGAAATAAATTAGAATTAAATTGTTAGTGGGTTTGAGGACAATGTTGGATCATTGTTATTTTTTGTATTTAGATTAACTGATATTTGCAATCCTAAGGTGTGCATGTTGCATGCACAGCGCACTCCCTTTAGAAAAAGTCTATAAATTCAGGATTTATATGAAACAATCATTTAAGAAAATGAAAGTGTGTGGGGCTTACACACTTTAGGACTGCAAATATCATTTATTTTTAAAAAATAAAATATATTCAATTAGAGATTTATGTTCAAACGCTAACACCAAATAATTCGAACGTGAATACAACCGTTGTTGTGAGAAAGGAAGGCAGGAATTGAGTTTCTGATAATAACATTTGAACTAAAACTAAAGTATATTCATACGAAGCCATATTGCATGCAAACGTAATATTTTACATGGCATAGTCATGTAATATGTGTGAACATTATATGCACATGCTCGAACATAGTCCGAATGTTATATTTGACTGTTCGAACATAACTATTACTGTGAACGTAATTTACTTGCATTGCACAAAGTGCTTTAGTTTTAACAATGGGAAATAATGTTCAACGATAGACTTTGTCTGCGTTCGAATGGTAACATATTTAAGTTTGACAGTCAATAGTTATATCCGCATGTGATTTTTCATGTTCTTATAACACTATATACTTCGAACGTTAGTTAGTTTTGTTCAAATGAATATGATGACTTTCAAACGCTATGAACATGGTTTGAATGTTATCTGCCATAGTTCGAACATGTGTTGAACGTTTGCATATTTGTCCAAACGTTACATTTGACTATTCAAACATAATATTACATGGGAATGTAGTTTACTTACATTCGCACAAAGACTTATTCTAACATTAGGAATTAATGTTCAAACAGTAGACACTGCCTACATTCAAACCATAACATATTTAATTCAAACATTACTAGTTACATGCGCACATGATTTTTCACATTTGCATATAACTTTGTGTTTCAAACGTAAATTACTCTGGTTCGGACGTAGATGTTAACGCTTAAAGTTGTTAAAAATAGTTTAAATGTTATCTCCCTTAGTTTGAACATAACAAGCATTTGCATATTTTAACCAATAAGGTTACTAATTACTACTGTTATAATGAAATGAGTAATGAATTTATTTCCTGTTTATGTATTTTGTTTCTCAAAATTTTTTAATTTTTAATTTCCTATTTAATATTATGTTCTTTGTTTTAGTCTAATATTTAAATTTGCAAATTTAAAGTCTAATATATATACATTCAAATGTTAAGTACATACTTTCATACTCGAAGAAAGTATGTTCGAACTATATATCAGTAACGTTCACATGTCACTTGTAACATTCAAACGTAACTCAGCCAAACAATATAAATATAATCTTAAAATAGTACGTTCGCACATAAATCTAGTAACATTCGAATAAACTTCAACATTGTTTGTACGTATAAATATATATTCGAATGTACGATCTATGTTCGCATCTTCTTTGATATACATTCATACGTACTTAACTATAAAACGACAGCGTATATTGTTAATGTTTGAATATATACCTTAAAAGTTTGAATTCGAATGTTGGTCAAATTATCCTCCAACTTTAGCACGGTTTAAAGAAACAGTCACAAAAGATTATTTTTGTGATGGTTTATGAGCATCACAAATTCTAAATTGACACAAAAACTCAGATATGTTGCAGGGGAGTCGAGAGTTTCTAGGACAGCTTTTTAATTTCCCTTCTAATCAATCCTTTTGATTAACAACAATTTTGCAAACGGTCATGAGGACACTTGTCAATTTCCCACTACTTTGCCTTTGCCTTGAGACCAGCACAACTCAAACAAAACTTCTTTTTAAGGCCACAAACACAGATCCTTATTATAGCAAACAACATTCTCTTTAAATCTTCAGTCCTTCAACCCCCGTTAAACACCAGAAAACAACTAATCTACGCATGAAACAACAAAATACATTCACGAGAAAGCTTAGAGAGCCATTACACCATCAAACAACAATGGCCATGATATCCAGAGTGGTTATTTTCGGCTTGGGGATGCTCTTGTTTTGCTTATTATTGATCAAATTCGCCAAGGCCGATGAATCTGAGTTTGCACCTATTCATACCGTCAAACATGATGGTAGTCATTGTAATAATGCCCATACTGATAAGGGTGAGCTGTGCCGGGAACGCGAGGATGGCGATGTTGACGATGATGTTGACGACACTTTCAAGGTGGAGAACAAGATGGGTGTCTCTTTCGCAGCCTCAACAGGCCAAGCAACCCTCACAGTGAACTCATTCGATGGCCTAGAGTCTGAGGATCTCAGCAATCATGAGCTCGTATTGGGACACTGATCATTAGTCTGAATATAATCATTACTCTTTCCAAGTTCTCGGGGGATACTACGTCTATGCTACTCATTTGCAGCATGCGGCTTCAGTATTCTTGTCATTTTTTCTTAATTTTCTTCCTTATTTTAAAATATTTCACTCTCTCTTTTTTTCTTGTTTCCCTTTGTCCCCCATATTTAACTGCGGTTGACTATGAATAGATTTTTATTATTAGATATGGTTTGCTTCATGTTGATATTTTAAAAATATTTCTTTTATGCAGAATATTGACCAACTAGGTCCAATGTTTATGATCCTTCAAGGATGATATTTAGATCAGATGTACACGATTGGCCAGTTAGCCAACTTGGGCTTTGTGCTTCCTCTTGGTATAAGCCACATCATCCAGTTCCATTGGCTGAACCACGTTGAGCCAAAACAAAAAACTAATTATTATTATTTAAATTTAAATAAAATTTGATTAAAAAAATAATATTGATCCCACAAAATTTAAAAACTTCTTAAAATATTTTAAAAATATAAAAATATTTTTCTAATCCCATCTAAAATTCTTGAGTAATCTTTAAGTTATGAAAAAATAGTTTCTATATTTTCTTAAAGTTCAAAATTTTTGCATCCAAAATATAAAATGAGTATACATACATAAAAAGAATAAAAAATATACCACCGAAAATTTAAATACTTGAAAATATGAGCTAAAAAGTATAAAATCCAAAAAATATTTCTTCTAAATTGAAGGAATTTAAAATTAAATTACATCTATAATGTATTTTCTTATAATTACAAACCATGTGCATAATATATACAAACGCATAGGCATGTATGCAAGCATCTTCGTCGTTACATAGATCAATATGAACCCCCCAAAATAGAATTTCTAATTCCGCCACTATCTAGTTCTGTAATAAATGAACACAGATTAGATTATTTAAATTTAAAAGAATTTGAAAGCATGTATTAATATATAAATCGTAAATAATTTGAAATTTTAGGAGTTTAAAACACTTCATATAATATACTCTTTTCTATTATTCTTCTTATTCTTCTTCTTTTCTCTGTACTTATATTTTAACAGTCCTTCTTTGAAACGGAGCTTCCGTTCTCGTGCTTTTAAGGCAACAAATAATTCGCAGACAGTGACCAATCTACATACAAATCACATGAACCGCATGATCACAAGATATATAGTAAAATCAAATCTACAGAAATCGTGTGAAAAGTTTCTTCTCAAAACACAAACCTAACCCACTGCCCATACCGCCGCACCTCTCAGTCTTTCTACACCGGCGCACCTCTCTTGCTCTAAATCACATTAATTTATCTAAAGAATATCCATCACCAACTCCTAAAAGCTAGCAAGTTATCGTTTTTCCCCACTATTGCATCCCCTTTTCCTCTCTCTCTCTCTTCCCACAAAATCTCATTATACGACAGAAATCCGGGATCATAATGGGAACAATCTATGCAACTCTTTTGCAAGTTTTCTTGGCACAGAACTTAGTTTTAGGCTGAGATGATAAAGTCATGATCAGCTTGCCAGGGCAGCCACGTGTTAGTTTCCAGCAGTATGCAAGATACATGACCATTGATATGAAAAGCAGCATAGAGCTCTCTTTTACTACTTTGTTGAAGCAGAAACAGAGCTAGCTTCCAAGCCTCTAGTTCTTTAGTTGAATGGAGGGCAAACACGGCTACAGATCGTGGGAGAGAAAGAGGACAGAGAGAGGGGGGGAGGGAGTGAGTGAGTGCATGGCCTCCGGAGGGAGGGAGGGTGGATGAGGCTCGACTGGAGTGAAAAAAAATTTGTCCCTCTGCAGTGCGGTCACACGTTTGATAATATGTGGTGTCTACGTAGCACCCTTCCATTAATGGAGGTTAGACCGGCTGGAAGTTATTCTCTATTTTTAAATACTAGATTTAAAACGTCATAATGAAGTCATAAAAAAAATTAATAATTAATAATTTCTCCAACAAGCTAGTTAAGGCGCCCATGCATTAATAATGCATGCAAGCAAGCCGGGCATTAATTCTTAACACATGACTTCAACAATAAGCTAGCTAATGAGTTAATTTGCCTAAACGGGACAATGCGCATGGAGTGGGCAGAACAAGGACAACCATTTACATACTAAAATGAAATTGATAAGCATGAACTACATTTTATATGTTAGGAACTCTTGGAGTACGGATGACTGATACTCTCGTCATACACTACTTGTTATATTACATGTACTTAAAATATTTCTTATGTAAATACTAATTTTAATTGACATAACAACTTAATAATTAGNACTAATTTTAATTGACATAACAACTTAATGATTATGATAGAATGTGTGTCGTATCATATATCTGTAAGAAAAATGCTAAATAAACGTACAAAAAATTTACTTTTTCACATATTAGTTATTGATCTTATATTAAAAATTATGAAATTTAAAATTTAAAATTTGAATTTCAAATAAAAACTAATAAAATTAGTCTTGTGTTCATGTATGTCATTATTATAATTGGTTTTTAAATATTGTTTATAATTAACTAAATTAGTATTATATATACGTACAACGGTGTTACGCCACTTGAATCAATATATGGATAGACCCTTAATTACACTCGTTTACTGGTCATAGTTACATGACAACTAAGAAAGATTACAGTATTTATAATTAATACAAAGGTTTACATGATTAGATCATGGCTTTGGAGAATAGTTATGATCACACTTATGACCAATTTTATTAATTAGCGTCACCAGCATGCAGTACTAGTAGTAGTACTATTTATCAACTTAACAGGATCCACTACAAGAAAACTTAGATATTGTGGCGATATTATTTTCGCCGCAGTAGAAATCGCTGCAATAGCTCCGTTGTTGCAGCGACTTTGTAGTCGCGGAGCACATTTAACAGCAACTTCCGCTGTTCTGTTTTAACGGCAGATATATCCAACTCGGCGCCATAACTCACCAACATAATTCCTTCCTCATGCCCTCAAAAGCCAAAACACACAAAAAATCATCTTCCCTTTTTGATGAAATCAGAGTGCTCACACAAAATTCCCCTTGATCTCCATCTTCACTTCTCCATGTGATTCTCGCAATCGATCTCCATTTTAGATAGTACTTGCGACTAAAAATGGCGCTGCAATAGCTATGTTTCATGTAGTGGTACAACTATACTTATTGTAGAGGAAAAAATTGGTTAGGATTAGATGACTAAATGATAAGGTTTATCTTATCATTATTTGATTAAATTTGGATAAATGTAAAATAAGAGATGACTTTATCTTTAATAACATTGAGTTTATCTAGAGGATTATAAGGTTGTTTAGATAAGTCAGTTATATGAATTTTGAATTCATAAAAGTCTGTAATTATCAAGACCTAAAGCTGAACACAGATAAATCACTGCAGAAGAGAGTTATCGCGAAATGTCAGCAATTCGTCAAGAGACATTCTCGTGACAAATTCTATCCGTCAGCAGAATCCTAGTTCAACTGGAACTCTTTCCAGATTGTCTATTTAAGAGATCTTATTGGTAAGGATCTGAAGAGATTCAGATCTGCATATTTTCTAAAGCACTTTCTAGTTCATATTTTGGTGAGAAAATTCCTTAGTGAATTTTCATATTTGTGATCTCTCATTGTGTGTGATCGTGCTTCAAGTGTGAAGGATCATTGATTGGAATTCAGTTCCAAGAGTTCTAGGAGGAAAGACAATATTTGAAGATCGCCAGAGATTCTGGCTGCTACTACGGTAAAAGACAAACGGGTCGTTTGTCTTGGCAAGTAAGATAGTTGAATTGCAAATGTTTTATAATTGATGATTACTTGTAATTATTCTTCAAATAATAAAATTGACTTTCCTGGGTTTGGCTGCTCCGTAGGGTTTTACCTTTAAGGAGTTTTTTAAAGGGTTTTCTTTCGTAACTAATCGTTGTGTCTTGCATGTTTGATTATTTATTTTGAATATTTTGATTCATTTAATAATTTTAGATATTGAGATCTAATCAAGTTGTTCAAGGAAATTGGTAAACAATTTCGTGGTTTTACAAGGGTACGTTAGGAATTTCAATTGATATCAGAGAGTGATTCACTCATTCAAGTGTGATCCGTGCCCTTGTAGATCATGTCGACGTCATTATACGTTCCGCCATACTTCTATGGGGAAAACTATTCTTATTGGAAAGTTCGTATGAGGGCTTTTCTCAAGTCTTTGGATGAACATGTATGGAATTCAGTTGAACGAGGATGGACTAAACCCGAGACATCTATAGATGCTTGGACAAAAGATGAAATCAGCAATTGCAATTTGAATAGCAAAGGACTTAACGCTATTTTCATGGCGGTATCTCCCGAATAATTTAAAAGAATCTCCATGTGTGAGATTGCTAAAGAAACTTGGTATATTTTGGAAGTTACACATGAAGGCACAAGAATAGTAAAACATTCAAAATTGCAGATGCTAACCTCTAAATTTGAAAAGATTAAAATATTAGAAGATGATAATTTTAATGATTTCTATGCTAAACTGAATGATATTATGAATTCTACGTTTAATCTCGACGAAAAGGTGAAGGATTCAAGGGTCATTAGGAAGATTTTGAAGTCTTTACCTGAAAGATTTCGACCCAAAGTTACAGCTATTGAAGAAAGTAAAAATCTGGAAGCAATAAGAGTAAAAGAGCTGGTAGGTTCTTTACAAACATATGAATCTTCACTTTCTCAAACAAGAAAAGGTAAGTCCATTGCTTTAAAAACTATAAAAGAAAATCATGAGAATTTTTCTGATGAAGAAAATTTTAACAATGAGGATATAGATCTCATAGCAAGAAAGTTTAGAAAATTCCTATTTAATAAAAAGTCTAGTGGAAAGCAAAAAATAGGTAAAGAATTTTCTACAAAGAAAATTATTCTGAAAAATAGAATAAGGAAAAATCTGAAAATAATGATAAAATAAAGTGCTATGAATGTTGTGGTTATAGTCACATAAGAATTGAATGTCCAAATTTCAAGAAAAATAAAGGAAAAGCATTGAATGTCACACTTAATAACAGTTCAGAATCTGAAATTTCAAGTATATAATCTAATGATGACAATTCTTTTGTGACTTTTTCTACTGTTGTTAATGATTTTTCTCATATTGGGCTAATAAAATCTGAAAGTGATGATGATGATAGTGATTCGGAGGTTGCTCTAGTTGTGGATGATCATGAGTTAAGTCTACAAGAAGCCTATAATGATCTATGTGAGGAAGTGATCAAATTAAAAAAAAAAAAACTCAACAAGAAGCTGTACAATAGATTTACTGCACTGGAGAATCAGAAAAATAATCTTTTTGAGACATTAAAAAATTCTGGTGTTGAAGTATCAATATTAAACGATCAAAAGGCTGCACTAGAAAAAGAGTTGGAAAAGTTTTAGGAGTGTCAAGAAAAAACAGCAACACAGAAGTTAGAAGAGATGTTGAGTTTTCAAAAATCTAGTTGTGATCGCATGAGTTTGGGGTATATGACTTCCCAAGGTATGGAATTTAAAGGCTCATTATCCGCTGCCACTTTATCAAAAGATATCATTTTTGTTAAAGGAAGTCAAGATGAGGCAGCTCCAAAGAAGGTCGTGTCTAAAACTCATGTTCCAAGAGCCTCACATGGTAGATCAATGACAAAGAAGCCCAACAAAGGTAAGTTTATTCCTATTTGTCATTATTGTGGTGTTGTTGGTCATATAAGACTAAATTATTTTAACTTGAATAAAGTGAAGAAAAATAGAGGTGAAAGAAATCCAAAAAGGAAAGGAAAGAGTCTAGAGAATCAAGTTTGTGATATGAGTGAATAAATCAATTTTTTAAGTCTCAAACTTGGTGAACTAGCAGATTTTTGCTTTCAAAATAAAGAAAAGATCATGTAAAGTGATGTTGATAAAAAGAATAGGCTAAAATTTAAAGCAAAGTGGGTGGTCAAAGAAGATGCTATATCATATTAATTGATAGGACTAATTGCATGTTCTTGCATTCTTTATATTATTGCATTAGTCTAGGACATGCATTTTATTTTTCTGTTTTGCTTTTATGTTTCTGTTTTTCAGTTTTAAATAAAAAAAATATAATATAAATTTTTTTTCTAGTTTGGTTCAAAACTTCTCTTTAAGGAAAGTGCATGCTTGATATGTCAAAATTTGAATATTTGTGTTCTCACTTCATAAATTTTTGAACCTATGCATCTCTCTATTTTGTGCGATTCACTTTGTGCATACTAACCCTATGGATTATCTTGGCAAAGTTCATTTTCAATGCACAGTGAAGAACCTATATGTATGCATTTTATAATTAAAGTTCATTTTTTTTAATGAGATGTTCATCAAAGAGTGAGTTCATGCCTTAAATTGACTAATACTAATTGAACCTAATATATCTATAAAGAGCTCTCCTTTTACCAAACACAAAGAATTGATCCATATAAAAAAAGTCGGTGTTAATTCATTGCGGAAAAAGACAAACACCCTACACAGATCTACCACCTTAAGTTCTTACAGAAAAAATCATTGTTCTAATCATTATGGAAAAAGATGAGCAACAAACATGAACACAAAAATGGGGTATACAAACTAGTGTTTGGAGGAGATGCTCATGTATTTAGGCCCTAACATAAAGTTTGACTTTTAAGGTGAAACAACAAACTCTTGTGAGCATCTATAAGAAGCAATCATTCATGAATAAAGGTATAAAAAATATATTGAAGAGAAGAGTTCATAAATATGCTATGGTATAAGTATACTCACACACACACTCACATGAACTTTGACATTGATGATCTTATGAGGAGTGAACCTCCATAGTGATTGTTGCAAATAAGAGGGTGTACTCTATTGAATTTGTTTTGTGAGTTACACTATGTTTTGAACTAAAATGCATCTACGCATGTTACTTGCACTATTGCCTATTTATTTTTTTATATAAAAAGAAAGAAAAAAAAAAGTTCAAATTTTTTGTTATTTTTTTTCTAATCTCTATTTATTTTGGTTTATATAAAATAAATACATGGGAGTTGTTCATCATGTCTTTTTTAGTGTCTTATCTTGGCATACATAAGTGATATTTATTCTATTTTGTGTCTTATCAGATTAGTGACAAAAATGGGGAGTATTGGAATATTTTGATATTGTTAGGGGGAGTTTGAGTAAGTGAGTTTAATGAATTTGCTGAAAATAAAAAGGGGGAGCAGCAGAATATTGAAGGGGAGAACTATATACTTTAGGGGGAGTTGCAGAATATGGAGAGGGAGAACTAAGTACAGAACATGGTTATTGATGATGACTAGAACACTTTTTTTGTAGGTTTACATTATGTCTATCTTTTGATTATTATTGAGACTA
The DNA here is from genome assembly GCA_011037825.1 of Carya cathayensis. Taxonomy (NCBI): domain Eukaryota; kingdom Viridiplantae; phylum Streptophyta; class Magnoliopsida; order Fagales; family Juglandaceae; genus Carya; species Carya cathayensis. The sequence continues at coordinate 1,271,811 of QGSO01000163.1, read as the reverse complement.
ATTTCAAAGAATGTTCTATGTCATTTCTTCTCATTATTGTATTAAGATTTTCTTCACGAGATCTTGATCTGCTGGTTGTTTTTGTCTTAGGTACACACTACATTCATCAAGTTGGTTTTGTAACCAATCCGCCAAATGGGAAGATTGTAAATGCAAGACATTCATCAAGTTGGTTTTGTCACCAATCACTACAACAAAAAATGGTTTTTGGGACGATTTTCCTTTGGAACAAATTGGAAATCGTCCCAAAAAGTGAGATTTTGGAACGAAATTCAAATTTCATTTCTAAAAAATGATGGAATGGTTAGACCGTTCAAACGTATTCGAACGCTCTACTTAGAGACGAATTGTTTTGTCCCAAATAAGTTAACCGTTCGACTGTTAATGATTCACCATTTGAACGTGTAATTTTGACCGTTCGAATGTAATTTTGGCGCGTTAAATAATTTTTTTTTTAGGGAAATTGATACACCGTTCGAATGATGCATATGCACCGTTCAAACGTTATTTGAAGGGGTCGAACGATGACAAGGGTTTTAATTTTTAAATTTTGTGCCAAATTATATTTAGATTAACTAGTAATTATAAGAAATTGGTTAATTAAATAATAGGAATAATCTAAATTAATAATTAGTTCAGAAAATATAAAATAATAATATTTCATACTTAAATACTGAATTTACAAAACACAAAATGTTGTCCATACAAAAAAAGTAAATAAATTAATAAAAGATAGAAGAAAGTAATTAAGATCCCAAGTCTTTGCACACTTCCTCGACTGCAGCTATACGTTCCTTTATTTGTGTCACCATTCGAACGTGTAATTTTGACCGTTCAAATGTAATTTTGGCGCGTTAAATAATTTTTTTTTTAGGGAAATTGATACACCGTTCGAATGATGCATATGCACCGTTCAAACGTTATTTGAAGGGGTCGAACGATGACAAGGGTTTTAATTTTTTAAATTTTGTGCCAAATTATATTTAAATTAACTAGTAATTATAAGAAATTGGTTAATTAAATAATAGGAATAATCTAAATTAATAATTAGTTCAAAAAATATAAAATAATAATATTTCATACTTAAATACTGAATTTACAAAATACAAAATGTTGTCCATACAAAAAAAGTAAATAAATAAATAAAAGATAGAAGAAAGTAATTAAGACCCCAAGTCTTTGCACACTTCCTCGACTGCAGCTATACATTCCTCTATTTGTGTCAGTCGAGTACTGATGGTGACCTAAGTCGCAGACATGGCAGCAAACTCTGTATGAAGCTCAGACACAGCAAAATAGATCTCCATACGCACTGCATCGATCACTGCTGATGTCTGTTCGCTGATCGCTGCATGCACAATCTCAGTCATCTCTTCACAGGTAACATTGTTTACTGATGCCTCGGCCAGTGTAGATGTCTCAGCAGCTGATACTCCATGATCTCCCGGCTGTGCATTTTTGTGAGGATCAACCAGTTCTGAAACATGTCCATGAAGACGCAGTCTCGAGTGTCCCGTGCTGCGTGAGAGGGTGGTGCTGTTTATCGGTCCCATCGGCTCCCGTTTACGCTCGGCAACATCAGGCACGATACCAGCAAATAGCAGATATCGGGTGATCAGGATTCCGAATGGCAGTATACCTATCGAAATGTACCGAGACTCTGATCGAATATATACCCCACCAAGTCGATAGGAATGCCACGAGCGACTCGTATCATAAATTTCCTTCGATTAATGCCAACCTCTGTCTTGTGCTGCCGAGGGTCAATGTTATTGGCAATAAAGAGGGAGTTCATGCCTTAAATTGACTAATACTAGTTGAACCTAGTACATCAATAAAGAGCTCTCCTCTTGCCAAACACAAAGAAGTTGATCCATATAGAAAAAGTCGGTGTTAATTCATTGCGGAAAAAGACAAACACCCTACACAGATCTACCACCTTAAGTTCTTACAGAAAAAATCGTTGCTCTAATCATTATGGAAAAAGATGAGCAACAAACATGAACACAAAAAGGGGGTGTACAAACTAGTGTTTGGAGGAGATGCTCATGTATCTAGGCCCTAGCATAAAGTTTGACTTTTAAGGTGAAGCAACAAACTCTTGTGAGCATCTATAAGAAGCAATCATTCATGAATAAAGGTATAAAAAATATATTGAAGAAAATAGTTCATAAATATGCTATGGTATAAGTATACTCACTCACACACTCACATGAACTTTGACATTGATGATCTTATGAGGAGTGAACATCCATAGTGATTGTTGCAAATAAGAGGGTGTACTCTATTGAATTTGTTTTGTGAGTTACACTATGTTTTGAACTAAAGATGCATCTAGGCATGTTACTTGCCCTATTGCCTATTTATTTTTTTATATAAAAAGAAAGAAAAAAAAAGTTCAAATTTTTTGTTATTTTTTTCTAATCTCTATTTATTTTGGTTTATATAAAATAAATACATGGGAGTTGTTCATCATGTCTTTTTTAGTGTCTTCATCTTGGCACACATAAGTGATATTTATTCTATTTTGTGTCTTATCAGATTAGTGACAAAAATGGGGAGTATTGGAATATTTTGATATTGTTAGGGGGAGTTTGAGTAAGTGAGTTTAATGAATTTGCTGAAAATAAAAAGGGGGAGCAGCAGAATATTGAGGGGGAGAACTATATACTTTAGGGGGAGTTGCAGAATATGGAGAGGGAGAACTAAGTACAGAACATGGTTATTGATGATGACTAGAACAATTTTTTTGTAGATTTACATTACGTCTAACCTTTGATTATTATTGAGACTAATTTCAAAGAATGTTCTATGTCATTTCTTCTCATTATTGTATTAAGATTTTTTTCACGAGATCTTGGTCTGCTAGTTGTTTTTGTCTTAGGTACACACTACATTCATCAAGTTGGTTTTGTAACCAATCCGCCAAATGGGAAGATTGTAGATGCAAGACATTCATCAAGTTGGTTTTGTCACTAATCACTACAACAAAAAATGGTTTTTGGGACAATTTTCCTTTGGAACGAATTGGAAATCGTCCCAAAAAGTGAGATTTTGGAACAAAATTCAAATTTTATTCCTAAAAAATGATGGAATGGTTAGACCATTTGAACGTGTAATTTTGACCGTTCGAACGTAATTTTGGTGCATTAAATAATTTTTTTTGGAGGGAAATTGATACACCATTCGAATGATGCATATGCACCGTTCAAACGTTATTTGAAGGGGTCGAACGGTGACAAGGGTTTTAATTTTTTAAATTTTGTGCCAAATTATATTTAGATTAATTAGTAATTATAAGAAATTGGTTAATTAAATAATAGGAATAATCTAAATTAATAATTAGTTCAGAAAATATAAAATAATAATATTTCATACTTAAATACTGAATTTACAAAACACAAAATGTTGTCCATACAAAAAAAGTAAATAAATAAATAAAAGATAGAAGAAAGTAATTAAGACCACAAGTCTTTGCACACTTCCTCGACTGCAGCTATACGTTCCTCTATTTGTGCTAGTCAAGTACTGATGGTGACCTAAGTCGCAGACATGGCAGCAAACTCTGTACGAAGCTCAGACACAGCAGAATGAATCTCCATATGCACTACATCGATCATTGCTGATGTCTATTCACTGATTGCTGCATGCACAATCTTAGTCATCTCCTCATGGCTAACATTGTTTACTGATGCCTTGGCCCGTGTAGATGTCTCAGCAGCTGATACTCCATGATCTTCCGACTGTGCATTTTTGTGAGAATCAACCAGTTCTGAAACATGTCCATGAAGACGCAGTCTCGAATGTCCCGTGCTGTGTGAGAGGGTGGTGCTGTTTATCGGTCCCATTGGCTCCCGTTTACACTCGGCAACATCAGGCACAATACCAGCAAATAGCAGATATCGAGTGATCAGGATTCCGAATGGCAGTATATCTATCGAAATGTACCGAGACTCTGATCGAATCCTATCGAATATATACTCCACCAAGTCGATAGGAATGCCACGAGCGACTCGTATCATAAATTTCCTTCGATCAATGCCAACCTCTGTCTTGTGCTGCCGATGGTCAATGTTATTGGCAATTATCAAATTTAAGATCTTAAAGAAAATCTGTCTGTTTGATGCTCTTCATCCCGTCATAAGGTGGAGCATCTGGACCAACAACTAAATCCCTCACCTCGTGATCAGTAAGGGTATCGACCTCATCAGTATAAACTGATGTCTTCTCCTCAGCTGTCTTCTGGCTCCCATGCTTCCTCATCCAGGATAGGTCCCCAACCACGATCACTGAAGACTGAGGGCAATGAATGACCCTCCCAGAGAAGACTCTAGAAATCAGAAATCTTCACCGGTCGCTCCAGTGAAACTGTCATCTCCCGAACTGGACCACTACTACTCTCATCAAGATTGCGTCGCTTACGTCCCGGCCTACAAGTAGACATTATAATCAACCTGAAATTTATAATTAAAAATTAGATATATAACATTAACAATAAATAACTATTTACAGTACTTTCAAATGAATAGCAATTTAATAACACTTGATATTGTGAACAACATAATTTTTAATAAATTATATCTCTCAATATCAATATTAATTAGATAAATATTAATATAAATATAATATTAAAAAAAGACTTGTGGTAATGAAACTATAATATTGATGTATTAAATGTATAAAGATATATTATATTAAATTTAACTTTACTGTTCAAACGTCTAAATTATGGATCGAACGGTTAAAGTAACGGTTGAACGGTAAGTTAAGCCTACCGTTTGAACGTCTGAAACAACATTCGAACGGTTAATGAATACCGTTCGAACGCTGTTCATAGCGTTCGAAAGGTATGCGAATCGATCGGGATTCCAGGCCGAGTCGACTTAGCCATTGAAATTTATGGAATCTTTCAATTCCATGGATTTTACACCAAAATAAATGCAATAGAAACCTAAATAAACGTTCATACCATGGATTAAAGCAAATCTACAGTTTATTTTGATGTATAAATCGGTTTATCCTAATTCAAACAAATAATCTATCAAAAACCTAAATCTAAATGGTAAAATGCTTTAAAAAAGAATAATACCAGTAGTTAGAGGAAGAGGCTTAGAGTGGGTACTGTTGACAGCGGCGAAGACGGAGTTGAACGGCGGAGATGGACGGTTAACGGTTTGGAACGGAGGAAATGCACACGTAAAACTTCCGTGAAAATGACGTCCGCGGCTACTTATATATGCAATACTGTTCGAATTAACGGTAAGTTAATACCGTTAGAACGTATTATCTGACATTTAATACCATCTAGTAATTAATTAAATATAAATTTAGTATATTCTTTTTAAATATAAATTAATTGAATAGTTAAGGTAAAATGTTCTTTTTAAATATTAAATTTAATTGAATATAAATCTATTATAATATTAAATATAATAAATGCAATATATTTCATGCATTTATATTCTATTAAACACTATATATTATATTTATCATTTTTAATATATATAGTATATATTATATTATATTTAATTAAAATATATTATACTATTGAATATTATATAGTATATATTATATAGTATATAGTATAAGTTATATGATATAGTATAATATAATATAGACTACTATATATACGACACTATGTTCATAGTGTTATATAACATATATATATATATATGTGATATTAACTAATACATATATTTAATAGTAAATGTATTAGATGACTTGTTTAGTATATTTTTCATATTATATTGTAGTTATAGGCTAATTAGATGAAATGGCGCTACAATAGCTATGTTTCATGTAGTGGTACAACTATACTTATTGTAGAGGAAAAAATTGGTTAGGATTAGATGACTAAATGATAAAGTTTATCTTATCATTATTTGATTAAATTTGGATGAATGTAAAATAAGAGATGACTTTATCTTTAATAACATTGAGTTTATCTAGAGGATTATAAGATTGTTTAGATAAGTCAGTTATAGGAATTTCGAATTCATAAGAGTCTGTAATTATCAAGACCTGAAGCTGAACACAGATAAATCACTGCAGAAGAGAGTTATCGCAAAATATTAGCAATTCATTAGGAGACATTCTCGCGACAGATTCTATTCGTCAGCATAATTCTAATTCAATTGGAACTCTTTCCAAATTGTCTATTTAGGAGATCCTATTGGTTAGGATCTGAAAAGATTCAGATCTGCATATTTTTTATAGGGGTGTAACTGGTCCGGTTCGGTCCGGTTTTGGACAAAATTTAGGACCGAACCGGTATGTACCGGTTTTGTATTTTTCAAAATTGATTACGCACCGGTTACCCTCCTAAACCAGTACTCCGGTTTCCGGTCCGGTTCGATCCGATTTTAATGTACTATATTATATATTATATAATATATATATATATATATAAAATATAGTATATTATAGTATATAATACTATAGTGATAATATATTGTAGTATATTATAATATATATTATAATTGTATTATAGACTATAATGATATATTATAGTATATTATAATATATAGTGATATAGTATTAGTATAACTATTAATATGCACTATATAATATTAGTATAACTATTAATACAATAAACAGAATGATAAAAGATTTTAAAATTTAATGCTATATTAATTAGTAATTTATCATATAATACAAAACTATTTTATATATAGTTATATATTATATATAAATATTATATACAATATAAAAAATTTATATATATAAATCGGTCCGGTCCGGTCCGGTTTTAGAAAAAGAAAAATTGAAACTGGACCAATTTTGACCGGTTTTAAGAAAATTAAAACCGGTACCGGACCGACCCAACTTTGGAACCGGACCGATACCACCGGTTTGGTCCGGTCCGGTCCGGTTTACCGGTTTATCAGTTTTTTTTTACACCCCTAATTTTTTAGAGCACTTTCTAGTTCATATTTTGGTAAGAAAATTACTTAGTGAATTTTCATATTTGTTATCTCTCATTATGTATGATCGTGCTTCAAGTGTGAATGATCATTGATTGGAATTCAGCCCCAAGAGTTCTAAAAGGAAATGCAACATTTGAAAATCGGCAGAGGTTTTGGCTGCTACTGCGGTAGGTTGTTTGTCTTAGCAAGTAAGATAGTTGAATTACAAAAGTTTTGTAATTGATGATTACTTGTAATTGTTCTTCAAATAATAAAATTGACTTTCCTGAGTTTGGCTGTCCCATAGGATTTTACCTTTAAAGAGTTCTTTAAATGGTTTCCTTTCATAACCAATCGTTGTGTCTTGCATGTTTGATTATTTATTTTGAGTATTTTGATTCATTTAATAATTCTAGATATTGAAATCTAATCAAGTTGTTCAAGGAAATTGATAGACAATTTCGTGGTTTTACAGGGATAAGTTAGAAATTTCACTTATAAATTAAAAACACGTATTCATTAAGGTTTCTGTACATATCCCTGTGGTCGTGTATATCTTCAGTAGACCTTCATGCATAGAATGCTTATCAATTAAACAGGCTATACTTGTAAGGGGAAAGTTAAGAAATCCAAGTACCGGCCAAGTGTAAATTAAGATATGCACGTTGCGCATATGCATTAAGATGGATCAGTCTTGTCCAAATAATAATGTGGAAACGATGCACAGGTTCGAGATTTATCTCGACAAAAGACGTCATATCATATATCTTTGCATGATTTTCAAGTCCCTCATCATCAAACCAATTTTTGTTCAAACTGTATTTGTTTAAACCCTATATTTAGAAAAAATATTTGTAGATGCCTAAACAAACAAGGAGCTGCTATCCATATACCATTGCTCCCGGCCAGTTCTAACTTTGGCGATGAATTAATAGTATCCAACAATCTCGTGAATTGTAGATCATGATCTATGCAAAAAGGTTATATTTAGCACAACCGATTGCGCTATAAATCTCTCAACAGTACCACCCAACTCCTAGTATCCCCAGAGTCAAACAGCTAGCAACCCTCTTTCTTTCTTTCTTTCTTTCTCACTTAACATTTCACCAGCCCATAAAGCTGTACTCCCCTCAGACAAGAGAACCTTTATTTACAATCTCCATTGAAGCACGATGGCAATGCCCAGATCAGGAACTGTTATTTTCCTTAAACAGTTCCTGATCTGCATGCTTATGGTTAGCGGGCTTTGGGTTCAAGATACAAGTGCACGCACCCTCGGCTATGGAGCTATAATAGGTGGTAATATTCATGCAGACTGCCTAACGCATCCTGAGTCTCCGATTTGCAAAGAAAAGCCAGCTAATAATTACACGAGAGGCTGCGAAACAGAAACTCGTTGCAGATTAGAAAAAAAAAAAGAAACTCTTTGCAAAACGCATCCTCAGTCTCCGATTTGCCATCATGAATAAAATGATGATCAAGATGATAAGCGTCCAAAAGTAGGAATAAATAAACGATTGCGATTCCATGCATCTAAAATAAATTAATTGTTCTTCTGGACGTACATATTGTTTGTATAAGATTATATCGACTTACTGTGTGTATTGTCCCAATGTTTTATATATAATACCATTAATTTGTATATGAAAGGCGTATGTTCTATATATATAATTCCTTTTGAAGCCACATGAGTACTTATATATATATATATCATGAATATAATCATCTTAACTCATGCATGCATCATACGACTCGTGTACGTTGGTCACGTACGTATTTTGAAAATCCAAGCTAGTGTATATATATATGCATGCATTCATATTGGCCGGGTACTACTGCTACGGCGACATGCAGTACTTATCTTTTCCATTGTTTTCTGTCAATTATATCTTTAATTATGATCTTTATATAAAATCCTCGAAAACATTTTATGTATGCTGCAACACAAATCTCATCCTTTTCTGCTTCTGGATCTCCCTCTAGGGTCAAACGCGCGCAAAGCACTTATTGCGCAAAACGACACCCAATATAGTTGTTGCAAAAGTACAGTTTTAGTCTACGAGTTCTACTTAATTTCAAGAGATTAGGCTTTTATTTAAAGTTTTATTAGTATTTGATATTCAGAGTTTGTTTTATTTTATTTTGAAGTCTTTGATTGTAAGCAACCAGCAGCGGATGCATGCTGTTGAATACTTTGGAAGCTGAGATAATTAATTAATAATATTTTCTTAGAAAAAATATATCAATACTCTTCAAGAGAGTTTTTGTAATTTATTTCTATTATCTTATAGTGAATTTCTTTTAGATTTCAAAAGAGTTCATGTGATCTGATCAGCAAGCTAGCATATTTTCTTTCTAGCTACGACATCGACGATCGTTCGATCTGCTGCATTTTAGACGTCAAAACTCGTGTATTGATCAGTTACTGCAAGCATCAAATATTTAGCTTGAAATTCGACCGACTCCTATATATCTTCTATTGTTGTTTTGGATAACGAGATTAAGTACCCCTCCATATATACACTTACCTACCTGTCTTTGCAAAAGGGATTGGTGAGTCCTTCATTGATACTGCTATGATCTTCTTTACTGATTGAACAAATTATTACTTCCACTGATGATCAGCTCGATCGATCGGGTCCTCTATGCAATATTGAAAATGTGCCTATATTTATGTACACTGAATAATGCTACATTCAGTTATTTTTGTATATTTTTTGTGCACTTCACTGATTTGATTAGCTGCATCAATTTTTATTAATATGCAACCAATCACATCAGTAGAATGTATAAAAAAATACGTAAAAATAACTATACATAAAATTTTTTATTTACACCACTCCGTCCTATCATCCCTCTTATTCATGCACATTATCACCAACCCAAATTACTTAATTGTTGTCTGCCAAGTAATTAATGATCTTTTATATGCCACGGTAAGAAATAAAATCTGACTCTCATAACTAAATTAGTGCATGTAATTATGGGAAACTAACTTTACTAGGAACACTTAGATCACACAAATATTCTGAAAATAAAAAAGAACTCACTTTGACATAACAAGAATATTGCGAATAATCCATCTAGAGAGAAAAATAGCAATAGTTCCTACAAAACAAATACCAAATATTAAACTAGTGCAATAGAAAAAAGCCAAAACCAATTATTAAGAAAAGTCGAAATATGATGAGATTAAAGACATTTGCTCGACCTAGCATGCATCTCATGACGTGAATCTATCAAAATAGATTTTTTTTTTTTTTTTTGGGTTTCATTTATGCACGAGTAAGAGTCTTACGAGGAGGTCTAGCAAAAGGATCACTGGGAATTCGCACAAGACAATTGATGCCTCTTTTCTTGCGCGAATTTAGTGATTTTTCTAGACCTTCCTTATTTAAAGGATAATTCTGATCATGCTAAGGATAAGACTTAAAGACCCAGCCACTGTATAATGTATTTATATAATCTACAACACAGAGTATTTGCGGGCCGGCTCTTCCATTAGGCGATTTAGGTAGTTGTCTATAGTGAAAGAAGGTCCCAAAAGATCTTCCAAGTACTAGAATCTTTTAAAAGGAAAAAAAAAAAAATTCCCAATTAAAAAAAAACAATTAACTCAATAAGAGAACATCAAAAATATCAAATAATATATGTTATGTCATTATTAGTTTTAAAAGTATGTCCACACAATAATTATTTTACTTACTGATCTCGATCTCATTCTAAGGATGGTACACTTGCTTTTTCTCATTATGAGTTTAATATACATGAGGTCTATTGAAATACTTCCCTTTCTGCATTAATGTGCGATCTTTTGCTTTTCTTCCCTCTGATGCTCTTATTTTAACTCTCAAATCTCTCCAATTGACTCAAAGGCCACCTGGTACTCTACAATATCTCTATGTCCCTCTCCATTGTGAGATTTATTATGTTGGCGAAATATTTCATTGCAAATAATATCTTATTTGTCACCAATTTGGTCTTTCATGTGAAAAATACCATTCGGGACCAGACATTAGCATCCAACCGCTGAAATTAAAAATTATTAGACAAATGCCTAAATTTCATAGTGTTAACATAGAGATAATCGCTCATACATGATCATCAACGCATGGTTATATGATCAATTGGAGATACATATAAGTATTGTTTCCCATATTGATGCAGATACATGGAATGGTAAAACTGAATGGATCTCTATGCTAATATCAATTTCAGTTGCGGATTCCATATTCTATATGAGTTAGATGCGGTTTGTATGTATATTGAGATTATATGAGATAGTTTTAGATGAAAATTAAATAAAATATTGTTAAAATATTATTTTTTAATATTATTATTATTTTAAAATTTTAAAAAGTTGAATTGTTTATTATATTTTGTATGAAAATTTGAGAACACACTACAAGAAATTCGATTTTTTGCAGCGATTTTTATAGTGTTGCAAATAAATTCGCTGCCAAAGGAGATTAATTACAACGAGCTTCTAATTCGCTGCAGCTTCATATGGCAACTTTTTAGAAAATCTTTTTGCAGCAATTGTAACTCCTAATGTGACAGAAAAATGCGCTGCAAAAAGTGAAAAACTTGTTGTGACGTTTACAATCGCTGTAATTGCATTTAAATGATAGATGAGGGGCGCGTCAAAACACCCGAAAATAAGAAATTCCCCCCTTCCATTTTACCCCGTACACTTCCAAATGCATACTTCTTCCCCAACTTTTTCTTCCCCATTTTCTCTCCACGTACCTGCACATTAAGCAAAACCCACCCAAAACTGTTGCTACACGGCTATCCTCTTCCACCGAAAACCACCCCTAACGGCAATGTCCCCATCGATTTGGCGCCCACAGAAGGTATTGTGCTACATTTCCTCTTAGCGCGATAAATACCAATTTCCTGTGAGAAGTAGACGGTAGCAACCTTTTCTAGTTCAAAAATCAAGCTTGAAGACATTTCCTAAGTCGCTAGTCGACATCAAGTAAGACCCTTTTCTTTTCTAATTACAAACGGTTTTCCAACCGGCCTCTTTGTTGTCCTCTCCTCCACTCGATTGTAGCCGATTAACATTGGTAAGATACTCTGTTTTTTTTTTTTCCTTCTTAATGAAACCGTTTAGGTCAAGTAGAAATTAGTATTTATTTTTCACATTTTACTCAAGTTGTTTGGCTAAAGTAGTTTACCAATATTGTCGTTGAAATAGGGGTGGTTTTCTCTTTCAAATTCCCCATAAGTTGCCTACTCAAGTTTTATTTTTTGAGTGTATGTTTAATTTTTTAATTGTTTATTTGGTGGGAGTTTGTTACGATTGTGGATATGAGTCACCGTATTGTACTAAGGAAGGGAATGTAAATGGAATGATGGATATGGCTGTGAAACCAGATAATGCAACTAAAGTGTTTGTGAAAATGCAAATGAGAACCACAAGTTTCTATTGACCACGGGAATGCTGGATAATATTCCAGTTTTTCCCTTTCTTTCTTTTGTTTTCCTTATACACATAAATACTACCCTGTAACTATGCTTTTGATAGGGTAAACTGACATCACCAATTGTAATTGTGATGACTCTTGGACTTTAGAAATGATTTATATTGTGATTGTAATTAAGCTCTGTTTTGCTCATCTTTTTGGTCATTTTTATTGCTTCCGGTTTTTGCATCATGTTTTTCTCATCTTGTTAGAAATGATTAGCCTCATGTTTCGCTCACCTTTTTTTGTATGTAAGCTCTATTTTCTGTTGTAGGATTTGGTTAATGGTTAACAGTTGTAAGTATAAAGCTCTATTTTTTTTTTTTTTTAATGGACTGTGTTGGTATACTGTCTTGCTCAATATGTTTCATTGTACCATGCATTGAGGTTTTTTGTGTGTGTGTATATATATATATTACTGATGTTGTACTGCTTATATTAGATTAGGATGGACACAAGCAGTATGTTGCATTCCTAAGATGCTCATTGTATTTCTAGCTTTCCATCAACTTAGTTGCAATCTCATCAAAATTATAAGATGCTCATTATCCTTATCTTCAGAGAATTTATTATAGGAAGTTGGCATGAATAAATAGATAATATATATGAAGCTATATTATTAAAGATATTTTTTGGTCTTATATAAAACCTTTTTATATAAATTAGTTAAAATTTTTGAAACCCCAAGAATTACTTAGGCATTATTTTATAATTATTTAAGACGTTTCATTCTTATTTTTTTCTTTTCACTCATTATCACTTTAATTATTATATATGGGGCACGGAGTGATTAATATTTTCATATAAATATTAAATTGGGTTAATGATCTGAGTTTATACATGCATATTCTGTTTTATATATATTAGATATACATTTTTTTAATAGTTGTGGTAGTGATTATGTATAATAAACTAATTAAATTAATAGTTTTCAGCCATTCTATAATAAACTAATTATATGCATATTCTCCTATAATTGTTGTAGGAGATAATTGTTAGAGAAATTTATTCAAAGATCCCAACAAGACATTGGAAAGTTCTGAGTAGGTCTCTTTAACAGAACTTCTTATTTAGCATTTGAGGTAATATGTGAGGTCTCTTCATTCAGTGCTTTTGCATGATCTTTTCATATAAATATTCACTTGTCCTTTTGGAGTTAAGCATTGTTACAAGTTGGCTGCCTTTTAAGGAGATGGTGACCTTCTAATTGAAATTCATGATCTTTTTGCATATAGGATTCCAACGTATCTATTCCCTCTACTTGCCACTGAGAACAAGGAAGGGCCTTATGAACATCTAAGGCTTACTAGCTTAGGTGCTATCGATGACTTAGTGAAGGTAATCTTTCTTTCACCCTCTTCAATAGTCTTTAAGCACTTTGTTTTTCCATATATCTAACTAGAAGAATAAACTCTATCATCTGTAAGGGTGTGACATTATGTGTTGCTTACTATTTCCTTTCTTCTTGAAGATAGAATTCTTCTGTCATTCATATCACTTAGAAGTCATTGCCTTTTCATGGTTCCATGAAACTAGGAATTGTCCCCTGTGATTTTAAAAACCAGTTATTCATGTAACTCTGCAATTTCTTTTTCCTTCTAGTTTTTATGTTGATCCTCTGAATCTGAAATGATTTTTGAACATGCAGTCCAAAACATGATGGTCAGTTGGTCACTGATGACTTAGAACCAGTTCAACTGTATTTAAATTTATCCTGATTACTAATCTTTTGTACCACACCTGAAACTGTTTTAACCTACATTTTGTATAGTGCGCTTCCTTAAACTTGTCTGATGCCATTAAAAAAAAAGGATGTTTAGCCATGATCATAATATCCCAATGACATCACATTTCATTTACTTGGGGGTATGTCAAAATTTAAGAAGAAATTTTGCTTCTAGGAGCATGAGTTTGTACGCAACTCCACAACAATCCAGCCTTAGTAATTTCTGTAAATTAAGTACAATGAAACTTGACTGCTTAATTGCTAAAACTTTCTAACAGTTGATTGCTAAATATCTGCTCAGGATGTGTCTTTGCAAATGAGTGCAAAGATGTAGTATTCCTGGCATCAGTGGTTTTGCTTTGAAGCCATCCTCCTCTGCCCACACTGATAGGAGAAAAGATTTCTTCCTTAACAAGCCTGACTCCAGGATTTAATTGCATTGGAGAAATTTTTTTGGTAAAGATCCTCAGTCCATCTACACTTTTTTCTCTTGCACTTCCTTCGCTCAACCCAGGTCCTGTAATACATACATATTTAAATGCATGTATTTATGTATAAATAATATCAGCATTTATTAGCAATTTCGCAAGTTCTTTCTATAATGTGTAAACACATTGGGCTTATCAAACCAGAGCTTAGGTTCAGTTTGGCCTGATTTCAGTGAAACCACCAAATTAAGCTTAAATTCATCCTTACAAAACTTCAAACTTTACCATCTTTGATTCCTATTGTGTTAGATTAAACAGCTTGGAATGATGGAATCATTTCAAAGCAAAGGCTCATGTTCAGTATAGTTGTATCAGACGCAAGTCATATGATTTCCCCCCAACCCCCTTTGGCCACACCACCCTCTAGTTGAAGTGTCAGCTCTTTTGTATACAACCCCAAGATCGACTTACAAAAGAAAATTTCTACATTACTCTTAGTCTGAGAAGGCTCCTAACATTATAACTTGAAAAGGAATCAGAAAAAACAAAGGGTCCCAGAAAGTTAGAGTAGGATTTATAGTTTGTACGGGTCAGTAAGTCTTAACAGCATTCCATGGCTCGGAGGTTGGCTACCCCAGGATCAAAGGTTCAAACTTATTGGAGGGAAAAAAAAAAAGAAAAAAAACACTGGGATATGCTCTCTTTCCTATAGAAACATTTGCATTAAAATGGATTAGCATTAGTTTATTCTGATGTAAATAGCGATGATCAGATCTGTATGAACACACCTAAAGCATACTGTCTCAACCATGGCTATATCCTCCATTGACATAACATGTTGATAGATATACTTAACAGTTTTTCCAGAAACAAAATATAGTCATTTGCTCAGATACGATCTCCAAATTAGTTTAGCATGGAAGAAGCCAAAGTCAACTTGCCATAGAGATGGCTCAATCAGATTCAATTTGGATAAGAGATTTTAGCGTTGGATTGCTACATTATCTACTAGATTCTTGCCAAAGTTATTAGTTCCCATTGAGACTTGTTGATTGTTGTATGCTGTTGAGGATTTGAACCATGACATTAGATCATCAGGCTTGCAAATTGATTTTAATTAATGGCATTGTTTTCAGGATTCCATTTAGAATGCAACTGCATTATTATTTCCGAAGATATCCATGAGTGATGAAATAATATTCCATATTATTTTGCATTTTGTATTAATGTCAGGTTTTTATTGATGAGATCATGACAAAAAACCACACTGCATCATAATCTTATTGGCAAAGATAAGATTATTTTAAGTCAAGTGGTCATCCTTAAATTGCGAGAACCTTTTCCTGATAATTCGATCGGAGCTCATGATGCTATATTTTATTATGAATTTTATAGGGATACAACAAACTCCAAACTGGAAACTTGAAGTATGCTTAAAGTCTGCCCTGGCCAAAGTACGCAATGATCAGATAAAAATTCTCGATCTCTCTCTCTCTCTGTGAATATTGTAGTTCTTGTTGGTGCACTCATACTAAGCAGCATGTCAACAACGATGGCTGGCCTTGATAATTGAATTGGAGAATGCTTAATTTACGTGCAAAATAGGGATGAACACTTGGGAACTTTTAGAACTGGAGAGTGAGATCTTCTTCGCGTAGAACACTTGGGATTTATCTTTCATTCTCCTCCTATACCATGGGATATGTTTCATCTCCTTTAAATTTAGTAACGTGTTAAAAACATCAAAATCAAGAGAGTTTCGGCCCAAACAATTGGACTTATGAAGTTCATCTCCTGCAAACATGAATTGGTCAGCCCAATCTATATCCTAGTTTAGGACCATTCATTGGGCTTGGAGAAATCTCATTTCGTGTGTTTAGAGTAAAGTTTTATACTGAAACAATTATAACCCAGCTATGTCATTTAATCAGTATGATAGGACTTTAAGGAAGAATGTATAGCTGTCTATTCTTCTCAACTAGAGTTTGGATCCTTGATTCAAGTTAATCAGTATGATCATTTGGAGTTCCCTGGAGTGATTCCTTGCTCCTTTATTGGTAATCTTCACTTCTTCTATGGTTAGTGTTAGTGCTTATTCATTCTGTTAGGGTCAGCATACTACAGTTTGAAATTATTTTTTCTAACTATATGAAATAGTCGAATGAAGATTAAATTATTTCTTCTAGTAGGTCAAGTGTTCTAAGAGCATTAAATTAACTCCTTGCAAAATATTGTCATTCTCGTAGGAGCCTTGCTTGTATCAATTTTGGTATCAACCCTATACAGAAGGAGCAAGCTTTGGCCTGGACTCAGCCTACTGGTAAGTAGTTTTTTGCTTTTGTGGAGATTAACTTGAAAGTTAGATGTTTTTATCTGCAATTTTGTAAATAAAAGAATCGGGAAGATTTTATTGAGTTCAGAGCACTGGGGAGATGTTTTCCTTGTAAATTTGTAATAGAATTCATATACAAAATCGAATTTTACTAAATCTAAAAGTTTCTCCTCAGGTACAGCTGTACATACCATTTTGCAAATAAGTAGAGGTTTGTAGTTTTGAAACAGCTATTCATTTGAAAAAGATGACCTCTTTTATTAAGCTAAATCCATAATGTGTTTGTATAAATCTTTTGGGTGTCATTATACACATTTAAATTGAGAATAAAGCTTCTGCACTTATCACATGATCTTAATATTCTTAAAGGTGGTTGGGGACTGTAAAGGTGCATACATGAAGTATATAATATCTTTCATTAATAATGGCTAAACATATATATATATATATAATATCTATATCTAACAATATATTATTATGCATGACTGAATCTATATCTAACAATATATTATTAGTGTCACAGATAATGTGACACATGCAGGTCATATTTTCAGCTTTAGCTTATGAGTACATATATATATATGTATATAAGCGGGTGATGGCTTACTTAGACACTAAGCATATCTAGGCATGCATTAGCATCATATACATTTATAATATTAAGCTCTCAAATAATGGCCGACAATATTGAAGATACTCATGACTGGAAAATTTTTTGTTAAGTATTGGTTTTGTTCTTTTGTTATTTGTAAGCCCCCATGTATATGGTACTTAGCCCTTTTTTTATAAGCCCCCATGTAAATCTGGGTGTTGGATATTGGAAGTAAAGGTTCAATTGTCAACGTAGTGAATGCACTGCTCCTTTATATATAATTGCTCTTATGGTGTGTACTGATGCATTTTATGTACAACTGCTAGATTGGTGTGTCCAGATGAAAATATCAAATATCCAACAAGGGCTGATGCAGTCTTGTGAGGAGCTGTTTTGTCCATCCCTCATGCCTAGGTGCATCTTGTTATATCTGACTAGATATAATTTATAACGATGGAGGAGAAACACAATTGATATATTGTTATATATGTACTATTAAATATATTAGTAGAAGTACTAAAATTCGAATTCCATATATAGGTTATAGTTATATATATAGAGTACAAAAATATTTTTGTACAAAAATTACTACTGAAACTGTATGTTTTAGTAGTAATTTTTTTTTAAAATTTTGTAATTGAGTATTTGCAGCGACTAAAAATCGCTGGAAATAGATCCAAACTCGTTGAAATTCATCTATTTCAGCGATTTTAGTCCTTGGAAAAAATGTTAAATGCAACAAAGGAAGCAAGCGTTGCTTCTGATTTAAGGAATTTGCAGCGCTTTTTGACTTTTTGCAGCGATTTTGGTCCTTGGAAAAAAATGTGAAATGCAACTATATTATGGCGTTGTAAAAATTAGCTATAGCAGCGAAATCAGCCATTGTTGCTTTTATAGTGAACATTTTTGCAATGCTTATGGATCAATTGCAGCGTTTCAAATGCGTTGAAAAAAAGCTCTTAAGCAACGAAACCAAGATAACGTTGTTGTTCTATGCATTATTTGCAGCGAAATATTTTGTTAAAGCAACGATAAATATCGCTGTAGTTGAGGTTTTGCAGCGCTAATTTGTGTAATTTTACATACCTTTTGCAGCGCGCTATTTTGGTATCTGCAGCGATACGAAAATGCTGCAATTAATATCTATTGCAGCGTTTTTTCTATTGCGTTTAAATTGATCAAAAATATCACTTTTATACCGGCGAACATGCAAGGAAGTTAATAACGCTGCAATTGAGTTATTGCAGCGTTTATTAAGACTTTTTGCAAGGATTTTAAGCGCTGCAAAAGACTTAAATCTTTGTAGTGAAATTATAATGATGAGATGAAATGAAACACTTTGAATATCCAAACGGGCCTTAATGAGGATGGATGGGCAAGTACAATACTTTCAAAATCCTGACGAGTTCTTAATTTCTAGCTACTTGATCAGATTATTTTCTATAATATCGATGATCTTACCGATCTTCATGACGTTGGCAATGAGTTGCATTTTCACAGCCTCTTCTATATTTATTTGCTTGAGTTGGATGGCAAATTGGATTGTCGGGATGCAATTTGCAGCTAAAACTATGAGCGTCACCGTGTAGAATAGCTCCATAGCTGATGAAGTGTGCATTTGCATCTCGAGCCAAAAGACCAGAGACCACGAACACCCAGATCAGGAAAATAACAGTTCCTTAATTTGGACATTGCCATCATGCTTTAATGAAGATTGCAAATAACTTAAGGTTCTCTGGTCTGCCGGATGATCACTTTATGGCGGCTCGAGATGTTAAGTAGTAAGGAAGAAAGAAAGAGCTAGGGTTGCCGACTCGAACAATTCGAGGAGTAGGGTGCTAACATTTATAGCAGAAGGTTGTACTATATATAACCTTTTTCAACTGGAAAAAGTTTAAAGATGCTACGTACGTACACTTTGCATAGATCTGCATGCTTTAGTTTGTTAAACTCTATTTGTGGTTAGAGTTAGAAGGTGAGTTGTAGCATTTGGCTAGATAGCTTCTTGTTCACTTAGGCATATATTCTAAATATAGGATTTGCAGAGATTAAGTTGGTATATGTAAAAAATAAAAATGATAAATACACAGGTATTTGGGTACACAAATAAACACGAACTGTTAAATCATAGTTCAGTACGCGGTGTCTATTTGTTTACGTGGATGTCCATGATGTACGTAGAATACTCATCAAAAATTTGTTAGATGACGACGAACTCCAACAATCATGCGAATTTGAACCTAAATCTCGAACCAGTGCAACGTACGTTCCCAAATTATTAGAATAGGAAAGATCATCGGCTTTTCATTATAAGATCATCATGCATGCGTGTACTAAAACGTGTCTTTACGAATATTGATCGATGCTAGAATTTTAATTACCAAGTTTTGTAAGAAATTTAGACATAATTATGCAATATATATAATTGCAAAAACATTGTGTGCCTTTAACCATGATAATGTTATTCAATTATTATCGATCGATCGTGATGATGATGGTCATCCAAAAACAGAGAGTAATTAAGAAGAAAATGATTGCTCTTCCATATATGTATTAATTATACCTAATTAATTTGTTCTTCGGTCTGGACATGTACATATATATATATAATATTATTATATAAGGCGTACGTAAAAGGAATAAAATAATTGTTCTTCGGTGTTCATGTATTTGAAACTTATAAATATATTGTATTACAAGAGAGATACATGCCTATTTATACACAGCTAATTGTTTGCATAAAAGGAATGAGCAATTAATTAAGTTGCTTGCTGTACAGAATATTACAAGAGCTTGAATTGAGGAAATAAACAAAAATTAACTCCATGAATTATGCTCGACTGAAATCAAGGGAGATTGATATGCACGATTACTATGATCACCTATTAGTATGCACGTTGGCGTATTAATTTGAAAATCCAAGTGTATGCATGGTCGGGACGACACGGCCTTGTCCATTTATTATCTTTCAATTATATATAAGATTTCGAAAGAGTTATGATCTCAGCAAGTATATTTTCCTTCTCCGATCAGCATCTGCTGTATTTCTGGCGTCTGGACGTTATTGATCATCAGTTACTGCATCAAATATTTGGCTTGAAGTTGAAACCCGAATCCTATTTCCTATTATATATTGTTGCTTTGGATAACAAGATTAAGTACCCCTCCATACATGTGGACGTCTTTGCAAAAGGGATTGGTGGGTCCTTCATTCATGATACTGTCATCGTCATGATCATTTCCCCAAAAATTAGTAGATTCTAATGAGCTCGATCGGTGTTCATGCAACTTCTGAAGTAATAATTTGTTCAATTAGTGATATGCGTTGGGAATCTTCCTATATTTTTACCATTCCTGCTTCCCTGCATTGCATTCATGATGAACATCACCAACCCAAGCTTGAGTACGTCCTCCACGTAGGCAATCTTTTATATGCGACAGTACGAAATAAAATCTAACTGTGATAACTAATGCAGTGTAGCGTAATGGAAAGCTAAATCTGTTGAAAACCACCCAAGTTTGGCACCGTTTCTTAGCTTGTTTTATTAGGCACCGTTTGGTGCATCAAGTTCCAGATTTCTGCAGCAATTTATGCCCATAAATTGCTGCATCGAATTACCCACAGTAGGGTTTCCTCTCCTATAAAAGGAGAGCTCCTCTTGTGTAAAATGCAGTGGGAAGCAAGAGAGAAACAAGTGAGTGCAAAAACAAAAGAGAAGAGAGGGTACGTGAGAGAGTTGAGAGAGTTTTGTAAAATTTTTACAAACTTCAGTAAAAGAGGCTCCAGTGGATGTAGGCAATTTGCTGAACCACTTAAATATTGTTTTGTATGATTTTCGGGCAGGTTTCAGCTCCAACAATTGGTATCAGAGCCCTGGTTCGAAGCTGTCCGAAAATTCAAGTTGTTCAAAATCAATTTTTGACAACTTCAGGGTGTTCCTTGCGTCGAGATGAATTCGTTGCCGCAAACGGAATCGAAAACGGAGGTCGGAAGAGCCTACACGCGCCCCTAGAAGCTCAGCGCGTGCATCTGCTGCAACTCACGCGCCCCACGCGCATCGCAGGTTGAAGACGAGTGATTACCACGCGCTCACGCACCCCCACGCGCTTCAGAGGAGGAAGACGCGTGTCCGTCACGCCCCCACACGCCCTACAGAGGTTCAGCGCGTTTGTCACACGCGCATCACGCGCCCCCACTCGCCCCAGCAGTCTGTAGCGCGTGTACAACACTCGCCCACGCGCCCCACACGCACTGCAGCCCGCGCGTGTATCTCACGCGCCATACCATCAGAACCGTCCGATTTCCAGATCCATTTCGGCTTGATCTAAGCCATTCGGAGTTCAATTTCAACAATCAAATAGCGCTTTCCTACTATTTGGATCGTTCCGGACTCATCCGTACGGTTAGAATTTTGAAATTTTGATTCTAAATTTTTTAAATTCAAATGGAAGGATCTGGAAGAGATAGGAGCTTTGAAAATGCCAGTAGCTCAGGACGTCGGTCCACCGTGTCAAATGCAAAATTTGAAGTTGAAAAGTTCGATGGAACCAGCAACTTCGGCATGTGGCAGTGTGAGGTTATGGATGTGTTGATCCAACAAGAGTTGGATATTGCTTTGGAGGAGAAGCCAGATGAGATGACTGAGAAGGGTTGGAGTAAGCTTAATACCCAAGCTTGTAGTACAATCCGGTTATGCCTTACCAAAGAGCAGAAGTATTTTGTCATGAGAGAGACAAATGCTAGGGAACTTTGGAAAAAATTGGAGGACAAGTTCATGAAGAAGAGCATTGAGAGCCGTCTGCACTTGAAGAAAAAGCTCTTCAGATTCCAATTTCGTGAAGGTATTTCCATGTCTGAGCATCTAAATAGTTACAACCAAATTCTTGCTGATTTGTTAAACTTGGATGTTGAAATCCAAGACGAAGATAAGGCTTTACTGCTGTTAAATTCCTTGCCTGATACATATGATCATTTAGTTACTACTCTATTGTATGGGAAGGAAAAGATCAATTTTAATGATGTATCCAGCTCTTTGATTAGCAATGAGTACCGCAAAAAGGATAAGCAGGTACATCAAGATACATCAAGTGAAGCGCTAACAGCAAGGGGGAGACCACAGTCAAGGAATCCCGGAAGGAGGAAAGGTTTTCACTCGAAAACCCGGGCCACATCACGTGGTCCATCAGTCGGCAGAAAACTCGCCAAAGATGAGTGTTCCTTTTGTCACAACAAAGGACACTGGAAGAAGGATTGTCCCAAGCTGAAGGGACAACAGCAGAATCAACCCACCACAGCCAATGTCGTGGACAGAGATGACGAGTCAGATTTTGCCTTGGCAAGTTCATCATCCATTTGTCATTCCGATGAATGGATTATGGATTCCGGATGTACCTATCATATGTGTCCCAATCGGGACTGGTTTACTGACTTCACAAAAATTGATGGTGGAGCGGTACTTATGGGCAATGATAGTGCCTGTAAGACTCAGGGAATAGGTAGCATTCGGTTAAAGCTGCACGATGGCAGCGTCAAGACTCTGACAGAAGTTCGGTATGTTCCGGACTTGCGGAAGAATCTCATCTCACTGGGATCTCTGGATTCAAAGGGATTCAGGATCACCATTGAAGACGGAACTCTCAAAGTACTAATGGGAGTTCAGGTGGCAATGAAGGGTTTGAGGCGAGGAAACCTGTACTTCTTGCAAGGAAGTACTGCTGATGGAAGAGCTTCCACATGCTGTGAGAAGCTAGATCAGACTGATGCTGACACCACCAGTCTTTGGCATATGCGGATGGGACACGCCGGAGAAAAAGCTTTGCAAACACTGGTGAAGCAAGGCTTACTCAAAGGTGCCAAGACTGGAAAACTGTCCTTCTGTGAGCACTGTGTATTAGGGAAGCAGAAGCGGATCAAGTTCGGAACCGCTGTACACAATACACAGGGAATTCTTGACTATGTACACTCCGACGTTTGGGGACCTACCCAAAATGCATCTTTGGGAGGTAAGCATTGGTTTGTAACATTTGTAGATGATTATTCTCGTCGTGTATGGGTATATACGATGAAGAGTAAAGATGAAGTGCTGAAAATCTTCCTTGATTGGAAGAAAATGGTTGAAACTCAGACCGGCAGAAAGATCAAGCGGCTCAGATCTGATAATGGAGGTGAGTACACTTCAGATCCCTTCATGGAAGTATGCCGGAGAGAGGGTATTATCAGACACTTCACGGTTCGAGGTACACCGCAGCAGAACGGTGTGGCAGAACGAATGAATCGTACTTTACTAGAGAAAGTGCGATGTATGTTGCTGGATGCTGGATTCAGTAAACAATTTTGGGCGGAAGCTGTGACCTATGCCTGCCACCTCATCAACCGACTACCCGCAGCTGCCAATGATGGGAAGACGCCCATTGAAATGTGGAGAGGTAAACATGCTACTGATTATGATTTTTTACACGTTTTCGGATGTCCTGCTTACTATCATGCTAAAGAAAGTAAGCTTGATCCTAGAGCTAAGAAAGCAAAATTCTTAGGCTTCAGTACTGGTGTAAAAGGATATAGACTCTGGTGCATAGAGTCTAAAAAGGTAATAATCAGTAGAGATGTTACTTTCAACGAATCTGAAATGCTTAAGTCACATAAGCATAAAGATTCCAAAGATGGCAGCAATGATGGCGAAATATCAGATGATTTGCAGACTGTGAAGTTTATTACTTCAATGAATTCGGGAAAGCATGGACAAGATGAAGTTGATAGTCCAGTCACAGTACCTCCAAGTCAACCCGAATCAATAGCAACCAACAGACCGAGACGAGAGAAACGTGTTCCGACACGTTTAGCAGACTATGTGACATATGCATTACCAGCTGAAGGGGGTGAGATCCCAACCACTTACAAAGAAGCCATACAGTCCAGTGAACAAGTGGAATGGACAAAGGCTATGAATGAAGAGATGCAGTCTCTTCACCAGAATCAGACTTGGGAGCTTGTGCCGCTTCCCAAAGGAAAGAAGACGATTGGCTGTAAGTGGATCTTCAATCAGAAAGATGATCAAGGTGCTAAAAATGGAGTGCGATACAAAGCAAGGTTGGTAGCCAAGGGCTACGCTCAGACAGAGGGAATTGACTACAGTGAAGTATTCTCTCCTGTTGTGAAGCATTCATCCATTCGGATATTGCTAGCTTTGGTTGCACAATATGACCTTGAGTTAGCACAACTTGATGTGAAAACAGCTTTCTTACATGGTGATCTGGAAGAGGAGATTTATCTGTCTCAACCAGAAGGATTCAAAGAAGCTGGCAAAGAAAATTGGGTATGCAGTCTGAAGAAATCTCTCTATGGCTTGAAGCAGTCACCTCGGCAATGGTATAAACGGTTTGACCGTTTTATGATGGATCTGAAATACACTCGTTGCCAATACGATCATTGTGTATATTTCAGAAAACTTGCAAATGGATCTTTCATTTATTTGCTTTTATATGTAGATGATATGTTAATAGCATGTAAAAGCAAGGGGGAGATAGATCGTTTAAAAACTCAGTTAAGTCATGAGTTTGAAATGAAAGATCTAGGAGAAGCACGGAAAATATTGGGGATGGAGATCAACAGAGATAGGGTGAAAGGCACAGTTCACCTTACTCAGAAGCAGTATCTGAAGAAAGTACTGAAACGCTTCAACATCGACTCGAAGACGAAGCCGGTAAGTACTCCTATGGCCCCATATTTCAAGCTCAGTGCATTGCAGTCTCCTAAAACTGATGAAGATCGGGACTACATGAGGAATGTCCCATATGCAAGTGTTGTTGGAAGCTTAATGTATGCCATGGTGTGTACACGACCTGATATCTCCCAGGCCGTCAGCTTAGTTAGTCGCTATATGCATAATCCTGGAAAGGTTCATTGGCATGCGGCTAAGTGGATTCTACGGTACATTTTAGGGACCGTAGATGTTGGTTTGAAGTTCGAGAAGAGTGAAGATAGTCTGGTAACTGGATATGTTGACTCAGACTATGCAGGTGATCTTGACAAGCGCCGATCGACAACTGGATATGTGTTCACTATGGGTGGAGGACCAGTTAGTTGGCGTTCAACTTTGCAGTCGACAATTGCACTATCATCAACTGAGGCTGAATACATGGCTGTAACAGAAGCCATGAAAGAAGCTATCTGGTTACAAGGATTGGTAACAGATTTGGGTTTTAAGCAGCAACAGGTTACCGTTCACTGTGACAGTCAAAGTGCAATTCATTTGGCAAAGAATCAAGTATATCATTCTCGAACAAAACACATAGATGTCCGATTTCACTTTGTACGTGAAATATTAGAAGAAGAGGACATCAAACTTCAGAAGATTGGCACTGAAGATAATCCAGCAGATATGTTGACGAAAGTCGTCACAGGGATCAAGTTTCAACATTGTTTGGACTTGATCAACATCATACACTGCTGAGCACCCTCGGGTGCATTGGAGCGCATTCAACAGCGGAAGTCTCTCATGTCAAAGAATGAGGTGCATTCATTTGAAGAATGAATCAGTTTGTAAGCATCCTAGTATGGCACACTTGGGTGGAGGGGGTGATTGTTGAAAACCACCCAAGTTTGGCACCGTTTCTTAGCTTGTTTTATTAGGCACCGTTTGGTGCATCAAGTTCCAGATTTCTGCAGCAATTTATGCCCATAAATTGCTGCACCGAATTACCCACAGTAGGGCTTCCTCTCCTATAAAAGGAGAGCTCCTCTTGTGTAAAATGCAGTGGGAAGCAAGAGAGAAACAAGTGAGTGCAAAAACAGAAGAGAAGAGAGGGTACGTGAGAGAGTTGAGAGAGTTTTGTAAAATTTTTACAAACTTCAGTAAAAGAGGCTCCAGTGGATGTAGGCAATTTGCTGAACCACTTAAATATTGTTTTGTATGATTTTCGGGCAGGTTTCAGCTCCAACAAAATCTACTGCACTTAGATCAACACATGACAATTGTTCTGAGAATATAGGAGAAGTCATTTTGAGAAATCTAGAAAGAAGAATAACACTTATTTCGTACAAAACAAATACCAAAGTATTAAACAATAAACAATACCAAATTAATATTGATGTTAAGAAACCTCTGTTACGAGGTAAGATGATTAATATTGGCTCTGGTGATCCTGTCTGGGTTAGGCTTTCCTATTAAAGACTACCTAATTTCTGTTACTGCTGTGGTCATTTGGATCATGGTCATTTAGAATGTGATCAATGGCAATGTGATCAGAGTACTTACGAACAGAGTGGCTTTCCATATGGAGTTTGGTTGCGAGCAGGAAATCAAGGAACAAGACGTTGGAATCGTCGGGATATGCAACGTGAGATCGGAAGCAGTAATCCGGTGATTTCTCCGGCGTATGATACAGGAAAAGATAATGCTACCGAAGGTAACAGAGGAAATCATGGTGTCTGTTTGGGTGATGTGATTACGGAAGCAGTAAAGGAGAAGGATCAGAATATGTATGGGAAGGAGGAGTTTCCCCAAAACATGCATATGTTGAACTCCATAAATCCCGTGATTATAGATGCGAATAAAGCTGCGTCTGAGAAGGAAACGGTAGCTGATTTTACGCAGGAATTGGCGGGGGATGATGGAGGTGATAAGGAAGTTCAGGAAGGGGATCACATGGGGCGGCAAGATACTCTACCTTTGTACTCGACCGTGCAACAGTAGACTGCTTGTTAAAGCTCCATGGGATGCGACTATTATTATAGAATATCTAGTAGCCACTTGCCGAATGCTTATCCTTAAAAAAGCCAGCCTAGTTGACATCTGAGTAGGTAGCCAAAGTGAACATGGACTGGACTTTAGTGGTAGGCTGAGATCAATGGAGTACTTCAAATACCTAAGAATACGTTTTACGGCAGTCCAATGAAGCTTGGCTGGATGATGCATAAACTGACAGATTTTGTTGTGGACAAAGCTTATATCTACGCTCGTTATGGAGAGATACTGTTGCGCTCCCACTGTGCTATAGTACAAGTGATGATCTTCAACCAGATCGCCAAAATAAAGAGAAAAAGAGTGAGCTGTGAACATAGGTGAAAAAAAAAAGTTTTGCATCGATCATGTTTGTCTACTTTAGTAGGTTGACGAAGTAACGTTGTTGTGTGAGGAAGAGAGCAAATGGAAGGAAGCTTGCTTTGATGCCCATGACGTAATGTATCTAGCCCATATCTTTAATTGGAAAGTACAGACCAAGAAATGTGATAAGAGATGTAAGCACATGATCATTAGAGTATCTAAACCGGGGAATCCTTGAATACAAAAGAGATGTGTTGACTTCTGAGTTAACGAAGCCAAGGGGAGAGGAGCTTACCACTGAGCCGGGGATACGAGGCTCTTGGAGCCTATGTTAAGCTATAAATGGCCTTATGGAACTTGCAAACTTGGTTCGGCCTCTGAGTGTGAATGAACACTGGTGGCTGCTACCTGTAACCTTTTCTCGTAGAAAACCAAGCAAAAAGAAATTTGTACGTCTAATTGTCGAATAAGCCACCGATGAGAGCCTGCATGTGCAAGGACTAGTTGAATGGTGCATGAGTTTACCACAAGACTGATAGTGTCTTGAAAGTTGATCCTTTCCTGTTGATGAAAGCCCTTGGAGACTAGCCAGGCTTTATAACATTCCAAGGTGCCATCTTGCTTATGCTTGATTTGATGGACTCACCGGTAGCCAATGACATGCATGTGGGAGGTGGGCTCTACAAGGTACCAGGTGCTATACGAAGCATTGCATTGACCTCAATATCCATGGTCTGACGCCACTCTATAAACTTGATAGATGAGCTAAAGCAAGTAGGCACTATCTCTGGCAGATTTTAAGTAGCGAATACTTGGGCAGTAGATAGCGTACTGTGCCTTCAATGTGAGTTTTTTGTTTAGAGGTGGCATTTTAGAGCCTTATAGGCATCATATGACTTCTCAAAACTGGCATACTGGCAATGACAGATCCAAAGATGGACAAGGTCACAAGAGTGATTGTTGTGGCAGGTATGCGACTAAACGTAGGCGGGCATGATGGATACAAACCAAGTATGGAAGTAAGGTTAGGAGGAGGGGTGCTGGTTGCAGGAGATGCTTGTTAACATCGTGAAGATAGGGTTGGACCAAGAAGAGATTTAGTATTGGTGGAGACACAGTGGGTGTAATATTTCGGGTGGTAGGAAGTGGCATTGTTTCAATACGTGGAGCAGACATTGGAGGGTGTGAGTGAGAGAAGGGAAAACTGGATTCATTGAACACAACATGGCGGGAGGTATACTTGGTGCTAGTGGAGGGGTCTAGGCAAAGGTAGCGACGATGTTGAGGGATCAGGCAGAGATAAACACATTTTTTGGATCGAAAATGTGTTTTATGAGGCTGGCATGGTTGTAGGTAGGGCCAATACATACGCAATAAAGTGTAATCAAGGGGCTGTGTGAATAACTTTTCAAAGGAAAATGCTTGGGCTACCGAGAGGCAGTATCGAGACATTTTTTTAATTCAATTTGTTTTAATAATTCAAGAAATATTTTTTAATAATATTGTGAATTTATTTTTTTAATATTTAAAAATATAAAAAAAATATATGAAAAGAAAAGACCAAATGGTCTTATTAGGAGAAACTCGGGCTGGTGTAGCACGATCCCTTTTCAAAAGGGAAGATGTCTGACAGGACCATTTTGTCGGTGAGTGTAGAGACACTTGAGATGATAATGAATTCCAACTAAGGCTAAAAACTTGCCTAGACTATGGTATTCACCAACCCCATTAGATTGAAGCATTTTAATTTTGCAGCGAAAGAGACGTTCGACATGAAGGGATAACGATCGAAAAGTAGATAGCACATAAGACTTATTACATATGGGATATAACCAAGAAAACTTGCTATAATGAAATATATATATATATATATATATAGTATTTATTACCAAAATTGGAAAGACGGGGCAAGGACCTAGACATTAGAAAATATTAAATCTAAAGGACCTTGAGAATGAGGTACAAATGACTCAAAAGGTAAATATTGCATTTTGCCTTGTTGGCAAGCGTGCACCACAGATAGACACCGATATATTAAACACTATAAGAAAATTGAACTTTTGTGATTAATTTATTGTAACTAAAAGATTATTTATAATTAATTTTAATTGAAAATAATCATTTTATTAAAATTAACTAGTCACAAACAAGCAATTTTCTTGCGATGAAAAGACATAAAATGGAAACCTGGACACAATAGCTTTAACAAATTGCATAGAGGGATGACCAAGCTAGTCTGAAGTGCAATGTTTGACGAGACACAAAAGAGGAAAGGAGTGCTTGTGGTCAGGATTGCAGGAAAGAATGGATAGAGCTCGTCTTTAGTATTGACGTGCATAGTATTTTGCCCATTTCCTCGTCCTTTACGTAAAAGTATCGATCATGAAATTCAAGAAAAACATTGTTATCAATGGTGAATTTGTTGACAATATTTGATTTCTTACTCATAGTTGGTAGATGTAACTATTATCTAAAAGGAAAAGTTGCCTGAGGTGAAGAAAAGCGAGAGGACCCAACATGGGCTATAGGTAGGCTCGAACCATCACCCATTTGAATATGATCATGACCCTGATACACCTCAGCATGGAGATTCATGTCTTGAAACTCGTTAATTAAATGATGGGTAGCACCTGTATCAGCATAAAATTGTGAACCAAAAGCTAGCTCAGACTAGGGGGGCATCAAAATAGGCAGTGGGAAGCTATTGAGTAGCTTGATAAGAGTTAAAAGCCAACACTGGAGAGAAGTGTGATTGGATTTGCCACAAACTTGATACAGTGGATGGGAGAAAGAAGAAAAGGTATTCAGCGAGGCACGACCACGGCCACAACCACGACTAGAAGAACCACATCCGTGAGTAGCATCAAACTTGCTAGCAAGGTTAACCGAGGCAATGTTGAGATTAATTGTTGAATTCAATTGGTCAAGTCGAGCTTCAAAGTTGAGGAGGTGTCCAAAGAGATCATCTAAGGTGAGGATCCACCCGTGTGATCACAGATGTCACCAAAGAATCATATGAAGAGTCCAAATTGGCAAGTAACTAGGAGACAAATTCCGAGTCCTCATGAGGTTTGCCAATGGAAGTGAGAATATCAGCAAGAGATCTGATCTTCTGGAAGTAATTCGAGATCGATAAGTCACATTTCTTCAATGTAGATGGTTAAAAACAAATTTGGATAATATGTGCATGAGACGTGGAAGATGTTAAGGCAAAAATTGGCTAGGATTAAATGATGAGATGATAAGGCTTGTCTTATCATATTATTTGAATTTGTGAATGAATGTAAAATAATTATTTATTTATCTCTAAACAAGGATGAGTCTATCTAGAAGTTTTAGGAGCTGTTTAGATAAGTCCCTGAAGTCAAAATCGAGTTCTGATAGTGTTGCACTTATCAAGAAGAAATCTGAACAGAGTTTAGTCTATAACAGAAGAAGTTATCACGAAATGTTAGCAGTCCGTCGGTACGCGTTTTCGCGTCTATTGCTAACCGTCAGCAGAGTCCTACTGCGACTGAAACTCTTTCCAGACTTTCTATTTAAAGGGATTCAGTTTTGTATCTTCTTAGAGATTAGAGAGCCACGAATTTCAGAGTGGTTATTCAGAGCATATGTGTGAGAAAATTCATTTGAGAATTTTCATGGGATTTTTCATCTCTCTTTAAGTGTGATCGTGCTCCAGTGTTGGAGGATCGTGTGATTGGAATTCAGCCCCTAGAGTTCTGGGAGGAAAGGCAATATTTGAAGATCGCCAGAGGTTCTGGCTGCTACTGCGGTAGAAGACAAACGGGTCGTTTGTCTTGGCAAGTAAGATAGTCGAATTGCAAAGGTTTTGTAATTGATGATTGCTTGTAATTGTTCTTCAAATAATAAAATTGACTTTCCTGGGTTTGGCTGCCCCGTAGGGTTTTACCTTTAAAGAGTTCTTTAAAGGGTTTCCCTTCGTAACCAATCGTTGTGTCTTACAAATTTATTTATTCTCTTTGAGTATTTTCATTAATTTATTAATTCTAGATATTGAGATCTAATCAATTTGTTCAAGGAAATTGGTAGACAATTTCGTGGTTTTACAGGGGTACTTTGGGACTTTCAATTGGCATCAGAGCGTGGTTCACTCGTCTGAGTGTGATCCGTGCCCCTGCAATATGTCATCACTGACTGCCCCACCACACTTCAATGGTGAAAATTATGCATATTGGAAAGTACGCATGCGCGCTTTTCTCAAATCGTTGGATGAACGAGTGTGGTACTCTGTTGAAAAGGGATGGACTAAACCTACAACAAGCATTGATGCTTGGACAAAAGAAGAAATCAGCAACTGTAATTGGAATAGCAAGGGACTGAATGCTATCTTCATGGCTGTATCTCCTGAAGAATTTAAAAGAATCTCCATGTGTGAGGTTGCTAAAGAAGCATGGGAAATTCTGGAGGTTACGCATGAAGGAACAAAAACTGTGAAAAACTCAAAATTACAATTGTTAACATCTAAGTTTGAGGAGATTAAGATGCTGGAAGATGAAAATTTTAATGAGTTTTATGCTAAACTTAATGACATTGTTAATTCCAGGTTTAATCTCGGAGAAAAAGTTGATGATTCAAGAATTGTGAGGAAGATTCTAAGGTCTTTACCTGAAAGATTCAGACCTAAAGTTACTGCTATTGAAGAAAGTAAAGATTTGGATACAATAAAAGTTGAAGAGCTGGTCGGATCTTTACAAACATATGAGTCTTCGCTTCCTCAAACAAGAAAAGGTAAGTCCATTGCTTTGAAAACTGTAAAAGAAATTCATGAGGACTCTTCTGATGAAGAAAGTTTAAATAATGAGGAAATAGCTCTCATTGCAAGAAAATTTAGAAAATTCATGTTTAATAAAAAAGGTAGTGGAAAATCAAAAAAAGGAAAAGAATTTTCTGGTAAGAAAAATGAATCTGAAAACTGGAATAGAGATAAAAATGAAAAGAAAGACAAAGTGAAATGTCATGAATGTTCTGGGTATGGTCATATAAGAATTGAATGTCCAAATTTCAGAAAAGGTAAAGGAAAAGCTTTGAATGTGTCACTTAGTGACAGTTCTGATTCTGAAAATTCATCTTCTGAAAATGAAACATCTTTTATGGCTTTTTCTTCTATTGTAAATGATCTTACTGAGATTGATCTAACAAAAGCTGAAAGTGAATGTGCTTTTAGTGATTCGGATGTAGCACTTGTTGAAGCTGATCAGGATTTTAGCATACAAGAAGCATATAATGAGGTATGTGAAGAAGTAGTCAAATTAAAGAAACTCAATAAGAAGCTGTACAACAGACTCACTGCTATAGAAGGTGAGAAAAATAATCTCTTAGAGGCACTAAAAAATTCTGATGTTGAAATATCAAAATTAAATGTTCAAAAGACTGTTTTAGAAAAGAAATTAGAAGACTTTCAGGAGAACAAAGAAAAGACAGCAACAGAAAAGTTAGAAGAAATGTTGAGTTGTCAGAAAGTTAATAATGATAGAACTGGGGTAGGATATATGACTTCAAAAGGAAAAGAAAAACTAGCCTCATCATCCGCTGCTTCATCATCTAAAGGTATAGTTTTTGTAAAAGGAAGTCAAGGTAAGAATGCTCAAAATCAAGTATCATCCAAACCAGTTCATTCAAAATTTCTGCATGATAAATTCATTCCTACTTGTCATAATTGTGGAATTGTTGGTCATATAAGACCACATTGTTTTAACTTTTACCAAGTGCAGAAAATGAGTGGTGAAAGAAATATAAAAAGAAGAGGAAAGAGTCTAGAAGATCAAGTTGAGAATATGAATCAACAGATAAATTTTTTAAGTCTCAAACTTGGGGAATTGGCAGATTTTTGTTTCCAAAATAAGATTTTACAAAACAGTGCAAATGAAAAGAATAAGTCAAAAACCAATGTAAAATGGGTGAATAAAAAGGATGTTGTGTGCTTTGTTGCTCACACAGCACTTAGAGCAAAGAAAGATAGTTCTTGGTATTTGGACAGCGCTTGTTCAAGGCATATGTCTGGAGACAAAGCATTATTCAAGAAGATTGAACCAACAACTGGAGGCACTGTGACTTTTGGAGATGGAAGCAAAGCTGCTGTAGAAGGAAAAGGGAGTATTGAAATACCTGGATTACCTTCCTTACATAATGTTTTGTTTGTTAATGGTCTAAAAGCAAATTTACTCAGCATTAGTCAATTTTGTGATGAAAATCTCTCTGTGCAGTTTTCCAAAGATGAATGCAATATATACAATCAAGCTGGAGAATGGATTCTAAAAGGCACTAGAACTTCAGATAATTGCTATGGAATCTCTTCAAGTTCAAGGTTAGAGTGTTATAGGACTGTACTTGATGAGTCTGAACTATGGCATCAACGACTTGGACACATCAATTTTAAAGAGTTATCAAAGATATCAAGAAGAGAAGTTGTTGATGGACTGCCTAAGGCTATTAAAATCAAGAAAATAGTATGTGGAGCATGCCAAGAAGGAAAGCAAACCAGAGCTCAACATCAGAAAACTACTCACATACTCACTTCTCGGTCACTTGAGCTGTTGCATATGGACTTGATGGGTCCTACTCAAACCGAGAGTCTTGGTGGAAAGAGATACATCATGGTGATTGTAGATGACTTCTCAAGATTCACATGGTCTATTCTATTGAGAGAGAAATCAGAAGCTTTTGACCTTGCCAAGAAGCTGTTTAAGAAGTTACAAATTGAAAAGGAAGTTTCTATCTCTAGAATACGTAGTGATCATGGTAGAGAATTTGAAAATATTAATTTCACTAATTTTTGTGATGAACAGGGCATACATCAGGAATTTTCTGCACCTATTACTCCACAACAAAATGGAGTAGTGGAGAGAAAAAATAGAGCAATTCAAGAGATGGCTAGAACCATGTTGAGCAACAAAAAGATGGCATTGCACTTTTGGGGAGAAGCTGTAAATACCGCTAATCATATCCTAAATCGAGTGGTTCTAAGACCGGGCACCAAGCTTACTCCTTATGGTTTGTGGAAAAATAAAAAACCTACGGTAAAGTATTTTAGAATTTTTGGAAGCAAATGTTATATTTTGAGAGATCGAGAAAACACTCATAAATTTGAAAGCAAAAGTGATGAAGGAGTGTTTCTAGGCTATTCCTCAAATAGTAAGGCTTATAGAGTTTACAACCTACGCACTAAAACTGTTATGGAATCAATTAATGTTATTGTTGATGATATTTCAGCTGAGACTACTATGGAGGAACTTGAAAATATGAAGGAATTGGTGCAGGATGTTGAAAATGACTCTCAAGAACAAGATGAAGAAGATCATACAGAAAAAACACCATTAAACTCACAAGAAAAAGAACCCTCTTCTAGAGTCACTCAAAATCACCCAAAAGAAAATATGCTTGGTGATCTAGATGAAGGTATGAGACTTAGAAAAAGAGTACTAAATCAAGTTTCCTTTGTGTGTTATTTGTCACAGGTTGAACCGAAGAAAATTGAAGAAGCATTGAATGATGAAAGTTGGGTTAACGCAATGCATGAAGAACTTCATCAATTCACTAGAAATGATGTATGGGAATTAGCTCCTAGACCAGAAAAATACAATGTTATAGGAACTAAGTGGATCTTCAAGAACAAGTCTGATGAACATGGGACCATTGTGAGAAACAAAGCAAGGCTTGTTGCACAAGGCTACACTCAAGTAGAAGGGATTGATTTTGATGAAACATTTGCTCCCGTGGCCCGTTTGGAATCTGTCCGCATTTTACTTGCACTTGCATGTCATTTAGACTTCAAATTATACCAAATGGATGTCAAAAGTGCTTTTCTAAATGGACTATTACATGAAGAGGTATATGTTGAACAACCTAAAGGGTTTACTAATCATCTTTATCCTGACCATGTGTACAGGTTGAAGAAGGCCCTCTATGGGTTAAAACAAGCTCCTCGTGCGTGGTATGAAAGATTGACAGCTTACTTACTTGATAATAATTTCACTAGAGGACAAGCTGATAGAACTATGTTCATAAGAAGATCAGGTAAACAACTTCTAATTGCTCAAATCTATGTTGATGATATTGTCTTTGGAGCTACACGTGAGTCTCTTGCACATGATTTTGCAAATGAAATGAAATCTGAATTTGAAATGAGTATGATTGGTGAGCTGAATTTTTTCTTGGGCATTCAAATAAAACAAAGTAAAGAAGGAATTTTTATCTCACAATCTAAGTATGCAAGAGATCTTGTTAAGAGGTTTGGAATGGAAGGAAAAAGCAATGCTCGCACTCCCATGAGCACTTCAGTAAAAATCAGCAATGATTCTACAGGTAAAAACATTGACCCCACTCTTTATAGAAGCATGATAGGAAGTCTATTATATATCACAGCTAGTAGACCCGATATAACTTTTAGTGTTGGTGTATGTGCTAGATTCCAAGCTAATCCTAAAGAATCCCATCTTACTGCAGTAAAAAGAATCATAAAATATCTTAATGCTACTATTGATTATGGAATATGGTATTCAAAAGACACTAATCTAACACTTGTTGGTTATTCGGATGCTGATTGGGCTGGGAATGCTGATGATAGAAAAAGTACCACAGGTGGATGCTTTTATGTAGGTGGTAATCTTGTGGCTTGGATGAGTAAAAAACAGAATTCTATTTCTTTATCTACTGCTGAAGCCGAATACATAGCTGCAGGAAGTTGTTGTACACAGCTCCTATGGATGAAAAAGATGCTTGATGACTATGGTTTTTCTCAAGATACTATGACAATCTATTGTGATAATTCTAGTGCTATAAGTATTTCCAAAAATCCTGTCCAGCACTCACGAACCAAGCACATTGACATTAGACATCATTTTATAAGAGACTTGGTTGAATCTAAAATAGTATCCTTAGAACATGTGTCTACTGAACATCAGCTGGCTGATTTATTTACCAAACCCTTGGATGGTCTCAGGTTTGAGTTCTTAAGGAAAGCCATTGGGGTGTGTGATCCCAAGTAAGAGTTTTTTTTTTTTTTTTTCTTTCTCTCATTAGTTTAGCTTTTACTATTTTTTTTCTACTTCTTTTTATTTGTTTTTTTTTCCTGTTTCAATTTTTAAAAAATTAAAAAAAAATAAAATTTTCAGTACAAGTACATGGTTGATAAATCAAAGTGTTGAGCATGTGTGATTTTACTTGATAAAAATTCTGCAACTGGGCACTGCTCTTTATAGCACAGAACACTGTATGCATACTAACCCTATGGGTCATCTTGACAAAGTTCATATTCTATGCACTGTGAGAAACTTGTACATATGCATGTCATGCTCAAAAGATCATTTTGTCTACTGCAATGCTCATAAAAGGGGACGTTTGTGCCTTAAATTGACTAATACTAGTTGAACCTAGTACATTAGATAGCTCTCCCCTTGCTAAACACAAAGAGTGATCCATATAGAAAAAGTCGGTGTTACATCATTGTGGAAAAAGACAAACACCTCACACGGATCAATCACCTTCAGTCCTTATAGAAAAAATCGTTGTTCAAATCATTATGGAAAAAGATGAGCAACAAAAATGGACTCAAAAAGGGGATTATGCAAACTAGTGTTTGGAGGAGATGCTTGTGTATCTAGGCCCTAGCATAAAGTTTGACTTTTAAGTTGAGTAACAACCTCTTGTGAGCATATGTTAGAAGCAAAATACTCATGAAAAGAAGTTTAAAAAAAAAAAAAAAAAAAATCATATATATACAAAATAAATAAATAAATGAATACATATATATATGTTTTATGGCATAAGTATACTCACTCACACACTCACATGGACTTTGACATTGATGTTTTTATGAGGAGTGAATATCTATAGTGACTGCTGCTATTTAGAATGTGGTACTGGTCAGATTTTTCTTTAGTGTAAAATTCACTATGATTGCACTAAGATGAGGATATACATGTGCTTTATTTTTATGTATATATATATAATATTTCAATAAAATAAAGTTCAAAACCTTTTTTTTTCTTTTCCTTGTTATTCTGTTTTATTTTCATAAAGAAAGAAAGAAAGAAAGAAAGAAAAAAAAAAAAAAAAAAAAAAAGGTTTTGTTCGGTATATGTGAGAAAAGAGCCTAAGTGCTTCATCCATGTGAGTAAGTCCCAGAGTGTTTACGTGAGATGAGTCCCAGTGTGATAAGTAGTAAGTACTCAAGTGGGTTAGTGGAGGCACATGATAGGCACATGGCTCATAAAGAGTCTATTACTCTTGTTGTTTGGTTGCCGTATACACATAGACTTCCCCCTTTCTTTCTCTTCTATTTTCACACGGACTGAATCTCTTTCCCATCCATCCCTCCTCATTTGAGCCCACTGAATCCTTCTTTCACTTTCATCCTCTCGGTAATTTTTAAGCTCATCTGATTCTACTCTCCTCTACATCATCAAGGTAAATTTGCTATATTTTCTTTTTTGGATTTCTTTTATTTCTAGGGTAAGTGTGGATTTTAGTAGATTTATGAGAGGCTTTTTATTTTATTTTTTTCTCTTGGTTGGGCTGGTTTGAAATCAATATAAGTTACTCATTTGAGGTGGGTTGTTTACATGTATTGAGGATAAGGATATATTGCTCACATTGGTTTGTTTTTTGGTTCTTTAGAATGCCCACCAAGTGCTTGAAATATTTCCTGACTCATCTCAGTTTTTTTTCTTTTGAACTGCTTTTCAGGATTTTCTTATACACATTGTAAAGCTATCATGGTTGAGTAGTTTTCTTTGTTCACAACAAACATTTCATTAAAAAAAAAAAAAAAATTTATTATTATATATATATATCATTTTTTTTACAAATAAGATATTCATCTCATTTTGATTCTCACATTTTCTTTTGGTTATTGTACTACTACAGATGAGGTTCAAAGAAAGGGCAAAACGCAAAAGGGTCACACGTCCTGTGCCATCTGAGAACTCCTCAAGTGAGGATGTTCCATTACTTGAACCTATGCAATTGGGAGACACTTCTGCTCCTCCTCCATCACCATCTGTGACGGCTCCCACAGCAGCCACTCCTGATCGCTTTACGTCGATTGAAGCTGAAACTGCATATAGAAATACTTTCTCCAAGAGACCCGTCTTGGGTGAAAGGGAGATTAGCATAAATGACTTCCCTACCGAAGACTTCCAATTAATTCGCCGGATATTCATTGAACGAGGATGGGAGAAGCTTACACATGTCTTACCTACACCTTGTGTTGAAGTGGTTCGCGAATTCTACTCGAACATCGCCCATTTTAATTTAGATGATCATAGCATCTCTTCTATTGTTCGAGGAATTCAAATTGAGGTATCTCCTGCAATTCTCCAAGGTTTGTTCACTCTTCCTGAGGTAGAATCCCCTTTATTTCCATACAAGGGCATGGGCGCTCCAACTAAAACCGCAATGCGTAATCTGTTTGTTGGACCAAATGGCCCTAAATGGACTGCAAAAACGAACAGACTGCCTCTCCACCATATGCTGCCTCAGTTTCGACTTTTGGCCAAAATAGTGCTGACCAATCTATGGCCTATTAGTCGCCACACAGAAATTTCTTTAGAAAGAGCATATTTCATGTATGCACTTGCTACTGGCGTTCCTATAGATTTTCCACGGCATATCATTGATATTATTCATCGCTCACATGTGGAAAAAGAATTAAATCTCCCTTTTGGAAGTCTAATTACTAAATTGGCTATGCTGGCCAAAGTTCCACTTCGGGCAAATGAACCTACAATGAAGCTGCCGGGCCCCATTTCAGCACTTACTGTGGTAAAGTCTGAGGCGGTTATCACTAAGAAGCGCCCCCTAACTACTGAGTCAGCATCTTCTCCACCTGAACCTTCCATTCCCAACTCTCAAGTTCTTGAGCAACTTGCTGTGCTATCTCAGAAAATTGATGGCCTTACAGCCAAATGGGAAGCAAGTCAGTCCAAGATGGAACAACAATTGGCTGCTGTCCGTTCTGATTGTGTACAAGCGAACGATCGCTTGGTTCAACTTTCTTTAGATGTGCAAAACATTATGGCCAGTGTAGCTGACTCTGATGATGAAATATAGATCTTCTTGGCTGATTGTTGACCGAAAGGGGGAGAAAAGTTTGAGGGGGAGCAGCAGCATCAAAGGGGGAGAACCTTATCATGTTTTGTTAATCATGTTCATGTTTTGTTAATCATGTTCTTAACTTCCTGTTTAGTTGTAATTCAGAAACAACTTGGCATGTGTTTTGTTTAGGATAAACTGATTTTTCTGCTTTTATTAAATCACAACTCTTTATCATTTCCTATTTTTCTGTGATTTGCTAATTGAGATATTTTTCAGGGTAGTTACATTCATCAAACTGGTTCCGTCATCAATCCGCCAAAGGGGGAGATTGTTAAGGCAAAAATTGGCTAGGATTAGATGATGAGATGATAAGGCTTGTCTTATCATATTATTTGAATTTGTGGATGAATGTAAAATAATTATTTATTTATCTCTAAACAAGGATGAGTCTATCTAGAAGTTTTAGGAGCTGTTTAGATAAGTCCCTGAAGTCAAAATCGAGTTCTGATAGTGTTGCACTTATCAAGAAGAAATCTGAACAGAGTTTAGTCTATAACAGAAGAAGTTATCACGAAATGTTAGCAGTCCGTCGGTACGCGTTTTCGCGTCTATTGCTAACCGTCAGCAGAGTCCTACTGCGACTGAAACTCTTTCCAGACTTTCTATTTAAAGGGATTCAGTTTTGTATCTTCTTAGAGATTAGAGAGCCACGAATTTCAGAGTGGTTATTCAGAGCATATGTGTGAGAAAATTCATTTGAGAATTTTCATGGGATTTTTCATCTCTCTTTAAGTGTGATCGTGCTCCAGTGTTGGAGGATCGTGTGATTGGAATTCAGCCCCTAGAGTTCTGGGAGGAAAGGCAATATTTGAAGATCGCCAGAGGTTCTGGCTGCTACTGCGGTAGAAGACAAACGGGTCGTTTGTCTTGGCAAGTAAGATAGTCGAATTGCAAAGGTTTTGTAATTGATGATTGCTTGTAATTGTTCTTCAAATAATAAAATTGACTTTCCTGGGTTTGGCTGCCCCGTAGGGTTTTACCTTTAAAGAGTTCTTTAAAGGGTTTCCCTTCGTAACCAATCGTTGTGTCTTACAAATTTATTTATTCTCTTTGAGTATTTTCATTAATTTATTAATTCTAGATATTGAGATCTAATCAATTTATTCAAGGAAATTGGTAGACAATTTCGTGGTTTTACAGGGGTACTTTGGGACTTTCAGAAGAGAACCCGCATTCAAGGGCTAGCCAAACATCACGAGAGGAATTAAGTCCAACGACCACGTGTTAGAACACCATTGAAGATGGCCGGGGGGGACCAAGAGACTGAGAAGCACCTGATCTTGGAGATACCAACGATTATATGCCGTATTAGGAGCACCATAAATATGCTAGGGGGGATGGAGAACACTCCCATCAACATAGCCACAGAGTTGCCGGTCCTTAAATATGGATAGAGTTGTGTTTTCCAAAATAAATAATCATCTTTGGTGAGTTTAAGAGAAAAACAGAGAAAAAAGATACGTGGGAAGAAGAAAACAAAGCAGGGGAAGATGGGAGGCCATTGGATCTGACATAAGTCGAATGGCTCTTGATATCATGATAATGTTGACAGAATAGCAATGTATTGATAAGAGTAATTCACTGCGCTACTTTCATATTGTGGAGGTTATGTCATTATATAGAGAAGCGCGAATCAAATAAGTTATAGAGTCTACATCAAACACTCAGGGTCGACTCGATAAGTTAAAGAGGGCCTAAGACTGAAATTTTGAGTGAGGCTTTTTATTTTTTTATTTTTAAAAAGTACAACAATAGATTTATTTTAATTTTAATTTTTAGATTACATTTTTATTTTAAAATAATTCCTATTATTTTGCATTGTAAAATTATGATTAAAGTTTTATACCACATTCTCAATTAATAACAGATTTAATCCTTATTGGGAAAATTGGACTCTTTCCACTTCAAAGGATCATTATACAAAAATATTTTATGAACACTTGAAAATTAGATTTTGTTATTTATAATTTTCATATTGTATATTAAACTAATAATGAGAAAAGAAAATTAAGTTTATTCTTAGAATTATGAGACTATGTGAAATAAATATTGTGTGGAGATACTTCTAAAATTAATAACGACATAATATCTATTTGATACTTTTGATATACATTCGATCTCTCATTGAGTTAATCTTTTTATTTTTAATTGGGTTTTTTTTTTTTTTCCTTTTAAAAGATTTTACTTTGAATATTTTTTTAGGCTTTCTTCCACTATAGGGATTTTAGGCAACTGCTTAAATCGCCTAATGGAAGTGCCGGCTCTACAAACACTCGTCATGTTGTAGACTTTATATACAAATACATTAATATATAGTGGCTGGGTTATTAAGAAACTCTATGTCTTTAACATGATCAGAATTATCCTTTAACTAACGAAGGCATGAAGATGCTTCTCGAGACCCTACGGGTCTATTGAAATACTTCCCTTGCTGCATTGTTCGATATTTTGCTTTTATTCCCCCAATGCTCTTACAAGCAAATATGCTACGGACAAGCGAATCTGTATACTAATTTGCTGTATTTATATTCAAAATT
The DNA here is from genome assembly GCA_011037825.1 of Carya cathayensis. Lineage (NCBI taxonomy): Eukaryota > Viridiplantae > Streptophyta > Magnoliopsida > Fagales > Juglandaceae > Carya > Carya cathayensis. The sequence goes on along the minus strand of QGSO01000163.1, from coordinate 1,229,660 downwards.
TAAATTGACACTATTTTTATTAAAATATAACTTTCTAACCAATCACGTTGGAAGAGTACACGTATTAGTGCGCAAAATCACTTACAATCATATTTTTCCCTTATCATACTCTCAAATCTCTCCCATCTGACTCAATGGCCACATGTACTCTACATCTCTGTCCCTGTCGATCTGTTGTGCGATTTATTATGTTGGTGATCAAATATTTCGTTGCAAATAATATCTTATTTGTCACCAACTTGGTATTTCAATTTTCATGTGAAAAATACCATTCGGGACCAGATCACATTAGCATCCAACCGCTGGAAATTAAAAATTGTTGGAAAAACGCCTAAGTTGCTTAGTGTTAACATAGAGATAATTGCTGATCATGATCGCATCGATCGATGCATGGTTATATCTATTGGTGATACGTATAGAGCATTCACATCCTATTCCCCATAAAATTTCTTATAATTTAGCTTAAAAGTACATTCCCTAAAATCTTTTTTTAAATTTTACTCATCTTTCAATAACCTCCTACATCACATTCCCTATCTTTTCTCTATTCTATTAAAATAACATTTCTTTATTCTTTCTTTATTACATTTTTCTCTCACCTCCCTTTATAAACTTAACTAAAAACAATTTTATAAACTTAAAATAATAGTTTGGAGACAAATAGTTGATCCCCATATTTGGGGACTCACTGTAGCAACCTCATCCATTAACCCCAAAATGGGGAATGGGATAGGGAGTGGTTTGGGATGAAATCCCTAAATATTTTCTCAAATTATGAAGAATCCGGTGCTTTGGGGCACCGGATGGGGATGCTCTAAGTATTGCTTCCCATGATGATATGGCCTGGAATGGTAAAACTGAATGGATCTCTAAGCTAATATCAATTTCAGTTGCGGATACCATATATCTATTAGAGTTAGGTGCGGTTTGAATGGTAAGATGAGATGAGATAATTTTAAATGAAAGTACTATAAAATATTGTTAAAATATTATTTTTTAATATCATTATTATTTTGATATTTGAAAAAGTTGAATTGTTGATTATATTTTGTGTGGAGATATGAAAAAATTCTAATGATAAAATGAGATGAGTTGAAATACTTTTACTATCCAAATGAGGATGGATATTGGGCAAGTACAATACTTTCAAAATTCAAACGAATTCTTAATTTCTAGCTACTTGATTATTTTCTATAATAATAATTGAATAACATTATCATGTTTAAAGGCACACAATGTTTTTGCAATTATATTGCATAATGATGTTTAAATTTCTTACAAAACTTGGTAAAATTCTATCACCAATATTCGTAAATTAGACATGTTTTAGTACTACATGATGATCATATCAATGAAAAGCCAATGATCTTTCCCATCCTAATAATTTGGGAACGTACGTTGCACTTGTTCGAGATTTAAGTTGATAAAAGACATAAAATTCACATGATTGTTGGATTTCCTTGTCATAAAACAAATTTTTATGAGTATTGCAACGGACATGGACATCCAGGTAAACAAATAGACATGACATGAACTATGATTTTACTGTTCATGTGTTTATTTGTGTACCCAAATACCTGTGTATTTATCATTTTTATTTTTGACATATACCAACTTAATCTCTGCAAATCCTATATTTAGAATATATGCCTAAGTGAACAAGAAGCTATCTAGCTAAATGCTACAACTCACCTTCTAACTCTAACCACAAATAGAGTTTAACAAACTAAAGCATGCAGATCTATGCAAAGTGTACGTAGCATCTTTAAACTTTTTCAAGTTGAAAAAGGTTATATATAGTACCACCTTCTGCTATAAATGTTAGCACCCTCCTCCCCAAATTGTTCAAGTCGGCAACCCTCTTTCTTTCTTACTTAGTACTTAACATCTCGAGCCGCCATAAAGTGATCCGGCAGACCAGAGAACCTTAATTTATTTGCAGTCTTCATTGAAGATGATGGCAATGTCCAAAGGAACTGTTATTGTCCTGATCTGGGTGTTTATGGTCTGTGGGCTTTTGGCTCGAGATGCAAATGCACGCTTCATCAGCTATGGAGCTATTCTACACGGTGACGTTCATAGTTTTAACTGCAAATTGCATCCCGAGAATCCGATTTGCCATCCAACTCAAGCAAATACATATAGAAGAGGCTGTGAAAATGCAACTCATTGCCAACGTCATGAAGATCGGTAAGATCATCGATCTTGATGATGGTCATCCAAAAACAGAAAGTAATTAAGAAGAAAATGATTGCTCTTCCATATATATATATATATATTATACCTAAATCTTTGATCTTCGGTCTGGACATGTATATCTATTCTATTATATATAATAAGTGGCTATTTAATTGCTACAGTAATTTTTCTTATTTTTCCATTAACTTTTATTTTCCTCTTAATTTGCTACGGACCTATTGTTGGCCTTAATTATTTTTTTTGCAATAGATCAAGGTTGTTTGTTACATTGGGAGAATAGAAAGATAGATGACTGCACATGATTAAAGTTGAGAAAAAACATGTTTTCGAAACCTTTTCTATTTGATGGCCAATAGGTAATTAGATAATAATAAAATCTCCAGGGATCTCATGAATATGTTCTCATGTACGCCGGGTCTGCATGCTTTGTGAACAGACAAGTTTTTCTTTCTAATCACCATTTTCTTTAATTAAATATGCTACTACTCTTTCAAAATTATAATTTTTCAAATGAAGATATTTGCTAGGTAGGTAAGTCATAGGTGTAGTATATGCAGTTTTTTCTTTCAAAGTTAATCAAAGTGCATATTGAATGCATGACGAAGAAAATCTTAAAAATAGAGTATCAATCATTAGAAGATTTATATCATATCATGTAGGAGCATGCATTTGCCCTATTTGGAGAACATTGCAACACAGACTTCACAAATAGGTGATTCAACTTGGTGTATTAATTATTTTTTTGTAAAAAAATCATATTATTTATATTAAAAATCTTGTCTCACCCAACTAGCTAGGCAAATATTCTTTGTACGTTGCTCTGGGCTAGTATATATATATATATATATATATAATATTATTATATAATGAAAGGCGTATGTAAAAGGAATAAAATAATTGTTCTTCGGTGTTGTATTTGAAACTTATATATTGTATTACAAGAGAGATTTCAAAAGAGTTATGATCTCAGCAATTCTATTTTCTTTCTCCGATCGACATGATCTGCTGTATTTCTGGCGTCAGGACGTTAATGAATCAAATATATATTTGGCTTGAAGTTGAAACCCGAATCCTATTTCCTATTATTGTTATTTTGGATAACGAGATTAATCCCTCCATACATCTGGACGTCTTTGCAAAAGGGATTGGTGGGTCCTTCATTCATGATACTGTCATCGTCATTATCATTTCCCCAAAAATTAGTAGATTCTAATGAGCTCGATCGGTGTCCATGTAACTTCTGAAGTAATAATTTGTTCAATTAGTAATATGCGTTGGGAATCTTCCTATATTTTTACCATTCCTGCTTCCCTGCATTGCATTCATGATGAACATCACCAGCCCAAGCTTGAGTACGTCCTCCACATACGCAATCTTTTATACGCCACCGTACGAAATAAAATCTTACTGTGATAACTAATGCAGTGTAGCGTGATGAAAAGCTAAATCTACTGCACTTAGATCAACACATGATGACAATTATTCTGAGAATATAAAAGAAGTTGTAATATGTATGTCAATACATTTCTTATTTACTATTTTTAATTATTAATGAGTTTATTATGTGTATAAGTAAATGTAAAACATGTGGCTCGAACCGGTTCCTGAAGCTTTAAAACAGTCTCAATAGGCACGTGAGGAGCCTTTGCCTTGAATCTGAGAAGATGTGCTGAGCCGCTGGATCTACTACACGTGTTACAAATCCGGTGTACCATATATATATATTCATCTTATGTGTTGTAACCGTAATGACAAAACTCATTTGTGTATCGACTGAAAATAAGAGGCAGAGAGAAGGAAAGGGGGCGATTTCTAGGGTTTGCTCTTGAGGGAAGAAATCTGTGCGATTTCTTTATGAGAACTGAGAGGGTTTTGTATCTTTATGAACTGGGGCTTCTCTGTGATTCATTGATTCATCAATAAAGATCACTGAGGCCCATTCCTGCCGTGGATGTAGACCATTAGGGTCAAACCACGTATCTCGGTGTGTTCTTTCCTTACTTTTCTTATTCCTTATTGTTCATAATTGTTCTTGTGATTTCTTTTTATATTTGTTCCCTTATCTTGTTGATCTGTGCATCACATTGATCAATAACGTGTTGTATATTGGTATTCTAATTAGAGTTGGTATACTGTTGATTTCTATTGTTGTAGTCGATATCAAACTGAGTCTATTGTGAATCTTGCGCATTCTATTTGGATCTAGAAACATAAAGGTTTTTTTTTTTTTTTTCAAGAAATCCAAAGGTTTTTTATAAGTTTAAACTGAAGGTTTAATTCTTAATCAAAATCTTGGAGTTTTAATAAAGATAAAACTAGAGAGATTTTATAACAATTGGTATCAAAGCCAGGTTCATGGGGACCAGGAGATTTGATATAGAAAAATTTATAAGTGATAATGATTTTGGCTTATGGAGAATCAAGATGAGAGCACTGATAGTCCAACATGGATTGCAGGATACTCTCCTAGGTGAGAAATAGAAGGGCTCTTCCTTGAAAGAGGAAGATAAGGGGTCTGTTCATAAGGACATCCTTCAGAAGCCCCATAGTGCCCTAATCCTCTCTCTTGGGGATAAAGTTCTGAGAGAGGTGGCTAGTGAGGACACTGCTGCAGGCATTTGGCTAAAATTAAAAAACTTGTATATGACAAAATCCTTAGCTAACAAATTACACAAGAAAACAAAATTGTATACCTTCAAGATGACCCCTCGGATTCCAATAGGGCAGCACCTAGATGAGTTCAACAAAATCATATTAGACTTAGCTAATATAGACATTAAGGTGGAAGAAGAGGACCAAGCCATCCTCTTGATGAGTTCTTTGGACTCATCATACCTAAGTCTAAAAGAAACCATGATGTATGGTAGAGACTCTTTGACACTTGATGAAGTACAATCTATACTCCATACTAGGGAACTTCAAAGTAGGGGAGATACCAAACAGAATCATGGGGAAGGCTTGTCTGTCAGGGGCAAACCAGAAAAGAGAGAGAAGAAGGGCAAGAATGAAAATAAGAGATCTAGGTCTAAGTCAAAGGGGAAACAATTCAAGTGTTTCCACTGTCACAAGGAAGGGCATTTTAAGAAAGATTGCCCTGACAGGAAAAACAATTCTGGAAATAAAACCAAAGAGGCAGGGGATGCCTCTGTGGTTTTAGAGGAGTATGAGAGTGCTGAGGTACTTACAATGAGTGAGGTTGATTCAAAAATAGAGTGGATAATGGACTCTAGTTGCTCTTTCCATATGTGTCCAATAAGAGAGTGGTTTGAGACATTCTCTAAGCAAGATGGGAGACATGTAATCTTAGGTAACAATAAGGCCTGCAAATTCATGGGAATATGAACAATTAGACTTAAAATGCATGATGGAATTGAAACTGTCTTGAGGGAAGTCGGGTTCATACTTGAATTAACGAGAAATTTAATTTCTCTTGGTATGCTTGATTTGGCAGGTTACACTTTCAAATCTGAGGCAGGGGTACTTAGAGTTACCAAATGTTCCTTAGTTATTATGAAAGAGGAAATCAAAAATGGTTTACGTACACTGCTTGGGAAAACAGTAGTTGGGGAAGCATCCCCAACTCAGAACATAGTAGAGAATAAGGTTGTGCTATGGCATAGGAGGCTTGGGCATGTAAGTCAAGGGGGACTCTTAGAACTACAAAAACAAGGGCTGCTGAGTGACCCAAATCTAGGCAACTTACCTTTCTGTGGAGATTGTATCTATGGAAAGGCAAAGAGGGTTAGTTTCGAGTCAGCAACCCACAACACAAAGCAAACCCTAGATTATGTTCATTCTGACTTATGTGGACCAGCAAGAGTCAATTCACATAGTGGAGGGAGTTATTTTCTCTCTTTAGTGGATGACTACTCAAGGAAGATCTGGATTTACATCTTTTAAAAACAAGAGTGACACCTTTGAAAAATTCTAGGAGTGGAAGACTCTAGTAGAAAACCAAGTAGGTAGAAAACTCAAGATCCTAAGGACAGACAATGGTCTAGAGTTTCTCTCAAATGAGTTTAACATGTACTGTCAAAAAGAAGGAATTCTTAGGCATAAGACAATGAGGGAAACCCCTCAACAGAATGGCTTAGCTGAAAAAATGAATAGAACCATCTTAGAAAGGGTAAGGTGCATGTTGTCAAACTCAGGACTGCCTAAAACATTTTGGGCAGAAGCTGCCACTACTGTTGTACATCTTATAAATAAATGTCCTTCATCTACCATAGGGTTTAAAACTCCTCATGAGTTATGGTTTGGGAAACCACCAAATTATGACTATCTAAGAGTTTTTGGGTGTGTAGCATATGCACATTCAAAAACTGACAAGTTGGAACCTAGGGCACTTAAGTGCATCTTCATAAGGTATCCTAAAGGAGTTAAGGGTTACAAATTATGGGTAAATAGACCAGGAAGATATAATTGCATTGTGAGCAGGGATGTGACTTCAATGAATCACAAATGGCTCGGGTACAGGGAGAAAAGATAGACCAAAGATTGAGGTGGAGCAAGTAAAGGCCCAATCTAAACCTAAAATTGGGGAAAGTAGCCACCCTGAGGAAGAATACTCAGGGGACATTGATCAAGGTGGAGCTAATTCCTATAACCTAGTAAGAGATAGGCAAAAGAGAGTTATTAAACCTCCTATAAGGTACGGTTAAGCTAAACTAACTATTTATGCTTTAACAGTAGCTGATGAGGTAGTTTATCAGGAACCTAAAACTTATAAAGAGGCAATGGCTAGTAAGGATTTCTCCAAATGGATTCTTGCTATGCATGAGGAAATGGAATCTCTAAATAAAAATAAGACCTAGGTTTTAGTTCCTAAACCTGAAGGAGTTAAGCTTGTAGGATCCAAGTGGATTTATAAGAAAAGGAAAGCATACCAGGGGTAGAAAGGACCAGGTATAAGGCTAGACTTGTAGCCAAAGGGTACACACAAAGAGAAGGAATTGATTTCAATGAAATATTCTCTCTTGTGGTTAAACACAATTCTATCAGGCTATTGCTAGCTTATACAGCTTTTAAAAACTTGCATCTAGAACAGTTAGATGTTAAAACTGCGTTTTTGCATGGAGAACTTGAAGAAGAAATTTATATGCAGCCTCCTGAAGGTTTTAATAATGAAATTAAAGATAATCAAATGTGTCTTCTTAAAAAATCTTTATATGGTTTTAAACAATCACCTAGGCAATGGTATAAGAAATTTGATACACACATGATTAACAATAATTTTAAAAGAAGCTGCTATGATAGTTGTGTTTATTACAAGGAAGAAAAAGGAATATTTGTTTATCTCCTTTTGTATGTTGATGACATGCTGGTAGCTTGTAAGGACATTGCTTTAATTGATCAAGTTAAAAGTATGCTAAAATCAGAATTTGAAATGAAGAAACTGGGCTCTGCTAAGAAAATTTTAGGAATGGAAATTGAAAGAGATAGAAATGCTGGAATGCTATACTTATCTCAGAAAAATTACATCTCTAAAATTCTCAATAGATTTGGTATGGATCATGTGAAACCTGTAGTTACAACCTTAGGACAACAGTTCAAATTGTCTATAGATCAGGCTCCTAAAACAAACTCTGATATTAGTTTTATGCAACAAATCCCTTATGCAAACATGGTGGGAAGTATAATGTATGCGATAGTTTGTTCTAGGCCTAATCTAACCTATGCAGTGAGTGTAGTTAGTAGATTTATGGGGAACCCAAGAAAACCCCATTGGCAGGCCATTAAATGGGTATTAAGATACCTAGCTAGTACTACTAACTTGGGTCTCACTTTTGAGAACAATGTAGAAAAGGGTTGTGAACTGGCTGGTTTTGTAGACTCTGATTTTGCTGGAAGCATAGACACTAGAAAATCATTAACTGGTTATGTGTTTACTCGTTTTGGAGGGAGGGGGGGCTATTAGCTGGAAATCACACTTACAATCTGTGGTGGCAATGTCCACCACAGAAGCCGAATATATAGCATTGACAGAAGCTATTAAAGAGGCCATATGTTTAAAAGGGATTGCTAATGAATTAAATATTTTCAGTGGCAACATCACAGTACACTGTGATAATCAAAGGACACTTCACTTAACTAAAAACCAAGTTTTTCATGAGAGGTCTAAACACATTGATATACGGCTTCATTTTGTAAGGGATGTTATAGAGTCTAAAGTAGTAGGTGTGGAAAAGGTCTCAATTGAGGATAACCCCTCAGATATGATGACCAAGTCTGTCCCATGGTCCAAGTTCAGACATTGTCTGAGCTTAGTTGGTATAGAGTCAAGAGTCAGTCCTCATTAGGGGGACAGTGTAGGAATGAGCCAATGATGAGGATTATTTATAAACACTAGGCAAATAAATGTTTTGTCAAGGTGGAGAATTGTAATATGTATGTCAATACATTTCTTATTTGCTATTTTTTAATTACTAATGAGTTTATTATGTGTTTAAGTAAATGTAGAACATGTGGCTCGAATTGGTTCCCTAAAGCTTTAAAACAGTGTCAACAGGCACGTGAGGAGCTTGTGCCTCGAATCTGAGGAGATGTGCTGAGCCGCTGGATCTGCTACACGTGTTACAAATCTGGTGTACCATATATATATATATATTCATCTTATGTGTTGTAACCCTAATGACAGAACTCATTTGTGTATCGGCTGAAAATAAGAGGCAGAGAGAAGGAAAGGGGGCGATTTCTAGGGTTTGCTCTTGAGGGAAGAAATCTGTGCGATTTCTTTGTGAGAACTGAAAGGGTTTTGTATCTTTATGAACTGAGGTTTCTCTGTGATTCATATATTCATCCATAAAGATCTCTAAGGCTCATTCATGCCATGGACGTAGACCATTAGGGTCGAACCACGTATCTCAGAGTGTTCTTTCCTTGCTTTTCTTATTCCTTATTGTTCATAATTGTCCTTGTGATTTCTTTTGATATTTGTTCCCTTATCTTGTTGATTCGTGCATCACATTGATCAATAACGTGTTGTATATTGGTATTCTGATCAGAGTTAGTATACTGTTGATTTTTATTGTTGTAGTTGATATCAAACTGAATCTATTGTGAATCTTGCGCATTCTGTTTGGATCTAGAAACAGAAAGGTTTTTTTTTTTTTTTCAAGAAATCCAAAGGTTTTTTATAAGTTTAAACTAAAGGTTTAATTCTTAATCAAAATCTTGGAGTTTTAATAAAGATAAAACTAGAGAGATTTTATAACAGAAGTCATTTTGAGAAATCTAGAGAAAGAAGAATAACACTTCTTTCATACAAAACAAATACCAAAGTATTAAACAATAAACAAATACCAAAACAAATTTTTAAGGAAAATGCGAAAAAGGTGAGATTGAAGACAGAGAAACGCTTCTAGACAGCCATTCTATTTATAAAAGTAAAACAGCCCTCCAATAAGCATCAGACATGTAAGAAAGTGATGAATTAGCACAATATACAAGGATACAAGCGATTAAAACCAAAAGGTTAAACATTGAAGGAGCTTTCACCCCTGCAGCCCTACTGTTGTCTTACTTTGGCGAGATATCCGACTAGGTAAAATATCAACTTCAAATCCCCGTCTGTTTTCCAGTATAAATTATCTAAACATCGAGTATTTTTGCATTGAAAACTTTCGTTAGGCTCGATTAAAAAATGTAGTCTTTGTCGATTCGAATCTTTTAAAAAAAATAAAAACAAAAATTCTAGTTTCCTCTTCTTTGGGTGAACCACCACTAGGTACTTGCTCCAGCAAAATTTCCCAGAAATGGATTTTGGCCTAGCATGTCCAATGAATCCATCTCCCTTAGAGAAAGAAATTGGTGGAAGAAGCTGTCTTTAATGACCGTGAGATCTTCCAATTTGACAGAGAAGCTTGCTTTCTGAAACCTACTGAACATTCTTTGGCATATATGGGATCCAAATGCATATTTTTTTATGAGCTCTTTTTGCATAAATGACATTAAGTTCAATTGAGTTTGCAGTAGCATCAAGATCCCACCCATTTGCTTTCATCATGTTGATCAATGACTTAGAAAAATCATGAATGGCTTTGAAAGTAGCTTCTACAGCAAATGTAAACAGATCGGGGGATAAATCTGCAAGCAAAAATCCATTTTCATCTGAAGAACCTTCTGATTCTTTGTTGACAAGCTCCTGAGTTTAAGATTCTTCTCTAGTTTTGCCTACCTCATCAATCTGTTGCTGCAACTAAAGAACCTCATAATCTTTATTTTGAATTTCAGACTGAAACTTTTGAGCTTCGTCTGTGCCGGCTAGGGGAGTCGAGGTCCGTCCCTGCCATGGGATGAGTGTGGGTTGGGATGGAGTGGAAGACAAAGAAAGTGGCACGAGAGGGATGTATGCGACGTTGTGATCAGGTGTTGCCAAATGCAAAACATGTAAAATGAAAGGCTTACATGGAGCCCTGCTTTGGAGGGTTGTTTATTGAAAAAGACCAGCTGGACCAGCCTCCAGGTTTTCTCTTGAAGACATTTGCACATACCTAACATCTGACGTGAATCTATAATTTTTTTTTTTATTGCACAAGCAAGATCATCCTAACGAAGGTGAAACCACTGGAATTTGAACTAGTTATGGGATCTCACGAAGCTCTATTGAAGTACTTTCCTTGCTCCGCTGTGCAATTTTTATGTTTTTAATCCCTTCAATGCTCTTGTTTTTACTCTCTCCATGAACTAGGGGTGGGCTCAACCCCTCCTCACACCCCGCCCCCACATGGGCAGAAGGTGGAGTTTGCACCCCTGCAATCCGCCACCGGGATACAGATAAAGGGCCCCCTTATCAGTTTGTGTACCAGGGGCGAGGGCAAACCACTTATTAGTTTGTCCCTCATCCACAGCCCAAAGCCCCACAGCTGGATGGAAAAAAAAAATAAAAAAGAAAAAAGAAAACACAACAAAATATAAAATCACACAAAAAATCAACAATACAAAAAATTCTATAGAAACTTGAACTAGTAAAAAACAAACTTACAATCAAAGACTTGGAGAGAAGGAAGAACTAAGGAGGAGGAGCCGTGGCAAAGGATGGTGACAATGAGAGATGAGCGGTGCAGCACAAAGAGGCTAAGGCTCATCCATAAAGGAAAGAGAGAGGGAGAGGAAAGCAAAAACTAAGAAATGAGAAGGAGGGCTGAAGGAGGGAAGGGATTTAGAGTTAACTTAAACACCCAAAACATTTCGATGTTAGTTTTTTTTTTTTAAATAAATAATTAAAGAAGCGACATCATTTTGATTAAGAAATTATATACATATTTATAAGTTTTTGGACTAGGCTTAAGCATAGCCCAAGGTCTGATGTACGTACGAATTCTCCTACGTACGAACCACGTACGACTTATCCTACGTACGTCTAGGGTTAGTATAAATACACATTATGTAACCCTAATTGACTGATAGTGAATTTGTGCCACTGGCTCCCTGTGGATGTAGGCACATCGCCGAACCACGTTAAATCTCTGTGCCGATTTCTATTTTTCTCTTTTGATCATTCCGTATAATTCATCAGCAAGTGCCGTACGTTTCATAACAACTGGTATTAAGAGCCCAGGTCACGATGTCTGGAATCTCTTCTGTGAAGTTCGACATGGTGAAATTTGACAGATGTGGAAATTTCGGATCATGGTAAAGGAGGGTAAAGGATCTGTTAGTGCAGCAGGGCATGGTGAAGGCGTTATACGGAAAGCAATGGGTAGGCATGGACGACATGGATTGGAAGGAATTGGAAGTGAAGGCTGTGACGACTATCAAGCTTTGTTTGGCTAGTGATGACTATCAGTGATTTGAGGCAAGTTAATGTGAAGTTTGAAGACAAAGACAAGGCGTTGATGTTACTGAGTTCCCTACCAAATTCTCCTACGTACGAAAATTTGGTTACGACTCTGATGTGGGGAAAATAAACTCTCGAATTAGAGGAGATCACAAGAGAGGAAGAAAGCCAGTGATGAGAATTCACAAGGTGAAGGGCTTGTGGTGAAGGGTAACTAGGAACGTGGGAGAAACAAATCCCAGAGCGGGTCGAGTAAAAATAAAGCTCAGTCTAAATCTAGGAAGAGGAAGGACAAAACATATTTTAAGTGCAGGACAAAGGGGCACTAAAACAGGATTGTCCAGAGAAAAAGAAGGGGAATACAGAGAATAAGTAGGGTCCATCAAAGTCTGCAAATGTAGTGGAAGAAGAAGACTTAGAGAGGGATGACGAGGATATGCTTTCTGTTTCATTCAGTTCAAATCATCTTGCAGATTCTTGGATTCTTGATTCAACATGTTCTTATCACATGACACCCAATAAAAATTGGTTTGATATCTACAGGTTGGTAAATTCTGGTTCTGTTATGATGGGCAATGATGCTTCATGCAAAGTTGTTAGAATAGGCAATATCAGAATTAAAATATTTGATGGTGTTATTAGAATGTTGTGTGATGTTAGACACATATCAGATCTAAAGAAGAATCTGATTTCATTGGGCACTTTAGATTATAATAGGTATAGTTACAAATCTATAAGTGGAGTAATGAATGTGAGTACATGTGTCTTAATAATGATGAAGGAGCAGAAACTATCTAGAAATATTTATATGATGCAAGGTACTACAATTGTAGGTGGAGCTGCAGCTGCAGAGTCTAAGTCAGATTGTACAGTCTTGTGGCATATGCGGTTAGGTCATATGGGTGAGCATGGGATGATGGAGCTTTATAACAGAAATCTATTGAAGGGTGTCAAAACATGCAAGCTTGATTTATGCAAGTATTGTGTTCTTAGGAAACAGAATAGAGTGCAGTTCAAGACAAGCACACACAAGACAGAGGGGACTCTTGACTATATTCATACAGATGTTTGGGAGCCAGTAAGGGTAGCATCACGGGGAGGACATATGTATTTCGTGAGTTTTATTGATGACCACTCATGAAAAGTATGGGTGTACTTCATGCAGCACAAGTCAAAAACATTTTCCAAGTTCAAGTTGTGGAAAGCTAAAGTAGAAACCCAGACAGTGAGGAATATCAAATGCCTCAAGTCCGACAATGGTATGAGTACACAAATTCAAAGTTCACGGAGTTGTCTTAGTAGCGTGGGATTAAGAGACACTTCACAGTATGCAAGACACCACAACAGATCGATGTGGCGGAAAGGATGAACAGAACAATAGCTGAGAGAGCTCGGTGTCTCAGGTTGAATACAGGGCTTGCAAAGAACTTCTGTGCATAAGTAGTGAATATGACATGTTTCTTGATTAACAAATCACCAAGGGCAGCACTAGATGGGAAAGTAGCAAAAGAGGTATGGACAGGCAGTGCGATAGACTACTATGGTTTGAGAGTGTTTGGATGTCCAGCCTACATGTGTGTTTCTAGTGAGGAGAGATAGTGAGGAGAGATCCAAGCTTGATGTGAAGTCTAGACAATGTATCTTTTTGGGGTATCAGAAAGGGGTGAAAGGCTTCAAGCTCTGGGATTCGAATACAAACAAGGTGGTGAGCAGTAGAGATGTGATTTTTTATGAAAAAGCCATGTTACAGCGTACTCAGGAAGAAGAGAAATAGGTGCCAGAAAATTGCAACACCAATGAACATGTGGTGCAGGTGGAGCTAGAAAACCATGGCAGAGAAAACAATGTTCAAAATGCAGATAGTTCTAACTCAGGAGATCAGCAGCATCACAGTATAGCCACAGATAGGCCCAGACGCACTATCAGGCCACCTTCTAGGTATGGTTTTGAGGATTTGGTTTCTTATGCACTCATTACTAGTAGTGGAGATCCTACTACTTTTCAGGAGGCAATACACAACCAAGAGAAAAGTCGATGGATGAGTGCTATGGTGGAGGAAATGGAGTCTCTGCATAAGAATCAGACATGAGAGTTGGTGAAGCTTCCAGAAGGGAAGAGAGCAATGGGATGCAAATGGGTGTATAAGAAGAAAGAAGCAGTATCAGAAAAAGATGAGAAAAAGTTCAAGGTTTGCCTAGTAGCAAAGGGTTACTCACAGAGGAAATGGGTTGACTATGATGAGAACTTATCTCCTGTGGTCAGATACACTTCCATCAGGACGGTGTTGGGTTTGCTAGCACATTTTGATATGCAGTTAGAGTAGATGGATGTAAAGACAGATTTTCGTCATGGTGATTTAGAGGAGCAGATTTACATGGTACAGCCAGAAGGGTTCAGTCAACTTGGACAGGAACACTTGGTCTGTAAATTGAGGAAATCACTTTATGGGCTGAAACAGTCTCCAAGACAGTGGTACAAGAGGTTTGACTCCTATATGATCCAGATTGGCTACAGGCAATGTGAGTATGATTGTTGTGTTTATGTGAAGAGTCTTGATGATAATTCATCTATTTTTCTGTTACTTTATGTGGATGATATACTAATTGCTGCGAAGAGTATGAGTGAGGTCAACAAGTTGAAGACTTTGTTGATCAAAGAATTTGACATGAATGATTTGGGTGTAGCCAAGAAGATTATTGGGATGGAGATTCTCAAGAACAGAACTTCCAATAGATTATGGCTATCTCAACATAACTATGTTGAGAAAGTGTTGGACAAATTCAGCATGGGTAATGCAAAACCAGTAGGTATACCTTTGGCGAATCATTTCAAATTGTCTACCACTCAATGCCCGAAGACAGATGATGAAGTTCAAGACATGTCAAAGGTTCCATATGCCAGTGCAGTGGGGTGCTTGATGTATGATATGGTTTGTACAAGACCAGATTTGGCACAAGCTGTTAGTGTGGTGAGCAAGTTTATATCAAATCTGGGATGACAGCATTGAGATGCAGTCAAGTGGATTTTCATATACTTGAGAGGTACTACAGACTATGGTATCATGTTTGGTAGACAACAGGGTGATCCTTTAGTTGTGGGATATATGGATGCAGACTATGCAGGGGACTTGGATGACAAGAGGTCTACCACCTATGTATTCACTTGTGGGTGGGCTTATTTGTTGGAGGTTCATGGTTCAATCTCTAGTTGCACTATCTAGTCAAGAGTATATGGTAGTGGCTGAGGCTGCCAAGGAAGCTTTGTGGCTTACAAGGTTGGTCAAGGAGCTAGGTATTCAGCAAGGTGGAGTTCAGTTGCATTGTGATAGTCAGAGTGCCATTTATTTGGCAAAAAATCAAGTGTATCATGTGAGAACCAAGCACATAGATGTGAGGTTTTATACGATCAGGGAATTGGTTTCTTCTGGTGAACTTTTTCTTGAGAAAGTTCACACTTCTAAGAATGCAGCAGACATGTTGACAAAGCCTATTACCATAAATAAGTTCAAGCATTGCTTGGACTTGATTAATGTCTCCAGGTGCTAGATGGGAGACATCCTAATCTATTGTCTCAAGTGGAGTCTCAGGATATGATTTCTTTTCTCCTAAGGGGTGGATATTCGCCAAGGTGAAAATTGTTGAAGTATATGACTCATACATTGAAAGTAGGCAGATGGCGAAGCGTAGCGTAGCGTAGCGTAGCGTAGCGTAGCGTAGCAACAACATCTGTCTTTCGGGATCGATACTTTGTTTGGGATGCTGATTAGGTTGGGGGTGCAGGGGCGTCGCCCCTACAATATGGTACGTGAGGTATTTTTGTAATTTTCTTAAATACATTTATGTAACTCTAATTGACAAATAGTGAATTTGCGTCACTCGTTCCCTGTATATGTAGGCACATCGCCAAACGACACTAAATTTTTGTGTCGATTTCTATTTTTCAATTTTGATAATTCTGTACAATTCTTAAGCAATTGCCGCATGTTTCACAGCAGGCCCTCCCACGAACTCAATAGCCAACTAGACAGGCCATTCTGGAATACAGGCTGTGAAAATGGGCCTCTTTTCCAAGATGGAAAAGCCGTTCCCTTCACCCATGTAGCCTCCACACTGATTACTGTAGGTGGCTTCTGCACTTGGAATAAAGAAGCGAGGCAACGAGACACCAAACCAGCATCCAGCCAAGCGGCTCACTCTGTCTCCAAACCTAACTACATCTGATCATCAGCCTAATCTATAGATGAATTATAGTTGAGCTTACTCTTAAATAATGGCCTATACATGTACGCGTACAAAACAAAAGGGAAAAAAATAAAATATAGAAGCAAAATGAAAGAAATATAATTCGACATGGCACTATGGAGATCAGAGAAGATATACCCCCTTGTATCATTTGTATAATATTAGCAATGAGATCGGATCATTGCAATTTTGAAAATTAGACTGGAGAAGACAAGGCACCCACAATTTGCGAACATGTCAAATCTTACAAACCAAAACATTCGCGTATTTTACTCCCACTTTACATCCACGTGTTAAAAAGAAACTCAAATGTCAGGGCAGGCTGATTTAACTTCTGACCAAGGCTTCATCTCGCAAAGGATAAAAGGAAAATCAAGAACCATCCATTTGAATATCACTCCCGTTTGGGTTCAGTGTACTATCACTATTCTTTTGAATCTGGCGAGCTCCAAAAGTAAATTCGTGTGGAGGAATGTCTACAGGAGGACGAGTAAAGATGGACGTAGCACCAACATTGGTGAAAGAGGGAATGGGAACCGGATCGCTAATCTTTGGGAAGCCAAAGCTAAACGAAGGCACACCCGTTGGTGCAAAGACTGATGGGACTGGGTTGCCAATACCAATTGATCCAAAGATCTTCTGCTCGTACTCTTGCAGTTGCTGGTATACAGCTACATTAAGAAACAAAGAAATGAAAGTTAGAGATACAGGAGACAGCTCATTCATTCTCCCATGAGAACTTTCAAGAACACTTCATCACAGCATCAGAAAAGGACAGCTACAACTGCAAGTGCTGCCTTTCATAAATTATTGAGAAGTTAAACTCTTTATATTTTATCTTTTCTATAAGTAAGATGATGCTCATAGTTAAAGTGGGATAATTTACACTTTGGATTAAAGGGAGAAAATGACGGAGCTTATTTACCGGAATGCAACCATCCAAATTGGATATTACAGCCCATCCAGCAATTTTGTATGCTAAAACATTAACAATACATGGTATTTAATAAAGCGTGTCCTGTGATGGGGGCTATCTTCCAATCAGTAAGCACCTTTTTATTTTGGAGAACTTTAGTGACCACAATAAAATCCCCTTCTAGGATAAAATGCGGTGATCCGCCTTTCTCCTTCTAAAAGTTGAAGCTTTTAAAATGTACTCAAGTTGCATGCTGATCCAAATCCATGTAGGAACGAAAGAGAACAAGAAGCTTGAGAAAAGATGGAAAAAGAGAAAAAATGGAAGTTAAAACTCTGGGTCTCAGGCTTCAACCCATCCACGTTGCCATATGGCAAACTGCTAAAATATTCCAATTTGATATTTCATTAAACAAATTATCTTCCAAATAAATCAATGTAGATGAGCAACTTATTGAATATTCTGACAACACAAACAAATGTGCATACCTTCAGATAATTCAACAGATGGTCTCCGCTCTTTCACCCACTGATAACTTTGGGCAAGTCTCCATCCTTTGGACTTCATTAAGTAGGCTATTACAATAGCTGGTGACCTATCAGAAAAAAGAATTGACTTCCAGAAAAAGAAGTATTTCAAGAAATCTAAATCATCTCATATGGAAGCTCCGTGATGACATATTTGTAGCATTCTATATGCATTTATGGGTGGCTGGTAGGTGTTGCAATATATGCTTTATGTATGTCAGCCTTTGACCTTTGTGTGTGCCCTGGGCAACTGGGTGGGGATAGAGAGAGAGATAGAGACCCAAATTATAATGCATCTACCTATTTTTTCCAGACATGCAATGCACCAGAACACGAGCTTTGTCCCTTTCACATTGCTCTGCAAAATCAACCATGTGAACTCAAACTGCAGCTGAACCAAGGATATCGAAGGCATTTGTGGTATAATTGAAACAATCCAACAGCAGTTAACCTTCGGTAAATCAGTGTCACTTATTTTCATTAATTTAAGCTTGCCTAATTTGCTTATCTAAACTCCACAGGTTAATCATAATAGACAACTTGACATAATCTCTTTACTTTCAAGAAAAAAAATTATGATAGACAACTCAGTGTCTTTCAATACAGCTCTGTGCTATCAAGAACATTTTAGAACTGTAATCTCATTTTTATCAATCTAAGATGTATAAGAATCGAAGGGCTTTTCTCTCTTATCAATCTAAGTACAAATGGCTCCAATGGAGGAAATAAATCATCAGGAGATATAACATGGACAAGATGACCCACTTGATGGTGAGAAGAGAACTCGTCAAAGTGTGTACCTAACCCCCCAAAATGCATATAGTAGCCCAACTAAGAAGAAAATCAATGATAGTGATTTGAAGGTCGGAATCAACAACGCATTGAATGTGACATCCAGGATTACAATGGAATTGATAATGGCTTCATCAATTTTTTTGATCGACTAGCTTCATCAATTCATTTTGGCATCTGGTTCCAAGAACAGAGGGGAATGCTCTCAAGATTGAACAAGATATGAGGATCTTTTTCCCTTTTCTTCAGGGATAAATTAAAACCTAAATTCTGGAAGATGCATAGAAAACAAGCAAAGCAAGTGGCAATTGCCAATGTATTTATGGTACCAAATCTAAAAACATTTAAACAAGTGCACACCATTTAAAAGCACTCATTAGGCATATCTGAGCAAAGCAAGGCCTCTCAAATTAAGCTACAACCTGCCATTCATCATTGTTTGATAGGTACAACCTGCTATTTATTCTTACTTATTAATATAAAATGAAGCTTATAAAGCATTCCTCTTTCTCCTCTCCCCTAATTAGGTGTTTTCTCTAGTATATTTCCTTGGGTGCACTACTATACACTACAAAATTCTTACTTGCCAAAAAACTATATAAATAAAACAACTACCAGTGGAAAAAGCTCTAACGACAGCACAATAACAGACAACTGTCTAAAAACAGCAAGTGAACCAACAAATATAAAGTCATCATGAACTAGAAAGCAAAACACACCTAAAAATTGAATTGCATTATCGAAAGGCAAAGTCTTGTCATCCTGGAGGCAGTGATAGGTGAACGAATTCTTGTAGAGGTTTTGACAGGCAGGTACCGTCTGCATACATACAGAAAACAAAGGATAATATAAGAATCTCAGCCTTTTATTATACAAGATCACCTAGATTACTCTATTAGGGGAACAAAGTAGAATGAGATATTTTCTTATACAAGTAATTGCAAATTTTTCTGGTAATAATAGTAGGCATAGCTCAAGTACATGGTCATACACGAGAAATGCCTAGTTAGAATTTGAAACCAATACAAGTCGAGGGTTAGTCCATTTAAATCTATAAGGAAAGCCCAAAGGAACAAAGTTTCATAGAAGAAAGTTGAGTTCATCTAATGTTAGCTCACAATCTTCAGAGTTTCCACTGTTCCTTTTCCTCCAGATACATGGTAGATAAATGGGAGTCATCTCCCACATGGCTACAATCTTTATAATATCATATAATCCTTTCCAGGCAGCAAAGAGGTCTACCTAGAAAGGATTATTATTACCCTCCTAGGCATTACCCAACCTAGCCAAAATTCCTACAAGAGATCAATTCAGTTTAGATTTTTTTTTTTTTTTTAAACATCGAAGCAAAAGTTCAAAAAAAAAAAAAAAAAATCTAAATCCAACCTTCTCTAAGAGTCTGTTATGAGACAACTCGACAGAAGTAATATGCCATGCAACATATTAATCATACTATTAATTCTTCTCAAATACGAAATAACTATCTGTTGTGAAAATATCTAAGGACCTACTTCTCCCAACCTCTTGAGTTTGAATAATAAATGATCAAGTGACATTTAGTTCTAAGAAATGACGGATTTGTAGTAAATGTAGTTTAGGACAACCTCATTTAGCGGTCTCACAGTACCTGTAGCTCCCATACCAATGATACCATCTCAGTTGCTTCTCCAGTCTTGTTCTAAATTCGTGCTGTTATTTACTTCTTTTTATATCACTTGTTCATCTAACATAAGCTCAGCTATCTCTGTACAATGGACATATAATTTCTTATCCACAAACTTTCAGTATTACAACGCATGGATACTTTGTAGCTCTCTCAGAAACTTTTGTTTATCTTCATTAACTATGTGTGATCATGCAATACTCTCAACAGCATTTTTCAATATCATCTGTCACTCCAGAATGATGTTGATCAAACCCATCCATCCCTCTACACCTCCACATTTCTCTATCCCACAAATCTGGATGGAAACGGAAATCATAACACCAATGGACCACAGAAGCATTGGACCTCTCCCCTACACAATCATCCAGGGCACTACAAAGTGCACAAAACCACACTACAGTCAATGTCAAGGCTAAATCCATTTCATCATAGATAATTTCCAGCACTATTTATGAAGTTAGTGCACAATCTTGCTTGGAGCCCCACATTATGAAAGTCATTAAACATAATAAACAAATTGCAGAGAACATATTCAATTAAATTACAAAGCAGCTTCCTAATGTAGGCGTGAAGACTACCAGAACCAAATTCAATCCCAAATTACAAATTCAATCAAAGTGATAAATTTCCTACAACAATCAATAGACTACTATTATTAGCATACAAAGCAACCAAAACATCATAATCATGATTGACAATTTTCGAATACCAATAACTTACATTGAGAACACGAGAGATTCCCTGAGTCTTAAGAAGTTCCGACCTCGAGGCGTTGTCATAGCTACCCAAATACAGAAACTCGGGCAAGATCTCCGATGGAAAGGCGCTAACTTGAACCGAAGTTTTCTCTGAGGTAGCCGGAATCCGGTGGCCACAAACCCCACAGACCTCTCCTTCTTCATATTTATGATAATGGCCACAAACCCCACAAGGGTTCTCTCTCTCCCTCTTCCTCATAGCCCCACAAAAAGCAAAATTTGATTGAGGCAAAAGCTTCTAAATCACAAAACGAGAAACACCCAGATGAAGGAAACGCTTCTAACTAAGAAAACAACGAATACACCGAGATCAAATAACAGATAACAAGGAATAAACCAATAAGGAACTGGATAAAGTGCGTATAAAATTGGATAGGGTTTCATATATTGATGCTTGCCTAAGTTTGCAAACGGAGAGGCTCAAATAGAGGGCCAGTAATGCGTAGCTGCTTCTTGTTCTCCTTCTCCGATCAGATTCTGCACTTGGATTTGTCTATTTTTTGGGTGGGGGATTGAGGTGGAACTTACGAGCTAAGAGATCGAGCAACTGAGCAAGTATTTATTTATCTTTCTTCGGTTGGAAGACGAGATTTACAAAAAGCTATAGAGTATGAGCACAGATATAATATTCATCAGATGGATCAGAGCCCAACTGAGCTATATTTGCTGTCAGAAACTTAAAAGATGGGTTTCCTTCGTTGGATTCTTTTGATGGTTACTGTGATAATGAACAGCGCAGGTTTCCTTGTCATGTCGTTGATCGCATAGGGCTTGCTGGTTGCTACTTGGAAGTACCATTTTATGTCTGTACACTCCATAATTAGCCAATCATTGAGTGCCACGCCGTAATACCATCCTATGACCTCCAGTCATATCCAGTCACAATAGTGCACGTGGAAATTCTAAAAGGAAAAATCTCTTTGCCAGTGGGGTTGACCGCCCAGTTTGATCACCGGATAAAAAAAATAAATTTTATTTAATAATTAAAAAAATATTTTAAATATATTAATATATTTTTTTAACTAATAATTAAGAAAATAATTAAAAAAATATAAAATAAAAAAAATAAAAACACTAAACATATTGTTTAGCGATACGAATGAGGCGACATAATAGTCCGAGGCATTCTAAAAACTTTAAAAACATAGAAAGTAAATTAACCGTTTGTTGGAAAGTAAATGGGTTAATTTCATAATTAATACGTGGTTTTATATTGTAAGTAACGTTACGTATAATTATAAATTATGTAAGTATAGTGTAAACGTTTTGAAAATAAGAAAGATTTATTATTTAAAAAAAATTAATTTTTTTATATGAATCTCGTATTTATTTATTTTTTAAAAATAATTATACGATATTTACATATTCACGATTGCAATTATCTTTCTTATTATGTTTTAAACAAATTTTAATTTTTGCCATATTAATTTCTTAATCTTAAAAAGCTTGTAATTAAATACATTGATCTCCCGCTAGAAAATTAACATCAATGGGCTGACTGATGTCACATCAGCCGATAAAAACCTTAATACGTGACATAATGATGCCATAGGACAATTTTATAATAATTTTGTAACAGTAGATTAATAGATTAATAAAGATCTCAATTAGTAGTTTTTTAAAATTTAGATATTAATGCTATAATAGTTAAAAGATTATGGCCTTTATTTGTAAAAAAAAAAAAAACTTCTTGTGTTGTAGACTCTTGTAGTATTATGTATAAAGTTTAATACTCCGTTTGAATATAAGAAATATTTTATCTCATATCATTTTATTATTATAATATTTTTAAATTTATATATAAAATATTATAAATAATTCATCATTTTCAAATCTCAAAATAATATTAATATTAAAAATAAATATTTTAACAATATTTTACTTAATTTTTAATTTTCATCTCAACTCATCTCAATTCAATTCACTATTCAAACAGTACCTAAAAGCCATATCGGCAATTGGCAAACATGGGACTTTCGCTAAGGATTTGAATTTCAATATTTTTTTAATTGAAATTTATACCTAAATTTCATAATTTTTTTGAGTTTTTCAATTAATATTAAATATTACAAAAACTGTAGCAATCTACTCTCTCACTCTAAACAATAAATTTTGAATAATAACTAAAGAAAATCCATTTTAAAGGGGCACAATAAAAAACAAAAGATGCAGAACTTTTTTTTTTTTTAATAAAGGGATGGGGGTTCAAATGCAGGAGAATTGGACTATATGTCATCAAGCCATCTGACTTAGCAAAGAAAGTAAAATTTCAAATTTGAGTAAGTTATGTGTGCTGAAGTAGTGTCTTTCTCAAAGAAAATTTATAGAAGGTTCAAGTGGACCTTATAAGTATCTAGTAGGGTGGGTTGGACAGATTATCTTTATACAATTTAGCATTCCTAATAGCTTATCTAAATTTTCAACTAAAATAACCAATTAAATTTTCTCTATATCATTAAAATATATTTTCTTTCTCATTTTTTTAATTTTAAATATGTTTTTCTAATTAATGTTAAATTTGTAATATTTTCAAATCTTTTAATATTTTTCATATATCAATATGATTGCAATACCTCTATCAAAAGTAATATCATTTTATAAAAGTATCTTTATTATAAAACATGGTTGTATAATCGACTATAAAATAATTGTATATATATCATTACCCTAAAACTAATTAACCATCAATTTGGCATAAAATTATATTTAAAAATTTGAGTGTTAGTCCTTATATATAGTCTATATTATATTGATAATTAATGACCTACCTCGTGTAAGAATATATCTAATTATTTGATAATTCTTAATAATTTGATATTAATTCTAAAACAATCTAAATAGTATAATTTAAGGAGTATATACTTTTATGCATAAAAAGTGTTAGGGAGAATTTTTGTTAAGGCCTAAAGCCCGTGCTGATAGTCCCCAAGCCCATCACCTTACTTTGCCCCATGAGCCCTTAGGCATGCCGGTCCTAGCCCATGAGGGCCTTCCAACAGCTCGGTCAGACACAATCACCCGTGTTGAGATAGGACATTGTAAAATTGGCATGAGAAACCATGGTCGGAGGAAAGGAAGAAAAACACGCCAAGAAGAAGATCACGCCGCATTAAATTATTAATACTAAAAAATCACGTCGCATTAAAGAAAGCATGGCAGTAAAGATTTTGGGAGAGGCCTCCATCTTCTCCAAAACATAGGGTATGACCTTTTAACTTGAGCTGCCAAGTATAAAAGGGAACCCAGAATTACAAGGTATGGATTTGACCTGAACTGCTATTTTCTTTCTGTATTTTCCTTAACGCATTGGGAGAACAAAAAGGACTAACTATGGCATCGGAGGTTTCTCGGGCCACCCAAGGCCACCCCTTTCCCCGTTGCAAGATACAGACTGAACAAAGGCTCAGATCGCTAAACAATCCAATCAAAAGGCGTATGAAACACGACGTTAACACATAATATCAT
Source organism: Carya cathayensis (assembly GCA_011037825.1). NCBI lineage: Eukaryota > Viridiplantae > Streptophyta > Magnoliopsida > Fagales > Juglandaceae > Carya > Carya cathayensis. The sequence goes on along the minus strand of QGSO01000163.1, from coordinate 1,205,318 downwards.
TTATGATATACACGTTGGATTAATACTCTTCCTTTTATTGTACATGTGTAGTAGTGTAGATACAAAGTTGAAGAACAACGTGTCACCATTAAATTAAAGAGAAATGATATTTACAATTGTGAAATATGTAAACGTGTACAATTCTTTAAAAAAAAAAGCAAATACAAGGTTTACGTAAAAAAAATTAATTTTTTAATAATAGACTCTACTTCTTTTAAAATAATAATTGTGCAATATCTGTATACTTAATGACTGTGCATAGCACTCATAAACATTTTGTTCCAAACGAGCATTGAATGCTTTTGTAATCGTTATTGTGTTAAAGTGACAATGAAGAAAAATTCTATTCATAAGCCTTATACACCACACACCACTCTTTTTGTTATTTTTTTCTCTTATCAAATGTGTAGTATATGGATGATGAGTAAAATAATTCAATAATGAGTAGTATAAGGATGACGAGTAGAATAAAACTAAAAAAAAATTAAAAAATTTTGAAAAAATAAAAATATAAAAAAAAGTATAATGTGTAGTTTGTGAGACTTATTAAATTTTTAAAAAATTAAAAAAAATATAGTGTATATTGTATGTAACTTATGAATAACAAAGCTCGGCAATGAATATCATCGCAGGCATGGTAAAGGCCTTTTCGGCGTCGTATGTGGTGAGGTCGACTTTGGGAAATATTAAAACGACGACGGTTTGGAGGTAGACGCAGTCTCGCAGATGCTCAAATTTTTCTCCATCATATAGAGAAGAGGACAATCCAAAGCCGCAGCAGTTTCGCAGTTTCTGTCCTTTTCTCGCTCTCTCTCTCTCTCTCTCTCTCTCTCTCTCTCTCTGTGAAGTCAGTGACTCGGTGCTTGTGAAACAGAAGGTTTCGGTCTTATCAGTTCGGACTGATATCTAAAGGTCTTCGGAAACCATGGCTGGCCCTTCTTCTCCTTGGCATAAACTTCTCATTACCTCTCGTTTCCATTTCATTCGGCGCTTTTCTTCTTCTTCTTCTTCTGGTCTCGGAGCTTTCGATTCCCCTCCTATTGTTCATTCTCGGAGAGTGGTTGTTACCGGTAACCCCCGCTCCCTCTCTCTCTCTGTCTCTCGTTCACACGCTAGATACTGAAGCTTGTAATTTTTCTATATATGTATTTATAATTATATTCTGCACATGCATAGATACTATCATATACTTACAGCGACATATCTGCACTGCAGCCTTCAAGATTCTATCTTTGTTTTTGGTTTGTATGTTTTAATTTCTGCAGTTAATTTTTAAGTACTTATTGCACTCCAGTGTTAATTTTAGGTGCTTATTGCATTCGCAGGTGTTTTCCATTTTTTGATAAGATTAAAATCAAAATTTAATAGCCGTGGGACCTGGATTCTTCAGGTTTAGGCATGGTGACTCCGCTTGGATGTGGAGTGGAAACTACGTGGAAGAATCTGGTAGAGGGGGATTGTGGAATAAGGGCAATAACACCTGAAGACATCAAGATGAATTCATTTGATAGGGAGACCCAACTGCATACATTTGATCAGCTGACATCGAAAGTTGCCGCAATCGTGCCTTGTGGAAGTAACCCGGGTGAATTCATTGAGGATTTGTGGCTTAATCCTAAGGTAAATAGTATCCTGTAATTTATATTGCCTTGTTCTTGTTGTTCAGTATTTGCTTTTTGTTACTTTTTCCTCGGGGGAATTTTTTCAATGTGGCGTTCTTTTTTTATTTTTTGTTTAAAGCTTGTAGGGTTTGCTTAATTCATTAAGGGTGCGGAAATTAGGGAATTTATGTGATCTTTTGGAATCTAAATTTCTTCAATTTATGGTAGGCATGAAAAGAAAACGGTGTGATATTGGTGGTGCTAAATTCAAAGTGAAAATGGTATTGCTTGGGTCATGCCTAAGAGGGTGATAGATCTATTGTCTTGTTGGCGAGGGATTAGGGGCAATCGCCAGATCACTGCAGTATGGAAGATGGTACCTCTATGCTTAATGTGGTGCACATGGAACGAAAGAAATGGCCGCTGCTTCGAGAATAGGGAACGCTCCCTGGACAGTTTTAGGGGCCTCTTCTATTGTATGGAATGGAATGAGTCTAAACGATGTGTATGCTACTATCAATAGCACTTAGTTTTGCAATTAGGTTCTTTCTTGTATATTTCTCGTGTACTCGGCTTTGCCTATTTCCGTGGATCAATAAACTTTTTTTACCTATAAAAAAAAAATTCAAAGTGAAAACTTTTCTCTATTCTCAATTAACTTTTGAGGGTGACATATGAGGGATCACATTGAAATCTCCGGGAGGATGCATCGTTTCTTGTGCTTTTGCCTAAAGTAGAGTTTTTTGCAATCAAATATTGGGTGGGTTGTTGGGAAAGGGTGCATTTCTTTACTTTTGGCTGGTGGCTGGCTAAACTCTTCTCCTTTCTATTAATTTGAAATGATCTGCTTTGAGTCACACTGATGGTGAATGTCTTTGGTTTGGTCATAAAAAATGACTACTAATTACTTATCCCTTATTGTTTACCTATTCATGCTTGAATTTCTTATCTATTCCATTTTAGAGACCTTTTGTATGATCATGACAATTATTCTCAGGAGCATCGAGCAATCACAAGGTTTATAGGCTATGCACTGTGTGCTGCTGATGAAGCCCTAAAAGATGCAAAATGGGTACCCTCTGAGCAGGAACAAAAGGAAAGAACGGTAAGTACCCTTCATATGCACATAAAACATGACAGTTTTTCTTCTTTCTTTGATGATATGCCCTTTTTTTTAACCTGAAGAACACCAGGGAGTCTCTATTGGTGGGGGAACTGGAAGCATCAGTGATGTATTGGATGCAGCACAAATGATTTGTGAAAAGGTTTGTTTCTTACTACACTTTGGTGATATTTAACAGCCATTGGATAATGTTTGTCAGCATTAGTTTCTCCTGATGTTCTCAACTCTAGGCTGGAAGTAGCCTAAGGACTCCAGAAAATCTAACCTTGCATGTGCTTTTTGTTTTTGCTTTTTTCCTGTTAATGCAGCGCCTTCGTCGACTTAGTCCATTTTTCATCCCACGAATATTGATCAACATGGCATCTGGTCATGTGAGCATGAAATATGGATTCCAGGTGTGCAGACAACTTTGATAACAGAGATATATTTTTTCATCCCACGGATATCGATAAACATGGCATGCTCTTGTTTTGTTGGTCCATTTCCACTTCTCCGCTCCAATTTCTCTAACCAGTGATATTCATGTTCTTCCACAACTGAATAAAATATCATTATATATGATCTTGTTTCTGAGTATAGGGACCAAACCATGCTGCAGTGACTGCTTGTGCCACTGGGGCACATTCTATTGGAGATGCTGCAAGGATGATTCAATTTGGAGATTCGGATGTTATGTTGGCTGGAGGCACAGAGTCTAGCATTGATGCTTTATCAATAGCGGGATTTTGCAGGTGATTCCCACATTAAATATATATTTTCTTGATCGGTAATCAATAAGTTATATTCAATATAATAAATTCCTACATTAAATATTATGTCTTCCTAAACCTAGGCACCTTGGAAAGTTCTTCCATGTTTGTGGTTTTGTTAGAATAATCAGGCTGCAGATGAAGACAGGAGATAAACCCTCTACCTTTTTTTTTTCTTTACTTGACATTTGAGCCCTCATGAATTTATATGAAAAGAAAATGAGGAACGGCTTTATTCTAGCCTAACAAGGACTGTTTATTCAGTATTCTTTTATTTTTTGCATTTAAGTAATACCGTTTTATTTTAACTTTTCTGTTCAATTCCAGGTCAAGGGCTTTGACTACAAAGTACAATTCTGCCCCACAGGAAGCTTCACGACCTTTTGATTGTGGTCGAGATGGGTTTGTGTAAGCAGTTACTAAGCAGACCTGATGTTCAAATATGTGCTTTTATTGTTTTATTTTTGTTTCATTTAGCTTTTAGCTGTTTTATTGATCCCAGGATAGGTGAAGGATCTGGAGTCTTGGTGTTGGAAGTGAGTTGAAACATCTACTTTCCGTCACTTTTCCCTTTCCCCTTTTTGTTTCTATCTTTATTGATTGGTACTACCCTCTTTTTTTCCTTAATGTAGGAACTTGAGCATGCAAAAAAGCGAGGAGCAAAAATTTATGCAGAGCTTCGTGGCTATGGGATGTCAGGTCATTTACATGAACACTATAACTTGCAAATATATTATGTTAATACTTCATTGGTTTCTGAAGAAAATGATGTTTAGGCGATGCATATCACATAACACAACCACATACTGATGGAAGAGGTGCCATTCTAGCCATGAATCGTGCCTTAAGACAGGTATCAAGATAACTAATTCCTTCTAATGGCTTATCTATCCTACATTAACAATTAACATGTATATGACATTCTTTTATATGAGTATTCTGTCGTTAGCAGTTGTGCAAGTGATATCAGTGGATGAAACATGATGTATCTAGTAAAAACATTATGTCTGTTTCGCTCTTCATGACAGCAACACATCAAATGAACCAGTGATTTGAATCTAGGAATTAATTGTGTAACAGTTTTAACTGTCCAAATCTTGTGCAATAGATTTCACACTTGAACAGAAAATTAAGACAGTGGATGTTTGGTCATCATGGTGCAGGGCTGAATTATTTTGCGTGCAACTTCATTGTTGTTTCACTATTTTCATTTGGTGTCTTCTTAGCCTCACACTTGAAAATGGTTCTTTGTGGGTTGATCTGGTAGATGTGCTCAACAATATGTTTTTTGTCAAGTTAAAAGTAATAACACTGCTGTGTTGAAGATGATTCCTCTGTGCTTACTTTGGTGTTTATGGTTAGAAAGGAATGAGAGGTGCTTTGAGAATTGTGAACGTTCTATTGGGGAACTTAGGGCGTTCTTCCTTATTACTTTAAACTTTTGGGTGAAGAATCTTTTAAGGGATGGGAATGATTGTAATGTTTTGTTTTAGTTATTTTCTGTTTTAGCTTGTAAGTAGGTATTTCTTATTTGTATACATCTTGTGTACTTGGGCTATGCTTATTTACTTGGAATAAAATTTCTCTTATTAATCATCAAAATTTTTTTTTATGTGAGCATGCAATAAAAGATCATTTCTGTTTGTTACTGATTAAAAAAAAAAAAAATCATTGCTGTTTGTTATGATGTTCTTGCTTTTTGATCACTTGCAGTCCGGTCTTCATCCTAATCAGGTTGATTATTTAAATGCCCATGCTACATCTACACCTTTAGGTAAATAATTTGGACCTTAACCATTGCCTACATTCTACTCTGTGAAGCTGGCTTGAAATATTGGCTCAAACTGATGCATATGTGGCCAATTCACTGAAAATCTCTTATTCAGGTGATGCGGTTGAAGCCAATGCTATCAAGACCATATTCTCAGAACATGCAGCATCAGGTCATTTGGCCATATCCTCCACAAAGGTAAATTAGATACTTCAAACCAACCAGATTGATATTTTCCGAATATGAAGTAACATATTCTTACACAGCTTATGAAGCTTCAGCTTACATTACTGAATGTCATGGGAACAATTATACTTCATAACCCACACGTGACATCCAATCATCCATTCAGATTACTTATGTGTTCAGGAGGTTTGTCGGCCTTTGCTAGACGAGATTTATCCTGCCATCTGTGTCCACAGAGGAAATGACATACTCTGGAGTCAGGAGACGATTATAGAAGTAGGAAACCTTCTGTGCTACATGAGTTTCTGCTTGCCATCCATCAAGGAATGGCCTTTCTAATAGTTTCTCACTTTCATGGAAGATTTCGTGTTTAAGCTTGTGATGATTTTCTGCATGGAACCTTTCTTTGCTAGATATACTTCTTTTGCCAAGTTTGGAACTTGTTAGCCTCTGACATCTTTACTTCTATTGATAGCGACATCTTTACTTCTAAATTATCCTGAAATGAGAGAATATTTTTTCCGTTCATTATGGTGCTTTGTGTATATATGCATAATATGTTCGTGGTTATCTAACTTATCTTACTGACTCTGGCTTTTTTTCCCCTTTTGGTGGCTGACTATCTGTGACTTTTAATTTCAGGGTGCCATAGGTCATCTCCTCGGAGCAGCTGGAGCTGTTGAAGCAATTTTTGCAGTTTTAGCCATACACCATGTGAGTAATTGCAGTTTTAGTGCTTCCTGTATAATTGAAGTGGAAATTCTATATCTATGACAATAATATGTGTGCCTCATTGATTGTATTGGACTTTCTTCAAAACTGTTGATCACTAGGCCATGATAAGGTTCCCTGCTTGAACATGAATTCAGAATGAATCAAGACAATTTTTTTCCCCACTGAAGCAATTCAAATTTCGTGGGGGTCAAATTCCCACAGAAGATATAATACTTGAATAAAAGAAAAATAATTATGGGGATTTCCTCAAAACAGCAACTTAGAAATATTTAACTCAGAGCTTTCTTGACATGCAAGTTGGTTATCAGCTTTTGCTATAATTGTGTTTTCAGCCATGACTAAAAGGGTGTGTTCCATTGCAGGGAGTGGCACCATTAACTCTTAATCTTACCAAACCAGATCCCATATTTAATGATGATTTCATGCCTTTGACTTCTTCAAAGAAAATGCCAATTAGAGCAGCATTGTCAAACTCTTTTGGCTTTGGAGGAACAAATGCATCTCTTCTGTTCACTTCCGCAACATAGAACAACTTCAAATCAGGGGCGTCTTTCTCCAAATACATCCACGACTTTCAGAAATTACCCAAGGGTTATCATGGCAGAGGTTTTCTTTTTTATTAAGATTTTTGTGTCTCCCTTGATTTGTTATAGTTATTCTGTTCTATTCGGTTCACATTTAGAAACATGTAGTGATTTTGTAATGCCGATTGGGCAAGCTTGGTTGTATGGCCTGGATGGGTTTGCTGAGAGAAGTATTAATTCTGGCATTTTGAGACACATCAGTAGAGACTAGAGAGAGGGACGGTGGACCTTAATAAACATGTTTTTTTTTTGTTACCTGAGAAGTAGGGGATCCAAAGCCGACCAATTATCAATGTGACCTTCGGAAAATTTTCCATGTGTCATGGAAGATGGTTGTCTTTCTGTAATTAAGAGAGTATATATTGGATTTTATTATATTCGAAATTTAGGGTTTAGAGTAAAAAAAGAGAAACATACAAAATAACTCATACAGTAATTATTGAGTACGACCAAACGGCCCAATGCTTAACCTCACTTGAAATAGAGAACAATTCTTCTATGTACACGCGCGTTGGCGCACGACCTTGCGCACGAAATCTGATGTGTCAGCACCCGTTTTATTAAAAAAAGAAGAGAGAATAAAAACACGAAGAAGAACGAAATCTGACGTGTCAACACCTGTTTTATTAAAAAAAGAAGAGAGAATAAAAACACGAAGAAGAACGGAAGAAAGAAGATGTCCTGTACATAGAAGAACTAACTGAAGAAACCTGTATCCTCCAGTGATTGCAGTGTGCAAAACCAGATACAGTGTTCGTGATTTCTCATTTTAGTGGTTTTTCTGTTCCTTTGTCAGTGTTCTTCATTTTTGTTCTAGATCCTGAAAGTTGGACAACCTCCAACCAAAGCGTTAGATCTTTCTTTCCCAATCCAGATCTGAAGGTCGGCTGCTTTAATCAATTATGAACTGCATGCTTTAAAGTATAAGTTACAAGCCTCATGGTGAAAAAATTTTAAAATCAGCCCATTTTGTGGAAACAAAATATGGAAATGGAAAGAAAAATAAAAAGTAGACTCCTTTTTCTTCAACGGGCCAAAATATAATGCCCATCCCGCAATACTGATAAAGTCTAGAGTCAGTCCTATACCCATTTCTTTTTTAGCCTTTTCTTTAAATAAATTTTATAGATTCAGTCTATTCCTTTTCATTTTTTCTTTCTTATAGAATGTCCATTTGGAGAGTTTTACATTCACTACGTGAAAAATGGAAAGGATATGTTTGGATAAATGATTTAGAAAGGAGTGTATCTCGACATCAGTTTCTGAATTAAAAGAAAGGAACTATCATTCACTCGTAGAATTGTTTGTTGTTTTTGAAGGGGGGAGGAGGGAAATTAGGATGAGGGATGGAGGGAGATGGGGGATTAGATAGGGAAGTAGGGGTGTTGAACCGGATCCGGATCCGGATATCCGGCCATAACCGGATCCGGATCCGGGTTCTAAAAACCGGGCAGATAACCACCCGGATTAATCCGGATTCCAATCCGGGCGGTAACCGGGTTCTATCCGGATTATAACCGGATATCCGGTTTTTTTGCAAAATTGTACATTAAAGATATCCGGGTTTAATCCGGGGGTTTTTTTTTTTTCAAAGACTTTAAAACTCCAAAACAATATATATAGTACTTAAAAAAAATAACAGTTTTTTTAAAAAAAAGTAAATTAAATTTGTTTTAAAAAAAAAATTAGTTGTTTCAATTGCCCAATTTGTTTTAAAAAATAAATTAAACACTTTTTATAAGTTTTTTTAAAAAAAAAGTAAATTAAAGAACAAAATAAATAAAAATGCTAAATAGATAATATTTTTGTTTACATCCCCATGCAAAACATAAATTTACAAATAACAAAATAAATAATAATACATCACAACTAATTAAACTAATACAATGCTGCTACTATTTCAAAAAAAAAATTACAATGTTACTACTCTTCACATCTTGAAAATTGAAAATGGAATTGAGGAACCAATCTTCCAAGAAGGTTTCTTAGCCTTGACCTGGGCAAAGAGGACACCAAAATTCATAACACGCTTAAACAGTGAAGATCATTTGATCCAGGTGCAACTTATAAACATTATAAAACAAAAAGCTACATTCTATCATGAACTTACCCAACTCAACCCATTCTACTCAACAGCCCTGCCCACCAAAAGACCATAGTTCCTTTCTCCGCTTGAGACTTCCATATTCAATAAACTGTATAAGCAATGTCAAGCAAGCCATTTGGTTGTGTAAATAAAACAATTTGGTTGTTTTATTTACTAATATCCTCATTGAATTCAACCAATTTGGTTGTGTAAGTTGATTCAGTCAGTACAACAAGTACAGTAATTAATCTCATACCTCTGATTAGCATATCACATATGCCAGCAAGTAGGCGCCAACCCCATGGTCCATACCCCATGGTCTATGCAAATCCCTCTGTCATATTGCACTGAAAAGTAAACCAACAAAAAATATTCTATTACTTAAGCTGAATGTTGCAAATGACCTTTTTTCTGAAATGAAATAGATCAGAAAGCCAAGTGGGGGTGAAAAACAATTGTTCTTTATACAAAAAGGTTCTCTCCAAAAAAGAACAGTGTACTAAATAATCTACAGTCGACTTACATAAACAAAACTTTCAAACCAGGGACCTTCAGCCTCCAGAATATTTTGAGCCAAAACGAATAGCATAGATGAAGTTAATACAGTAATATAAAATATAGCCTTCTTATAAAAGTTAATCATTGAGCATTACACAATGGCTAATATGAACAAACTCTAAGGGATCAGGTGAATGAAGGAATTCAAAAATAAAATCTAGAAATGAATCAACTGAAAAGATTAACCTGTTGGAAGAGTTCAGTTATCAGAAGTGTGTGACCCAGCACTTTCCTTGTCTTCATTATTCTAGAAGAAGTTAAAAAACCTCTAAGCAGGGCTGTAAATCAAACTCGAATCCAGCTCATTCATTAATTAAATGAACTGTTTGCAAATACAAAGTTAAGATTGATTATTAAACAATGCAGATCCAACTTAAAAAATAGTTATGCAAAGATTAGCTAAGTTGTAGGTAATATTCTGTTATGGAAGGGAAGGCCACTATAAAATTATTAACTGGACCTACTTTGGAAACCACTATAAAAAAATTGTATTTGCTCAAAGACTCAACTGGGCAAAGGAGATTTGAAATCCATTACTTGTTTTTTATCTACAAAACTAGTTAATACATCTATAGTTCATATTTAGATACAGAATACCAAATTACTACAAAACTACCAAATCACTAATAATACTACAAAACTACCAAATTACTAATAAAACTACATATGTATGTACAGAATACCTAATAAAACCACTATAAAAGAATACCTATAAGACAACAAGTCACCAGTAACCACAACAAGAGCAAATTCCATCCTGGAAGTGATGAAACCGATTCATATCTCTTACAATAATATCTCACTGCACAACCTTGGATATTAACTTCATTGCAGCATGAATCATATGCCAAGCACACTGCCAGGATGCTTTTGAGAAAATAGGAGCCATCATTTCCACCCATCTGTCATATACATCAGCAACCAAATACATACTTTCACTATGAAGAATTGACAGCAAAATACATCCATATATAAAAAATTGACAGCAAGAGATATAACAGATGAGCCAGAACTGACTATAGATGTGATGATATCACTTATGGTAAGGCTTTCATAGTATTTATCTTGGTAACGCAACCTCCATCATCACAACGAGGCAGTATGTGGGTTCTTAGTTATAGTCGCAACTTTATATTTGGTTCATGCATGAATATATCTTTAGCTATTAGTTGTGATTTTACTTTACCAAATGATGAGTTTATTTTACTTTACAAACGGGTTTATTTTACACCACCAGAAAAATCATAATACAAACCACAAAATACTAAACCAGAACATCAAACACAAACCCAAACAGATCCAAGTGAAAATCAAACACAAACCCAAACAGATCCAAGCGAAAATCAAACAAAAACCCAAACAGACCCAAGCGAAAATCAACCACAAATCCAAACAGACCCAAGCGAAAATCAAACACAAAATAAAAACTACCCAAGAGTGGAACGAAAACTACTGGAGCCCAAAACCATAAAAACGAGAATGAAAAATAATCTACACCCGTCCGTCTCCCATCAAAACGAAGAAATGAAAAACATAAAAAAAACAACCAACGAGAGTCCTAGAGAAAATCCAATACAAACCCAGAAAAAAAAACCAACCAAACCGAGAGAGAGGTAGAGAATGAGAGATTAACTTACCGTATGCTTCGAGAGAGTTGAGAGACGGCGATGAGAGACGGCTAGGGTTGAGAGACGGCACGGACCGGTTGAGAGAATACTGGAGTGAGGCTTATAGCAATCCGTTCGAGAGAGTTGAGAGGAAAAGAAATAAAAGGACCGAATGGTGTCGTTTTCAGCAGCGTAATAACCATGCGGATGTATAACCGGTTACAGATTACCGGGTTATACAACCGGATTCGTAACCGGATCCGTATTTTATAAAACTGCCCGGGTGTAATCCGGGCGGTAATCCGCCTGGATTCACCAGGATCCGGATTTCTGGACTAGACAGGATAAAAATCCGGTCTGGATGCACACCCCTATAGGGAAGGAGATGGAGCTCGAAGGAGAAGGGTCCTGTACGAATTTAAAATGCATTATTTGAAAAATAATGGAATGAACCATTTTATTTTGGAAAAGTCTTGTTGCAGGCAGATTGCGTACCCCCGGCGCACCAATGCTGACATGTCAAATGAAACGGTGCGTTTCATTGAAATGGATATTTGCTGGGTGTATGAAGCGGGAAGCTGGTTTGCTCTCATCAAGCGTTGCGTCTGGAGCGGGAAGATTGCAACTTGAAATCCACATCTCCATCGCCATTGAAATCCTCCCATGGCTGAAACTATCACCATTGACCATCTCCTCTCCCATCTGAAACCATTGAAATTTCCTTCCCATCTGAAGACTGAAATCACTAACCCTAACCCCTCTGCCCATCTGGAGATTGAAATCACTAACCCCTCCCTAACACATCGCAGCCCAAACCCATTGTGTATCCGGGATTTTACTCTCTACAAGTTAGTTTGAAGTGCTTCCTTGCCTTGGTGAGTTTCCACTTCAAAAAGAAAAAAAAATTCTTATTCTTTACATTATTAATTTGGTGCAGTGGTGTGTATTCTAGCTTTTCTTTTCATAATTGTGAGAAATCTATAGCACCTTGAAGTCTCAATTTTTAATTTTTTTGAGCCTAGCTTGATGATTAACAACGATGCCACTTGGAGGTCAATAATGTGGTTGCCCAGAGTTGAACTTAATGGTTTGTGATTTTTTCAAATCAGCATAACAAAACTGTAAACAACTCCTCCCCATGGTGCAGCAAACCAATACCCAAAGTATTTTCCCTTGGGAAATGCTGGTTGACATTTTCGGGGTTGATCATGGTTCTGTAAGTTTGTGGGCCTGAAGCTGCAGTTGAACTTGATGATTTGTGATTTTTTCAAATCAGTATAACAAAACTGTAAACAACTCCTCCCCATGGTGCAGCAAACCAATACCCAGAGTATTTGCCCTTGGGAAATGCTAGTTGACATTTTTGGGGTTGATCATGCTTCTGTAAGTTTGTGGGCCTGGATATCTTGCTAGTTTTTCTATGTGAAAACTGTTGGCAAGATAAAGCTAAAGAAGTAGCGTGTCTCTTATGTATGCAATAGAAAATATGTAACCTTGTAAATGTTTATAGGACCATATATCCAGATGTTTCTTTTTCAAATTTCTTTCCCCCCCCCTTATTTTAGTTTCAATTTTTACACCCCTTGTTTCTTTCAAACCCGACAGTTTTAACTGCAAACCCATAGGATCTTGAACGATATTTGGTTTTTGCAGGAGACTATATTTGTATTTTCTTTGTTCTAGGATTTCAGAAGGGATTGTAGCAGCATCTCAACCGTTATATATTCATAAATAAAATGTTTTAATTTGCATGTAGATGAGATGTTCTTGCACTTGAGCAAGTTATAAAATAAGCACTCATTTGTGAAGCACTCATTCGGTTTTCTGTCATATATACCTTCAATAAGCACTCATTTGTTAAGCGACTTGAAAATTAAATATACATGCATCTAGTTGCAAGTTGAAGTTTCAGCTTGATAGTTATTTATCTGTTATCTTCACTAATAAATGCATTATTTTTATGTTGATTAAAATCGCTATTAGCGATCTGTTTAACCTAGTCTGTTCAACTGAATGGTTGTTGGTGGTGCTTAAAACAATCCATACTTGTCTTGAGCTACAAAAAGGAATCTTTTCTTTAATCTTCTATATGCTGAAGGTAGCGGCTCAATGTTGAAGTTATGATGAGGATGCGCAGCATAGATCAATGGATGTACCAATAAGAAGTGATTTGATTCGAGTTTGAAGCACTATAAGGACAAGGGAAGGTAAAAGAGAATTTGGATTGGGGCCACTAAAGATGACATAGTGATCTGCAATTTTAACGAAAATATGACCATTTTTTAGGAAGCCGCCAATAAGCTATTGGTTTATCAGAGTTTTGGTTAGTTTAGATTGTTAGAGGAGTTTTGGTTATTCTTCCATTTAGGTCTTGGCTTTGTGAAAGCTGTTTGATGTATCATCATTCGAGTAGTTCTTATGTTGTAAATTATTATATTTGTACATGGTTGTCACATTTGTAATAGTTTTGTCTTATTTCGGATAAACTGTATATAAATAGCAAGTTATATGGAGTAGATCATTTTTTAATTTATTAACTGTAATGGTACTTCTCAAGTGTTTTGGTTATGATGTACAAAAAGGATATTTGTAGGTTCATTAAATTAACCTGTGTAATGAAAAGTTGTGTAATGAAAACAGCTTGTGCACGTGGTTTTGGAGAGATTCCATTGAAATGAGAAACAATAGTTCTTGAATTAAGTTCATAACTTGCAAATATTACAGCAAATGAAACACAAGTAAACAAATATTACAACAAATATTATAGGTCTCAAAAAGCCTAGTATGACTATCTCTAACAAAAAATCTGCTTCCTTCATTCTAACCCCAAGATTGTGGATTTGGGTGACTATTGACCAGGTTGGACTTGGACAAAAATAAAACCTCCAGCATGCATCATGTGTAACCTTCATCTAATAATAAATTCTAGACTTTTCAATTTGAGTGATTTCAAATGGGGACAATTGCGGTCCACAGCTTCTAGAAACTTTTCTATGCTCGAAGGATGGTTTGAAATTTCAAGCTCCTTCAATAATAGAAGATTTGCAGCAGCCTCAATCCATGCATCATCAGAAACTACTTTAAAGGATTTGAGCTCCCTTGAACTGTTAAAAAAGCAATAAAAAAAGATAAAATAAATTAGCCACAACCACATAGAATGCAAATTGTATAAGAGAATAAAGTCTGAATGAAAGATTTTTATTGGTATGCATGTCATTGGGGCCTATATTTCTATGAGGTTCGATTAGGTGTCAATTCTGTCTATTTTTTATCATACAGAAAATATTTTAAGAAATTAAACAAAGCCCAATGTGGAGTGTGCGGAGCACTGTCCAATACTCCAAAACATGAAATAATTTAATTCATCCCAACGCACAAAGCTTCCCACACTCAGGCACGTACTACTCAAAACAATCAACATAAGCAGGTGTAATCACTTGACAGAAAATATTATAATTCATCCCCAATTACTGAGAACAAAAGCCATTAACATCAGTACAAATATAATGCACTATGCCTATATAATATAAGAGAAGCTAGCTATACAAGAGAAGCTACAATCTATCAGTGGTAAAAGTCTTAGAACTGTATCT
>QGSO01000163.1:1003225-1185725 GCA_011037825.1 Carya cathayensis | reverse complement strand
CGCCAGAGGCCTTGAAGATCAGTGTAGAATTTTTCTATAGAGCCACCAGCCTGTTTAAGGCGGGCCACGTGTCGCCGGAGATCATACACTTGGGAGGTGTCACTGCCATCAAAGTATGTAGTAGCAATTGCATCCCACACCAACTTGGCTGTTGGGAAGTGAATGAAGTTACCGATAAGAGAGGATTCCATAGAGTTAAGCAACCAACCTTTAACAATAGCGTTGTCGGTGCGCCATCGTCGAAAGGCCGAATCTATCTGAGGAGGTTGAGGTAGGTCGCCATTTATCTATCCCAGTTTGTCTTTGCCCGAGATATACATCTCGACCACCTGGGACCAGAGAGCATAGTTGGTGCCATCCAACTTGATGCCAATCGGTGCAGTAGCACTATCGGAAGTCTGGGTTGGGGCTGAAGCTTTATTGAAAATTTTAGTCATTTTCGTGGTCAACTCGGCTAGGATGGAGGAGGATAGAGAGTCATTTGCAGGGGAGTCTATATCGGCCATGGAGGAAGATGAGAATGGTTAGGAAAGTGAGGGAGACAAGAATGGTTTGGAAAATGATAGGAGGATCGGATGCTCTGATACCATGTCTCACATGTAGAAAAGAAAAACACTTCTTATTTTCAATTCCCCTACATTACAAGAATGTGAGTGAGTGGGTTTATATAAAACTTCTAATAGTTGGTGTGGTTGGTGTATCCGTGAATCAAGGGTTTTGTTAATTACAAAAGTGTGTCTCTTTAAACAAGTGGAAGACAACAAGTGGAAGACAACTTAAAGCATTATTCCTATGGTCTATAATTAACTACAACAAAGTGTCTCCCACTTCCAAAGAACAACTCACGTCCACAAGCTTCAAGGAGTTTTAGTTCTTCTACTTTCACTAAAACCAAATATTCAACACCCAAAATCGCCAGATCGAGTGCTCTCAAGAGGTTTTACATCCAAAACATGGCCAATCTAAACAGAGAGCAGTAAGATTTCTTCTGGCTATTACCAAAGTAACCTAATATAAGTTAGAACAGAACACATAACAATAACACAACGCAAACAAGGAAAGAGCAGCAGACAAAAATATAGACGGAGAGAAAGAGCTTGTGATGTGGGAAGCCGAACATCTTTTGTAAGCGCAAAACAGAGTTTATGCACGTTGAGGAAGATAGAGACGGATATAAAAATAAAGGAAAACTCTTGAATCGGGCTTGCTTAGGAGGTGGGTTACGAGGAGATTGGCCAATCTGCAACGGAGATGAAAATGGCGAAAATAGGGTGGAATTTGGGAGAGGGGAGACGGAGGGAAGATGAAAATTGAAAATGATAGCCGAGTTACTTCTTCTCTTCTTCTTCAATTCATATTTTTCCTTTTTATACAATTACACAAATGCCCCTGCCACGTCATCCTTCGGTGCACAATTGGTCCACAATTAGCCTGTATCTAGAAGAAATACACATATATATACTTGTGATGAATGGGGCATTGGCATGGAGCTTGACAATGATATTATCAAGAGAGAGGCATTGGAGAAGCTTGTGAGAGAGTTGATGAAGGGTGACAAGAGTCAGGAAATGAAGAAAAAGGAAATGTAGTGGAAAAAATTGGCCGAGGCGTCCACTGATTCTGATCATCAAGGTTCTTCATCCATCAACTTCAACAGCTTGGTGAATGAATTGCTTTTATCAAAACGCTAGATGTTTGAAGAAAGTGACCATAATTAAAGAGTGTCAAGGTAGTCTTCATCCATTCATATATCACTTATTTACCATTTAATAATATTTTTTTTATCTCATATATATATATATATAATGTGAGTCATCTTTTCATTAATTTTTATTGAATGATTGAATAAATTACCCAAGGTGCACTTGCGGAAAACTCTTTATCGAGGGCCTATGCACTCCTGGGATTAATCGGGACGTTCCTGAACACCCAATGCCAATTAAAAAAAAAAAAGATAATTGACAAAATGATAACTAAAAGGATTGTGAATATAAATATATAATATATACTGTATAGTTTATGCCCTAAAGGATTAAGTAATTTTAGGGAAAATAATGCTGCCAGTAGGTCAAGATTATATTTTTAATTAGTAAAATGAATGCCGTAGTTTTATTATTGATTTCGCATTAAGGCTTAAGCTCATGTTGAAGTTTTATCTGTTTTTTTTCCTTCTTTTGATCACATAAGAATCATATGATTAGATGGACTTTCCTCGGCACAGCCGCTAGCCTGGCATGCAACCGTATGGGCTAAAAACAATCAAACGGGCCAGTTTCAACTGTCAAGACGAGAGTAATCCAATCTTTGAGGCTCAAGGCCCGATCTTATTTTGGGCAAAAAAGCCTCAAATCTTTGTTCCGATTAGGGCTTATCTATCGCGGCATGGCCCAACCGACTGACTTGGCCTTTGTGGTACAAAAAAGCTGTGGTCTAAACCGACTCTGAAGCATAGGGCATTCAGAATTCAGATTGATTTCAATCAACTTCCCTAATAATCTCGAAGCATTTTCCTCATACAAAGGTAAGCTCTTTTTCCTCCTCAATTATTGGTATTTTTCTATTTAATTTTTATTTTCTATAACTCTTAAATTCTAAAATTCTAGGGTTAGTTCTTGCGTAGCCTGCGTGGATGATTTTTGTTGAAATTTCGGGTTATTCTTTGTTTTTGTTCTTTTTTCGGTGTTATTTAATATGTATTGCTAGTTCTGGTTATTAGTTTGTACTGATGTTGTTAGATGAAGCTAGGTTGTTCGGTTGTCTGATTTTTCAGACGCGCTGTTATTAGTTATTATTATTTGGATTACGGTTTTGGTTAGATGTGATTAGGGTTGTTCATGATTAAATTATCGGATTTTTTGCTATGTGTCCCTGTGGGATTTGGATTTTTGGGGTTTGGGAGCTTCATATGGTATTCTTGTTCTCATGTTTTCAGAAAAGTAAAAATTTTTGATTTGTTCGAGTATCTTTTTTTTTTTTGGTCGAAGAACACAGTAGCCACTTTGTATAAATTTTTTACTTTACATTTTCTATTGAAGGAATCTTTTTGGGTGGGTTCTTACTGATTCTGATTTTTCACTGATAAATTCGTGTTTTCATTACTTTTGTACATCTGATTTGTGCTAATGTTTGTCTATTTTATTATTTAATGTGGGAAAGATAAATCTTAATCAATGAATATGTCAAAAAGATAAATATTCATGAATATGTGATTGGTCGTATTTAGCCAGTTTGCATTACAAATTCTTCTCTGGTTGCAGCTACAGAGTCAGCAGCCATGCCGAAGAATAAGGGAAAGGGAGGAAAGAACAGGAAGAGGGGAAAGAATGAAGCAGATGATGAAAAGCGTGAGCTTGTGTTCAAGGAAGACGGGCAGGAGTATGCCCAAGTGCTTCGCATGCTGGGAAATGGCCGGTGTGAAGCTATGTGCATTGATGGCACGAAGCGTCTTTGCCATATCCGAGGCAAGATGCACAAGAAGGTCTGGATTGCAGCTGGTGATATAATCCTCGTTGGTCTTCGTGACTACCAGGATGACAAGGCTGATGTGATCCTCAAGTACATGCCTGATGAGGCTAGGCTCCTGAAGGCCTATGGGGAGCTTCCTGAGAATACACGTCTCAACGAAGGAATCATTGATGATGAGGATGATGGTGGTGGTGATGATTATATTGAGTTTGAGGACGAAGATATCGATAAAATATAGGGTTTGGGAATTACTTCTGTATGGATTTTATCTTTAGTTCTTGAGAGTTATTGTTATTGACAATATTACATGACTATGAATTGCACCTTGTATGTTTGGATTTTCAGGCGATGAATCGGTTACATTCCATGTAACACCTGTTATTACTAATGAATGGCTGTTATGTTTTCCTCTTCTGATGTACTGCTATGTTGGCGTTGATGCTCCTTTTTGGTCTGAGTTCTTCTGAATGATAATGATGCTGGTTCTGTATGGGGGAGTGTATGCGATTCTTTTGGTTAATATTTTTATAGAGTTGGCAACTTGGGATTTTGAACGTGCATTTGTCTTCTCAGGGTTCATCAGGCAGATATGTTGAGTTGTTCTGCTCTAGGTGCTGACAACTGCTCCCTCAAATAGAAAACTCCTTTAGCTATAGTTGATCCGACATAGGCTATTTTGGTGGGTGGGGAGTTGATAGCCACTAGGGCTGCTGGGCGGGCCCCCCGCATCCGACATAGGCGGTTTATTGGACTTCTTGAACCCGAGATGCTTCTTGAAAAACAAAATAATGAGACGAAGAGGCATGAAGCCTGGCGTGTTTATGTAGCGCTGCTGGTGATATGCATGTTTGTAAAAGAGAATGATTTTACTAGCATGCGGTGGGTCAATGTAATATATGATCGCCTTAAGATGTTCCCCACCAGCATGTGCAGTATGGAGGACGCAAGAGTTGTTACCACCATCCCAAGTAGGAAAACTGTTCCTTTTTCCTTAAAAAATATCTCATTGAAACATGCTGCTATTTACAGTGTGTTTAATTCATTGAACTGCAATCAGAGTAAGATCGTGGGAAAAGCTGTTATGCACCTAAAATTTTCTTTTTGTTCTTGAGGGACCCCGAATATGCTATATCTAAATTGTTGCATTCTAAATGCTTTTCAACCCTTCTCAAATTACCAAGACAAATGCAAGAGAAGCATGAAGCAAATTTGAAGAGCAGCCGCCCAATAGGAAAATAACAACTGATGGCCAATTCTTGGGATGCCAACCACTTCCTCGCCACCATACATGGAAGGGAAAGCTGTGGCTCCAACTCCTTTGGGTGATTTAAATGTGGGTCCATCTTCGACCTCTACACAAATTTCTAAAGAGCGAATTTTGGAAAAGATAGGTAGGAGAGACAATGGTAATAATCAATCTCAGAATACATGGGCTGTTCTCAATCAAATATGGAAGAATGACTTGGATTCTGGTAGTCTCCTGATATTGTCATTTGAACTGTTTGGTGAATGTATGCTATCCTTCATTCCAGCTCTTGAGATGTCTTTGTTCTTATGATCACGAGTACAGAGATTGGCACTGCTGTTGTTGCAGTTATGAAATACAAAAATTACAATTGAAGGTTGCATTATAGAGATCTTAAGAACAAACCTTCCGTAAATTTGGTTGAATAGATTATATATGTGGTGGATGCATTTGGATTTGATTAATGAACTTAAAAGGCTACCCTTTTTGATCTCCTTAAGATCAACATTCCCATTAGAAATATGATCAAAACTGCATTAATAGGAAATCATAGACACTGTTATGCGCAATCTGCTACTGCTATGCGCGAGCTCTACTCAAAGAAGAGCCTAGAAGACCTACGGCACATTCCGGAAGAATCAAAGAGAGATACCTAACAGAAAAGATGAGCTGTCATATATTTGGGTACATTCTGTTATGGCTATACGCTTATAAAATGTAGTCACTCGGTGTACTAAGCATCAATGAAAAACAGAGCAATATTTGATTCTTCTCTTTTCCGTTTAGACCTTCTATCATACACTTGGGTTGTTTCTTTCTTCTTTAGGCACGAGTATACTTGTTGCCCAGATGACTAACACAAGAGAGGGGGTGAATTGAGTTGTATTTAAAAAAAAATAACAATTATAAATCAAATATACAATATAAAATATAAACAAAATATGAAACAATAATAAATATAAAGAGTAAGGGTAAGAGAGAAGCAAACTCAGTATGTTAACGAGGTTCGGCCCCACTGCCTACGTCCTCGCCTCAAGCTACCCCTTGAGGATCCCCGAATTCACTATTCAATCTCCTTCAGGTGGAGATAGAAACCTATTACACCTTTGAACAACACCGCTACAAAGGATCCGTGTAGAACACCCTCTACACTTGCAATCACCTTACACGTGGTGATTCAACGATTCCCTGTGTAGAACACTTTCTACACGCACAAGGGTTGTACACACCCTTTTACTGATACAAGAATTGATAGTGGGTAGGATATCAGAAAACACTCCTCAATGAGTGAAATAAGAACAATACAAGCACAAACTATATCTCTCAAAATGAACAAGGTTAAGGCTCAATGCTTAGAGAAGAGAGAATGAAAGCTTTGAATGAGAGTTGTATGCTCTTGGTGTTGTAAATGTGAAGCTCTCAAATGATCTATTTATAGGCATATGAGACTTCATATTCAAATTTAAAAAGATTCACATGTCAAAAACATCATCATTCATTTTTCAAAAATTTCAAACCTAATCTTTTTACTTTTTGCATATGACAAAAGGAGCACACTTTGCTTTTCAAAAATTTCAAACCTAATTTTTTACTTTTTGCATATGACAAAAGGAGCACACTTTACTTTTCAAAATATTCAAACAAAGGCATCTTCCTTTTGCATAAGTCAAGAAAAGCATCAATCACTTTTGAAAATATTCAAATAAAACATGTACATGTGAAAGATGACAATCAATCATTTTTAATATTTTCAAAGTTCAAACCTTTAATCATGGCATGCACATGTGAAAGATGACAATCAATTATCTTTCAAAATTTTCAAAATATTCATGCACATGTGGAAAATGTATTTTAATGCTTTATGATAAAATATTAATTTTTGAGCCTTAATCCTAATTTCGAATTTTGAAGAGATTTACAACATTACTTTATGACTTTAATGTGAACTTGTTCCCTTCTTGCTCATGCTTGGTTCCTTGATGTGCTTGACTCCATTGTGTGGACAACTTGAGCTTGATACTCTTTTATTCTTTGAATTCATTTGTTATCATCAAAATCCATGTGTAAATATATAATTACACAAAACTTGAAACCTTAGGTTCAACAATACTCATCTATCTAAATCAAGTTTCACATTGATGCCAGAGTGGATCCACTAGGTGTGTACAATGCTGCCTGAAATGATTTATAGGCGTGTGCAATCCTCATCTATCAAGCTACTTGTTAACTGAAATGATTGCATTCACCATCATGATTTTGAAAACTTTCACAACTCTGAATATTGCTAACTACATTCACACATTTTATAGGCGTGTACAATCCTCATCTATCAAGCAATTGCTCATCCAGTAGTTGACCTTTGTGTAGATCGACTGCCAATTCCATCCATTAAGATACAATAATACTAGAAATACAAATGATGCTTAAAAAAAAAAGACAACATATTACTTGACTACTTCCTACGATTCACCTTTATTCGAGTTTGGCATTGCTTCTTGCCAAAAATCTTGATAACCAAATCTGGCTTTCTAGTTGTCACAATGTGCTCGATAACAACTCCAAATACGAATCCACATCCATATCCCATCACAACTACTTTCCAACCAAATTCAAAGAAAAATTTTGGACCCTGATTCTCTTCAAAGCTGGTTGAAGGTGGAGGTGTTGAAATGTTAGAATCTCCACAGATTTTGGACAATGGCCTTCCACACAGTCCTCTATTATCTTCGAATGAAGTATTTTCAAATGTTTCAAACTGTTGCCCTTGTGGTATAGGTCCAGTGAGACCATTATGCGACACATCAAATTTTGAAAGGAAATTGAGCTGGGATAATTTAGGAGGTATCTCTCCGGACAACTTGTTTTGAGAAAGGTCTAATGATTCTAGTAGTGTCAAATTCCCAAAGGATGATGGGATATGACCAGTGAAAGCATTATTTGAGAGGTTCAGCACATGAAGTCCTTTTAGATTCCCCAGGTTTTCTGGAATATCTCCTTCAAATCTGTTGCAGGAGAAATCTATGACTGTGAGGCCATCTTGGATCTTCTTGTACT
Organism: Carya cathayensis; assembly: GCA_011037825.1. Taxonomy (NCBI): domain Eukaryota; kingdom Viridiplantae; phylum Streptophyta; class Magnoliopsida; order Fagales; family Juglandaceae; genus Carya; species Carya cathayensis. The sequence goes on along the minus strand of QGSO01000163.1, from coordinate 1,177,960 downwards.
CCAACTCCACACCTTTGATCACTATTGTAATTGAAAAGTAGACCGAGTATCTCAGGTAATGTAAATTCATTACACCAATGGATTTCATGGCATCCCATTGTGTGAAGTATCCTGCGGGCAAATTTCCAGAGAAATGGTTGTGAGAGAGGTCAATGATACGCAAGTTGGGGAATGTGCAATTTGTTTCAGAACTCCTTATTGCACCGTGGAATGAATTCGAATGGAGAACAAGAATCTTCAACTGTTGAAGAGTTCCCAACCAAAAGGGAGATGTATCATTGATTTGATTGTGGCCAACATGAAGATACTCAAGCTCAATACAGTTGGCCAAAGATCTTGGCAAATGACCATGTAACTGGTTTTGACTTAAGTCTAGCATCCTTAGGTAGCATCCTTTTGCCCATGTTTTTGGGATGGTGCCGCCAAAGTTGTTGCCTCGTAGTACTAGCGCTGAACTCAAGTTGCCAAAACATAGATTAATCGTGCCACTTAAGTAGTTATAGGACAAATCAAGCACTTCCAGTGAACTCGTATTGCAAATAAATGGTGAAATCCTTCCGGTGAGTGAATTACTGCTGACGAAATAATATGTTAGGAATGGTGGTGGAATTGGAAGTGATCCATGCATCATGTTATTCTTAAATTCAATATATATGAGTTTTGGCCATGGGATAATTGCTGGAAAATTTTCAATGCCAGTGAGAAAGTTGTTAGAAAGGTAGAGCCATTGAAGAGATTCCTTACTTGCATTATACATCCATTTGGGTATCAAGCCTTGAAGATTGTTGCCTTCTAGATTCAGGGTCTCCAATTTACTTTGGTTTCGTAATATATCTGGGAACTTGGTTAGGTTGAGATAAGCTAATTGTAAAATTTTAAATTGTGGAAGAATGTCGTTTGAACTAGCTCTGGTGAGCCACGACAAATCGTTGAATGAGTTTTGTGAAAGGTCTAGCCAAGTGAGTTGGGTAAGGTTACTGAACGAATTTGGGATGGCTCCTGAAAAATTACAATTGTCAATTGTGAAGGCAGTTAAGGAATTGAGGTTTCCAATTGAAGCAGGTAGATTACCAGAGAAATTTGTGCTGCCAAGAAATAACTTCTCCAGAGGAGAGTTTGTGTCAAATTCGGGCAAATGACCAGTGAGATCTTCATTGTATGAAACAGATAGGCTCTGTAGGTGTGGTAGCTGAAAAAATCTGGTTGGTAATTGCCCGTACAGTCCGCAACCATCCAGAGTTAGAAATTTTAAAGAAGATAAATTTGCCAAATTTTTAGGAACAATGGAAGATATGTTGATACCAGAAAAGTCAAGCGTTTCAAGGTTGGTTAAATTTTGCACTAAACTTGTCAGACTTGTGGTATATAAATAATTATAACCAGAAGAAGAATATTGAGACACAGAGAGAAAAGACAACTTGGATAGATGTTGAATTTCAAAGGGGATTTGTCCTGAAAAATGGGAGTTGGAGAGAACGAGATGTGTTAGGCTTGAAAGATTACCAATCTCGGATGGGATTTGGGAGTGATTGAAGTCATTATAAGCAAGAGTAAGGTTTTGAAGATGATGAAGGTGGAAGAGACTACTGTTGGAGGTGATAGAACCATAGAGACAACTGTTCAAAAGGTTGAGGGCGATGACATGACCCGTATCTTGGTTGCATTCAACCCCATCCCATACACAACAATTGGTATTATTTCCATCCATTCTCCATGATGCAACCTCAGGATGGTTCCGCTCGGTGTATTCGCACATAGAGTTGTTTTTTTATGAGAAAACTATCCTTGAATTGCATCAGAGCTATCCTCTCTTCTTGATGGCAAAGCGGAGACAGATAATTATAGGACAAAGAGGGAGGGAGTAAGAGAAGGAGGCATGCGATTAGAGGGAAAAGCAATCGCATGAATATGATCAACTCATGATACCAATAGATATCCATAACTTTTTAAAATGTCTTGCACTATGTTTGTAGATAGAGGAAAGAGCGAGGGGCTTAAATTTATAGACCCATAACAACAAGAAGAAGAAGACCAAGAATTGTCTTTTGCCCAAGATGTACGTGAATGACGACTACCATGATCCTTTCAATTATTGTAGAAAATATAGGAAAATTCATGCTTCACTAACGCGTCTAATTATCCCACATGCTGCTAATGTGGCCGTGAATGTCAAGATAGTGTATGGCTCTATTTATTTCAACTGCAATGCTTTTTAAAATAATTGAGAGCCCCTTAACTCAAACTTGTTTGCTGAAAAGCAAATTTTTTTTTTCTAATTTTTCTATTTCTTGCAAGATTAAAAATAAGGAAAATGATTCGACTATTGAGAAGTGATTTCTTTACTTAGTAATTAATAAAATATATTTTAATAACGTTGTGAAATTTTTTATAAATATTTCAAAATATATAAAAAAAAATGTATGAAGAAAAAGATCAAATGACCTTTATCGGAAAACTCTCTCAGGCTACACCTCTATGGGGGTTGAAGTACCGTCGAACAATTAATTACGCAAACCGGAAGTCAAGGAAACATTATATATTTGACTTAAAACAAAGATTGGGACTAAATTTTCTTATAAATAAATTGGAAGTGGGGCTGAAATTTTTTTTTTTTCTTGGAAATGTGTAACTACGGAATTTTCACGTGATCATATAGTTTATGTCAGTGCTTTTTACTTTCTATTTTTTTTTAGAACTTCTAAATTCAATACAAATTTGACGTCAAATTAAGAGATTACAGTTTTTGGATATCAAAATATTTCAACTCATCTTATCTTATCTCATTTAATTATTATATTTTTTAAAATTTTCACACAAAATATAATAAACAATTCAACATTTTTAAATACCAAAATAAAGATAATATTTAATAATATTTTATTTAACTTTTAATTTTCATCTCAACTCATCTCAATTCACTATCTAAACCAAAATTTAATCCATTTAATTAGATTATAGAGTCCACAATAAATTTCCTTTTTCACTTTAAGAAATTAGGGTACAATTTAATCATTTAATTAAATAAGTTGAAAGCATTATGATTTTCCTTTCCACGTTAAGAAAATAATGCGCAGAAAGATAATTTTCTTCATTATCAAATCAACTAGGAAAATAAAAACAGAAAATCATTTTTTTCTTAAACTACTCCCTTAGGTTTATTTCTTTTTCTCAGAACTTTCAAACTATTCTTTTTTTGATATTTTTGAATTACAGCTATTACAGCCCGGTTTGTAGATTGATTTTGACATTCTTGAGTTTTGATAATTTTGAATAGAACATGAGAGTCATTTTCTCTGTATTTTTAGGTAAATCTTTTGTCTTCTCTGTGTTGATTATCTATTGGAATTAGCCGCTAGAATTAATTTCAATTTTGCCCAACGCTGGAATCTTTCTATAAAAATTGACCCTTCTTTTTTAAAGCGATTATGCCGTATTTACGCACTTCACGGTTGTATATAAAATTACTCTTATTAAAAAAATCATATTCAAACCCATACCATATGTTCAAACCATCGCTTTAACTCTTTTCTTACGTGGATGACTCTATTATGGTTGACTTAAATATATATATTACCACTATTCTTGATTGAGTGTGATATACAAAAAATTTGAAGATTTAATTAGGTATGTGAATTTATAATCGGTGGGCTCTACCCTGCATATCAACTTGTTGCTAGACTTTCTTGATAGCATGCATATTTGGTAGAAAATCAAAACTCATAGGGAGGAAAAAGACTTTGAAAGCCAACAAATAGGCAAGAACCATCAGCCTTCGTACCCCACATCATACACATTTAAAAGAAGCAATTTGAAAATCAACATGTACAGCTAATAGGCTACCCCATGTCTTCCCTTTGTTTCTTTCATTTTAAATATTGAATGAAACATGTAAAACCCATACCATACGTTCAAACCATCAATCTTCTTTTCTTACGTGTATAACTCTAATTTGGCAGACTTAAATATCAACTCCATTCTTGATTGAGTGTGATATACAGATCAAGACTTAAAGATTTAGATAGACTTCTCTCTCGTAATAAACGTCTCTCGTTTTCTTTCATTTTTATTCATGTTTAATATATATATATATATAGCTTGACTTATAGCAAAAAAGAACGGGTAAACTTGTTAATTTTCATGTCATCTGCTTGAAAATCAATAAAGTTTATTTACTTAATTCCGTTGGCTATCATAATCTTTCGATAAAAAATGGGAGAGCACGAAGCAATAATAATGAAATACAATTTACTAGTCAAATGGTTGTCCTTCCTCCTTAATTGACTGTAAAAGTCATTACAAAAGAAGAGGATCATATTACTTGAAAATTTCTTGATAACATGCATCTATGGTTGAAAATGACCATTCAGGGTGAAGAAAAAGACTTTGAAAGCCAACAAATAGGCAAGAACCATCAGCCTTCATACCCCACATCAATGACATTTAGGAGTGGCAATTTGAAAATCAACATGTACAAATAGGTTCAAATCATTTGTTTGTTTGTTTGTTTGTTTCCTTTAGAAAATTGAATGCAACGTATAATGCATTCAATTTTGGTATAACTGTTCAAACCCATACCATACGCTCATCCTATCGCTCTTCTTTTCTTACGTGTGTCACTATATTATGGCAGAAGTGCTTTTGGCAAAATGAGATGAGATGAGACGAAGAATGATCAAAATCTTTCATAATTTTCTTGTGAAACACCATTCCAATATAAAAAAACTCTAAAATTTTCAACTTTTTCATCTAATCATTATCCAAACACAAATCAATAGAAATTTTATTAACTTCAAAATAAAACACAAAAATCAATAAATTTTTTTAAACTTCAAATCAATACATTCATTTTTCTTTAACGAAAAAAATACACAAAAACTTCTTTTCCTCTGCTTCTCAGGTCCTTTGTTTTCTCCCGATATTTTGCCCCAATTCATACACTACCTCGTATTCTTGGATTAAATTTTGATGGAGATCCATGATTTTTTGCCAAATTTGCTTAAAATTAAAATGACCAATAACAGTGCATATATATGAGCCAAACTAAAATACACTTCTATGTGGAAAATAAATATATACATACATATATATATATATATATAGATATATATATATATCTATGGTGACAATTAATTGCGATGTTCGATGAGATTGCAATCCTTGTTGTAAAATTAAAAATATGATAAGGCGAAAAAGTGTATGGCTTTAATTTTTTTTTGTTTTTTGTTTTTATTATTTTCTTTGTTCAAATTCTTGGCATTCCACGCTATGGATGTTTAAGTACTGACAATGGCCACCAAAATAATGACAGAAGAAGACAAATAGACTTGCAAGCTACATAAGGAATTATGATCATGCACTATTAATTGTGGAAAGGGAATAAAACTTGCAATAATTAATTAATTATAATGATGTTTGCGACCACACTTACTATTTTTTTATGAGTTTGACACTTTGTATTATTTAAAAAAATAAATAAATAAAGGTTGATCAGAAATACTACCTCGTCATGGTAGGATAAAAATAAAATAGTGATGTACTTTGTAGTCTTTCTAAAAAAAAATACCAGAGTACAAATTAACAATAATAATGAGATACAATTTGCCATCAAATTAATGGGCGTTGTTCCTCCTTTGAGTACTGTGAAAATCATTACAAACGAAGAGGAAATTACTTGGAAATTTATTGATAGCATATGTGTTAGAAAATTGACACTCATGGCGAGGAAAAAGACTTTGAAAGTGAACAAATTAATAGGCAAGAACCATTGGTCTTCGTACCACACATCAATAACATCATGCACATTCAAGAGTAGCAATTTGAAAATCAATAAATAAAACAAATAGGCTAACTCATGTTTTCCCATTTCTTTCTTTCATTTTAACAATTGAATGCAAAGACGTGTAATGCATTCAATTTTGGTATACCATGTATTAAAAGGATATTCAAATCCATACCATACGTTTAAACCATCGCTCTTTTTTTATTACGTGTGTGACTCTATTATGATAGACTTAAATATCAAAAGATTTAGGTAGACATCTCTCTCTTAATAAATGTCTTTCTTTTTCTTTGATTTTTATTCATGTTTGATTTATATATATAGCTTGTCTTATAACAAAAGAGACAAACATTTAATATTTCAAACGTTCAAACCATCACTCTTCTTTTCTTACATGTACGACTCTATTATGGTAGATTTAAATATCAACTCCATTCTTGATTGAGTGTGATATATAGAGGACTTTAAAGATTTACTTAGACATCTCTCTCTTAATAAACGTCTCTCTTTCACTTTGATTTTTATTCATGTTTAATATATCTATATATATATATATATATAGCTTGTCTTACATTAAAAAAGAACGGGTAAACTTGTTAATTTTCATGAAAATTATCAAAATTCATTTACTCAATTATGCTCGGCGTCATAATGTTTCTATAAAAAAAATAGAGAGTACAAAGCAACAATACTGAAATACAATTTTCTAGTCAAATGGTCTATTTGACTTCCTTCCTCTTTAATTGACTGTAAAAATCATTACACAAAAAGATGATCATATTACTTGGAAATTTCTTGAGAACATGTATTTATGGTAGAAAATCGTCATTCACGATGAGGAAGATGAGGAAAAAGAGTACTTTAAAAGCCAACAAATAGGCAATAACAATCTTCCTTCGTATCCCACATCATGCACATTTAGAAGAGACAATTTGAAAATTAACATGCAAAACAAATAGGCTATTCCGCATCTTTCCCTTTCTTTCTTTCATTTTAAAAATTGAATGCAACGTGTAATACAATAAATTTTGGTAACCATGTACTAAAAGGATATTCAAACTTATACCATACGTTCAACCCATCACTCTTATTTTTTTATATGTATGATTCTCTTATGGTAGACTTAAATATCAGTCTCATTATTCCTGATTGAGTGAGATATATAGAAGATTTAAAAATTTAGATAAACATCTCTCTTAATAAATATCTCTCTTTTTCTTTTATTTTTCTTAAAGATATATAGCTTGTCTTATAGCAAAAAAGACAAATGTTTAATATGTCAAACGTTCAAACTATTGTTTTTTTTCTTTTATGTGTATGACTATTACGGTAGACTTAAATATCAATTCCAATCTTGATTGAATGTGATATATAGAAGACTTTAAATATTTAAATAGATTTTTCTCTCTTAATAAACGTCTATCTTTTTATTTGATTTTTATTCATATTTAATATATATATTCTATTATAATAAGTGACTATTTAACTGTTATATTAATTTTTTTTTTCGTTAATTTATATTTTCCGGTTAATGAGTCATGGTGACACGTGAGATGTGGGGTTTGAGGGGTAGGCATAGAGACAGAGTAGAAAGTGAGGGAGTGGAAATGCATGAGGGGGGTAGGTAGAGAGCAGGCTGACGGAGCGGGATGGGATTTCGAGATGAGAGAGAAATAGAGAGAACGAAAGGATGGGGAGAATATTCGGGAAGAAAAAGATTAAAAAAAAAAGGGATGGGCTGGGCTGGGCTGGGCGCAAATGGGGATGAGTTTTGGGTTACGTTTATAAAAAAGTATTGGGGCTTTAGAATCCAGTCCATTTTAAATCTTATTAAAAATATTTTTCAAAAAATCATCTGAAAATCATAATAAATTTTCATAAAATTGTAAAAAAAAAAAAAAAAAACTTCAAAAATATGAACTTTTTAATGTTGCGCATCGATTAATTCCAGTTGTAATTCCCGATTATAGCTATTTATTATTTATTATATGGAAATTTGGATTTTTATTGCTAGCCAATTTAATATTATATTAGATGCTTTAATATAATCTAGAAAAAACTGCTTTTAAATAGATGTTTTCTTTCTTATGTTTTAGATATAAATAGTTATAAAATTGTTTGTGTTTTATGTTTCCATATATATGCATATATGTCTATGTGCTTGATTTATTGTTATTTAGGAGAGGCAATTTAAAAATTAATATATAAAGCAAATAGGCTAATCCACATCTTCTCATTTCTTTCTTTCATTTAAAAAATTGAATGCAACATGTAATACATTTAATTTTGGTGTACCATGTACTAAAATGATATTCAAATCAATACCAGACGTTCAAAGTATTGCTCTTCTTTTTTTTACATATATGAGTCTATTATGATAGATTTAAATATCAACTCCATTATTCTTAATTTTATTTTTATTTTTATTTTTGGAAATAGACTTCAATTCATACCTGAAAGAAGGAAGTTACAACTGTGACCGATAATTACGGGTAACAAGCCCTGATTACAAGTCAACTACCAATCGGTTGTACGCGCCCCCGCACACAATTTTCATTGCGCCGGACAATGTCTAAAACTTCTAAACTCTCTAAAGACAAAACTGTAACAGAGATGCGAGACTTTGTAAAATAGAAGTGTACATCTCAGTTCGTCTGCGAGAAAACAACACAAAACATCCCCACCCTCCATGAGAGGAGAGAAACTACCCAACCTTGATCCTCCACAGGAGGAGAGGACTCACAACCCTCATCCTAAAAGAGGAGAGAGACTTGCCTATTTCAAAAAACAACGCTGAAAACAAACTAAAAAAACCAACTCTAACAAACTCCTGAAAAAACAAAGAGAAAACACCATAAATGCCCTCCCTAGGCGCCGCATGCCCACTAGCCTTTCGCCCAGCCACTATTTGCACTGGTTTTCTGACAGCACCCCACGTTCTTCACGGTAACCTGCTTAGCACTCCTCCACGACGCACAGTAACCAACAAAACATAACCACTATGCAGAGCAGCAATCTTCTCCCCGTCACCAGCTCCGTCCCATTACTGTCGCCAGCCCATAACCACCAAAACAAGCCATCCTCCACTTCGGCTAGAAGAACGGAAACCATAGGTGAAAGAACCAAAGACCAAACACACAGCCACTAAAAACTTTATTTCCATAGACGAAAAAACACAAACAGAATCAAGAAAATCTCATAAAACAGCGTCACCCCCGCTCCAGCCACCACCAAAGAAAATCTCCACCCTGAGCTACGCTCGAACCCACCCCAGAAGATCACCTTATCCCCCCTTGCACCTCAGCATGAATCCAAATAAAAGCTCTGTTTTCCATGGATAAAACCGAGCGCCTTAACCCCACAGGATTACACCCAAGCCTGCAAGCAAACCAAACAATTCTGACGGCAAATCGTCCGGACTTCGCCCACACTAGAGGCCCTCTGTTTTCCACCACGCCCAGCTACGTAGTTTAATAATGGTGGTCAAACACAGAAATAACCTTCAGACCACTCCATTCCACAGCCAAAAAACGCTATCGAGGCCCTCCTCTTCCACCGTGCAAACATCACACCGCCAACCGTAAGATTTAATCTGGAGTGGAGCTTTCGAGCACCATCCCACCGCCAAACCGACGCTTTATTGTAAACGAAAAAACCAAAAGCAAAAACAGAGAGATGGAAACAGAAACGAAAACTATTGAAAAATGGAAAACAAAGGTGGAGGGAGGTGGGAGCCCTCAGATGGAAAACGCTTCCTTGGTTTCTAGAGAGATGGAGGAGATTCTCTCACTAGGGCTTCTCCTGCCAGTTCTAGACGAGGGAAGTGGCAAGTACGGTTATTTGTGGTCATTATTCTTGATTGAGTGTGATAGATAGAAGACTTAAAGATTTAGGTAAACTTCTCTCTCTTAATAAACGTCTTTCTTTTTCTTTAATTTTTATTCATGTTTAATATATATATATATATATATATATATATATATATATACAGCTTGTCTTATTGCAAGAAAGAACACATAAATTAACTTGTTCATTTTCACGTCGTCGTCTTGAAAATCATCAAAGTTCATTTACTAATTCATTGCATAAAAACTGTAATAAAAATCCAATATTCTTTATCTAGACAAATAATATTCCTAATTAATGAGAGTAGAGATAAATTAAACTATACTAATTCCATATCATGAAGACTTTAATCTAAGAATTTCCAGATCCAACTAACTCCATATCATGAAGACTTTAATTTCTTGATTCAGTGTGATTGATGAAGACCGTATCATGTTAAATAAGAAAGATAAATAATGTTTTCCATCTTTGATTTAACCCTAAATTACGCTAGCTAACGTGCTGCGTATATATGAAGTAACATTTTATTTAAGTGCTTCACTTACAAATTAATTACTTAATATTATATGCCACTCAATTAATATGATTAGAGATAATAAAATCTAGGAAATTCTATGTATTTCTTTCCATTTGATCTTTGGTGTAGACAGGTATTACACAGCATGTTAAATGGAAGAGCTACGTGGAGTTGTAATTGGAGGGCTGTTGTTGGGTATTCAATGGCCCGACCGTTTATAAGGTTCTCTCTCTGATCTTTTGTTTCCATTGAAGAATGGATGGGCTACATATAATTCTTTCGTTTTATGATTGTGCGGAAGGAAGAGGGAAGTGGGAAAAGGCCCATTATATATACGTCTCTTTCTTTTATCTAATGAAATTTTGGGCCTTGGGCCTCCTCCTTGCCAATCTGCAAAGTCCCGGCCTATTGAAAATTCAAAGCTCCAATGACGATAATGTTATTGTAATTGGAGAAATTTTATATACAGTCGTGAAGTGTATTAATCTCATGTAATTATTTTAAAAAATAGTGAGATTTATTATTAAAAAATTAAATTTTTCATGTGGGTCTTACTTTTTATTCACTTTTTTCAAAACGATTACGCGATGATTACACAATTCACAGTTGCAAATATCTTTTCTAGTATTATTACCGTCTCAAACGCTGTTGCCGATCATGATATGGAAGCTGCTGCATAATGTTCTGCTGTTCTGATCCACTACTGCTAGTGTAGCAGCATATATGTATATAATATTTATCCAATGCTAATTAAAGCTTCACATTAATTTAAATTAGGATAATTATTATCCAAATTATCATAAGCTAGCTCATGAAGTATAAATTAATATATATTATTGCCATAAGATCACATATATCGATGACATTAATTTCAACACTACTATATATTGATGGAATTTGCAACATTTGTAAATTCATATATACAATATATTAAAAATGAGATGAGATAAAATAAGATCTTTTGAGATATGTTGAGATGAAATAAAATAAGATGAGATTATATGAAATATGTGTTTGTTTTCAGAGATGAGATGAGATTAGTTTGACTTTGTTATAGTTAGTAATATGATGGGACCCACAAGTACTTTTAGTATTTTTTATAGTATTTTATTTGTTTAATTATTTACCAATGGTACAATTTTTTTTGCAACTTTTTTTTTTAACCACTTGGTCAAAATTTTTTTTTTTTGGTTGCTTCCTTTGTTTATTTATTTACCAATAGTATAATTTTTTTTCTGCTTCCTTTTTTTCTTTTCTTTTTTTAAGACCATTTGGTCATTTTTTTTTTGCTACTTCCTTTATTTATTTATTTACCAATGGTACAATTTTTTTTTCTGCTTCCTTTTTTTAAAAGTAAAAAAAACCATTTGGTCAATTTTTTTTGTTTTTGTTTTTTACTGCTTCCTTTGTTTATTTATTTACCAATGGTGTAATTTTTTTTTGCTGCTTCTTTTTTATTTTTAAACCATTCGGTCAATTATTTTTTATTTTTTATTTCGCTACTTCCTTTGTTTATTTATTTACTAATGATGCAAATTTTTTTTTTGCTGCTTCTTTTATTTTTTAATTATTCGGTCAATTTTTTTTAATGCTTCTTTTGTTTATTTATTTACCAGTGGTGCAAAATTTTTTTTTGCTGCTTCCTTTATTTATTTACCTTATGTGTAAATATTTTTATTTTTAATCAAATATTTTATTGCACATTTGTTACATCTTTTACTTTTTTTGCAGTGTGTATTCATGTCAATATACTATTTATTTAAAATATAATATTGGAGAGAACAATATTGAAATAAGGTGAGATGAAAACTTGAGATCTTTTGAGATGAAAACTGGTAAATCAAAATGTGTGTTTATTTTTGTAAAACCTCTCATAGTATGAAAACTTTGAAAAGTTTTTAAAGTTTTGGTTTTCAATCGCGAAAGCAAACGAGGCCTAATAAATTAATAGACACATTATTTATTTATTTCGATCTAATATTTACAGAACATATATGAGCCAAACTAAAATACCTTTCTTTTTATATATATTAATTATCTTTTGGTCAACATAATTCTACTTCTACGCATGGAATGTTGCGTCGCAATGCATCATGAATATCCGCCGCGTACGTTAAAATGCTTGGCCAGTAGTACCGCTCAAGTCAATGCCGTCGATCGAGTGTAGCCACGTTCACATGCAGTCTGAGCCGTGACAATTAATCTATTCTATAATAAAAAGAGCCTATGTTACTGCTACAGTAATAAACAGTAATATTACATTTCGTTTCTGTGTTTCAGCTACAGTAATGAATAGTATTTGATCCGTTTCCGTGTTTCATGTCTTCAGTCTTTCCTTCTATGTATACCATCAGTACAAAAGGCTTCAATTTTCGCTGGTTGCATTGGTACTGTTTTGTTCCCTCTGCCAGTTATGAGTGCATGCGTGCAAAAGCTCCCTCTGTCAGTTATGAGTGCATGCATCTCTTTCCTTCAGTTGGCCAGTCCATGCGTATAAGCTGCTCTTTCCTTCAGTTGGTCAATGCATGCGGCGTTGGTCAGTTAATGGTATAGGTAATAACAGTTTGTCAGAATAAATTACAGCAAAAACAAATACAATTGTATTAAAACAATGTACTCTTAAAAACAAATCCATTCCTTCCGTATAAGCTACTCTTTCCTTCAGTTGATCAATGCATGCGTTGGTCAGTGCATATTATAGGTAATAACAGCTTGTCAGAATAAATTACAGCAAAAACAATGTACTCTTAAAAACAAATCCATTCTTTCTACTGTATGTACTATATCGGTTTGCCAGCCCTTTAATTATCTGACATTCTGAAATACAATTGTAATAAAACTATATGATTAACTATATGATATATGATTAACAGTTTGTCAGAATAAATTACAGCATATGAAAAATACAATTGTAATAAAACAATGTGCTCTTAAAAACAAATCCGTTCATTCTCCTGTATGGAATATATATATCAGTTTGCCCACTGTAAAATGAAATAAAAAATCATTTAAAACATTAAAAAAGTATAGTTAATCAGGTATATGATTAACTATACTTTTTCCATTTTTTTTATCCATTTGTTAATCAAGTAAAAAGTACTTTTAATCAAGTAAAAACTATATGATTAACTATACTTTTTCCATTTATTTATCCATTTGTTAATCAGGATAAAGAAAACAGTGCTCACTACCCAAGATGAAAAAACAAATGCCATATGAAAAAAACTGCACTGTTTTAATTGGTTTTTTCCAGTGATAAAAAACTGCACTGTTTTGATTGGTTTTTCCCAATGATCTGATGCATATGATGGGACACTAGGAGGTCAGTTCTACATATAAGTGGATAAATAAAGAAAAAACAAAAACAAAGGATTTCGCCAGATTTACATTTGGTTTTCCAATATCTGGTTTGATTTGTTGGTTTTGTAGTGGCTTGATTGGTTTTGCAGTGGCATGGTGCATATGATGGGACGCCCTAGGAGGACATTCAGCAAGCCATTGCACCTTAAAAGGGTCTAAGAAGATTATTTTCGTTCACCTTGCTTCCCTGCTTATTTTGTTTGGTGATTCTATTCAGAGTTGCACATTTACTTCTTGGGTTATTTTCCTTACCCTACTAGCTTTTCTTTCTTCTTTTCTTCATTGTTACCTTACCCTACTAGCTTTTATTTCTTCTTTTGTTCATTGTCTCCTTACCCTACTAGCTTTTATTTCTTCTATTTTACATCGTTTCCTGCAGTGCTTAATGTTTTCTGTTGGTTTTTAATGGTGATTCCTTTTCAGGTCTTATTGGTTGGGGACTTTCAGAGTTTTACATTTCTGATTTTTATCTTTGTAAGTATATCTTGTTGTTTACTTTATTCAAATTTATGCTATTTTTTGGTTTGGTTCATGCTATACATAAGAAGGTACAAAATATTGTTAGATTTATACTGTTTTTTGGCTTGGTTGATCTTGTGGTTTACTTTATTCAAATTTATGCTATTTTCTGTATTACACCAAAGATCTATGTTCAAATTTATGCTATTTTGTATTTAAGGATACTATTGTGTTCAAAGATCTAAAAATAAAAATGTGGCTACGAGCACAAAGGGAAGTAGTGTGATGTTGTGTTAGTGGGAATTATAAAACTTATTAAAAAAAACAACCAAAAATAAAATAAAAATGGAACATCAGTTAAACTAGATGAACTAATCACAGTCAAACCAGATCAAAACATGCTCAATTTATAGAAGTCACCCATAAGCCCACAACTCTAGAAATTAAATAAATATTTATATAATTCCAAGAGCCAAACAGTAATAAGAAGAAGCAAAACATATCTGAACTCGGGCTTGTATTTTTTGACCCTCGATACATATCCATGGCTAATTCCAGGATTGCTGATTTCTTGGGTGCGAAACCCTAGCCCTACAAAAAAAAAATACTATCACACAGAATCCATGCTCAGATCAGGACCAAATCACAGTACAAAACCATAACAGTGAAAGATTCAATAGAACACTCCAATGATAGTAGAACAAAGCAATCTTGGTGCACACATCAAAGTTTGATAATAAAAAGATCAATGGGGAGAGCATAAAACATTTCCTTCTAACATCATATAACACTGCTCAGACAACATATAAAATAACATTCTCATCAAAATAGACCCAAATCAACAAAGTAATAAAGAGAGAAAAAACCCTAATAGTTAAACAAAATTGAGAAATTTCCAAACATGATATAAGATTCTTAATTGTTGGTTAATTAGGAAAGTATGATTTTGTTTTATATCCCATGAAAAAATAATTGAAGTGTTTTACTAAGCAAATGAATAGGCAAGATAGATTATAGTGAATAACTAAGCCAAATTTTATTTTTTATTAAAAAAAAAAATAATAAAACAGAATAGTGTAAAGGCACATTAAATGCCAAGTTTCACAAGTAGATATATATATATATATATGCGTGTGTGTGTGTTCTTCATAGTTCGGTGGAATTGAGTTTTAGAAATATTTTAAGGAACTTTAATTGCAATCAACAAATATGAATAATAAATCCATAAATTGTGGCTTGAGTATTTTCTTGGATTGTAAGAAATGACATCAACCTAAATCTAATAATAGTATGTGGCACAGGACACGTGGCGCAGCATATATATATATATATGTGTGTGTGTGTGTGTGTGTGTGTTATAACAAGGATGTCAATAACAATCAAGACGGAAAACGGAACTCTCTTGTTGATTTAGAAATCTTAAGTAGGCATTCATGCAAAACATATTAACATAGCATGATTAAAACACTCTTAAAAATAATTAGAAATAAAAATATTACTCATAAACTCAATGTTGTTTATAACTCTCTACAAAAAATGTTTATTTTTAAAAAATATAATAACTCAATTATAAATATTTTTTTAAAAAATAAATATTTCGTTTACCTATTATTGTTGAAAAAATTCTATTTACAAATCAGTGTAGATGATGCACAATCACCCTCCTTACTGCCATTAACTTGACATGATACGATTTTTAAGAAAAGTTTAAGAATAAAATTTACAGATTTCCAACAAAGTAAATCTCCACGAAAGTAATATAGCTTAAAAAAACCCTAAAATCTCCACGAAATCTACAGATTTCCAAATCTAACCCACAAATATTCCTCAAAGATTCTTCTATTCAAATATTCTCAACAAAACAGACCCAAATCGACAAAGTCATAAAAAGAAAAAAAAAAACCTAAATGATGATTTCGAAATCTACGGATCTGACTAGAAAATATTCTTGCATTTTATTCTATTTACAGATCTAACAACACGAAATAGAAATACACAAAAACTTTTGAAGTTTGTGAAAATAGGTTCGAAAACTTTACCCATATGGCAGATTTGCTGGATAAGCTGCAGTGCGTGGTCTAGAGAGAGAGAGAGAGAGAGAGAGGAAACTGAAGAGAAGGAGGTGGGGATGGGGACGAGGCAAGGCGAGGCGAGCATAGGACGGTTCTCTGTAGTAGGAACTTAGGGCTGTACAAATTACCGAAAAACCGACCGGAATCGACTCAGACCGGCCGCCGGAGATCGGAACCGGCCGGAACCGGAGTAGAACCGGTCGGCGCACGGTAGATTTTATGAAAAACCGATGTCCAGCGGTTCGGTCCCGGTTTGAACCTGGGCCGGACCGCTGAACCGACCGATGGTTTAAATCTATTTTTTTTTTAATTATACATATATGAAACGACGCCGTTTCACTTAAACTGAAGTGAAACGGCGTCGTTTTAGGACTTAGTATTTGAAAAAAATAATGAAAGGAACGGCGCCGTTTAACCCTAGGGTTAACACAGCGCACGTCCCTTCCTCTTCTTCCCCGTCTGTTCTTTTTCCTCAGTTTCATTTTGCCGCCGCCCCCCCCTCCTCTCTCTCTCTCGCTCTCTGTCGCTTTCTCTCCCTCTCAAGGCGCACGTAGCCACGCAAGGGCAGCTCCATCGCCAGCTCCCTCCCTCTCTCTCTCTCTCTAATCTCACCTCGCGGTCTCTCTTTCTCTCTCTCAAAAATCTCAGTCACCTCACTTTCTCTCTCTCGCTCTCTCTCACGGCGCACACAGCAACCGATGACGCCGACGAACCGACCGGAGTTATGCCGAGACCGAGGACAACAGTTTCCTCCCCATTCTCCGGCCGGTTTCAGTCGAGATTTGTCTCAGTTTTCCCCATCGGTGCGGTTTCGGTTTTGGATGAAAAACCGCGCCGATAGGTCGGTTTTCACCCCTTCCTACAAGAAAAGGAAGAGAGGTTTGCGTTTTGGGGGGGGGGTGTTGCGGCGTGAGTGATACGAAATGGGAGGGGGATGACCGGTAGGGTTTTCACTCAATTCAAAACAGCACCGTTTTGAAGAGTTGCACTGGGCTTCACAAGCCGCACGGGCTGGGCCCTAACTCAAGCCCAAGCAAACCTCACCCATAAGCCCACAATACACCATATCATATTATCATGGCCCAATCCGAAAAACAAATTAAACATATTGTGTTGTGATTTACTGATAAAAAAACACATTAACAAAAAATACACAATAACTTTTACAATAATAAAATAAAATAAGGAAAATCATAATAATAAAATAAAAACTATTATGTATCATTTATTATACTTATTTGAAATTATTAAAAACTATTTTTATTATAAAAAAATTTTATAAAATTATTATTCAAATGCGTTCAAAAAATGATAAACTTTACGTTCAAAAAATGATAAACTTAGTTAAAGTTTAAAATTGCGGTGAAAAATATAATTTATAACTTTAAAGTTTATAACTTATAACTTAAATAATAAGTTCTATAATTCAAAAATTATTTATTGTTTAATAAACTTGTATCTAAAGTACTTTTAAAGTTAGTTGTCTTAAGTTTTTAAAAAATATATAGTTATCTGCAAGAACTTTTAGATAAAAATTTCAATTTGATATTTTTTAAAAAATTAGATTTTTAAATTTTTTTAAATGATTAAAATACTTTTATAAATTTATCAAATATATCATTTTTTGTTTAATTATAAGTAGAATTATATATTAATATATGTATCAATTAAACGTGATTGGTTGAAAATAAAATTTTAGTAAAACAAATAATACTAATTAAAATTTTAAATATAAAAAATTAATATTAATATATAGATTAATGTGTAATTTTATTTATAAGTAATAAAATTTAAGGTCTGCTCTCGCACTTGAATATTTGCTAGAAAATATTATATATTTCTCAAATTAATTTTGAGAAATATTTTATTCAAGAATTTTGATATGTGATATCAATCTATGCTTTTTATAAGTTCCATTTTCATGGTATTTTTTCATTCAATGTGTTATTTTGTTATCTTCATTTTCTTATTGATTTAAAGTATAAATAATTTGGTTGTATGCATTTTTTAACATATGAATTAACGAAATTGTTTATAGCATTTAAAATGCATCATGGAGGTTTGGATTTCGCATTAAACATTTGTTATTTATTCATTTAGTTTTGATTGTGTGGAACAGTATCCAACTATTGGAAGAATCATTTGCTTCGTTAACATAATGAGAAGTTGTAAGATTATGTTAATAAGTTATGTAGCGTTTGTTTTGAAATAGTAATATTAATTTTGTAAAAGTTAAGTTTGGAGACTATTTTTTGAAGATCATAGAAAACAGCGAGCAAAGAATATCCCGTATAAAGATTTACCAGAAGAGAAAAAGGAAGAACTCTGTAGAAAACAGAGAAAAAGATATGCTAAAAAAAAGGCATCTAGCAGCAATTCCATCCCGTTAACAGATTCAACTTCATTTGGTGGTGATGAACTGACTACATCAATTGATGAACCTTTAAATGATGATGTCCAACATAGAAACATCATTCAAGACGTTACTGTTCTACAAAAGGTGTCCAAGAGACAACGAATTTTCCGCCCTGATGTTGACATGGATGAATTGATTTCATCTCATGAAGTATGTGTTCCTCCTGGTGTTAACGTCTGCGTGGTTGATTCAGAGACAACTTCATCATTAAACAATGTGACAGATCATTCTAATTCTCCCAGTGATTCTATGAATTTTTCGACACGTAAATCATGAAATACATCCATGGATGAAACAACCGCCTCTGATAAGCTTTTGATTCGACAGGTTCTCCTGAAATTATTTTGTCATCTTTCTTATTCAAACATCTTTATATTCTTTTTCATTGAAATTTGGAAACATTCTATTCAAATAGGCTCCATGTGTTGTTCGGGAACAGTCAAGTTTTGAAACAAGTATCGCCACCTTGTAGGGGTAAGAAACAAGCATAATTATATTATTCATTCTTCTAATTCCATTGTCAACTCTTGCCACTCTTCCAGTAGTGTTCTCCCTGGTTAGATCATTCAAAGAACAATCGATGAGTTTACACCTATTGTCTTATATTCATTTTTGAACTATCACCGCTCTGCTGGACTTAGGCAATTATTACAAGTCGTGCCATCTGAAGCATATTCTTTGCCAGGTGTGCCTTGTTGCAGACATTGCCATATTTGTTGATGGCCCTGGTGGGACAGAGAAGACATTCCTGTACAAGGCACTTCTTGCCGCAGTAAGATCAAGAAAATTAGTTGCACTTGCAACTGCTTCATCCAGTGTTGCTGCATCTATCCTTCCTGGAGGTCGAACAACACACTCACGTTTTAAATTTCCACTGGATACTGATGAACATAGCATGTGTTGTGTCAGTAAACAAAGTGTCCTCGTAAAGTTACTACGTGTGGCAAAGTTAATTATATGGGATGAGGCCCCTATGTCAAGAAAACAACATATTGAAGCATTAGATAAAATGGAGATAGACATTAATGATTCAGAGTTAACATTTGGTGGAAAAATTGTCGTTTTTGGTGGAGATTTTCGCTAGGTTTTACCTGTGGTTCGTAAAGGAACAAGACAAGAACATGTTGACGCCAGTTTGGTTTCTTCTTATTTGTGGCCTACATTGATAAAATTTCATTTGACTGAAAATATGTGAGCAAGATTGGATCCAGTCTTTTCAGAATATGTGTTAGAATTGGGTAATGGAATGCCACCAATCACAGTTGATGAAACAATAAAAATTCATGATGGCATGTTTGTTCCCTATGAAGATGACTGTACTTCTTTGAATCATTTAATAGATGCTGTTTTCCATGATATTCATGAATATTCGATAAATATTTCAGCTATGATGAATCGGGCCATATTAGCACCAAAGAACAGTTATGTTGATGAAATAAATGCATTACTAATTCATAGATTTCCTGGTGAGCTTAAGCGATATTATAGCTTTGATGAAGCAATATATGCATCTGAACAATCAGTTATGGAGGATTTTTTAAATACTCTAACTCCAAATGGACTTCTTCCTCATGAATTGTTACTGAAGATAAACTGTCCTATTATGCTGCTTAGAAACATTAATCCTTCAGAAAGATTGTGCAATGGAACACATCTAATTTGTCGAACTTTTGATCGAAATGTCATTGATGCAGAAATCGCAGTTGGGCATCACAGCGGAACAAGAGTCTTTATTCCAAGGATCCCATTCTTACCAAATGTTGATAAAAATAGTGGCTTCCAATTCAAACGAACTCAGTTCCCTATCAGATTAAGTTTTGCAATGACTATAAATAAGTCACAAGGGCAAACATTGGATTTTGTTGGAATATATTTACCTCAACCTGTTTTCTCATATGGTCAATTATATGTGACTTTATCAAGAGCCAAGACTGCATCTACAGTAAGAATTTTAGTACAGCTAGTCTCTACTGAACGCTCAGAGAAGAACTGCACAAAAAATATTGTCTATACGGAATTATTAAGATTAGCAAGTTCAGATTGATATTAAATGGGTAATGATTCAATTGTATAATTTGAGTTTAATTACTTCAACAAAATTGCGCATTTAATAAAATTCTCTTTTCTGTATGTTTAGTGTTGTGTTTTTTAATTTATTATACTTTTTAATTCTCTTTGCAATATTTTTTAATTTAGTATTGGGTTTACTATACTTACATATTTAATATATTTTTATATGAACAGCTTTAAAGATGCGGACGATTTATACATCGATAAAAGACATCACTCCAAGTACAAGAGACTGGAAAATCAAAATGATTGTGGCAGAGAAGTCACCCAAACGAATAGGCCATCGCTCACCAGTGAAGTACCAAAGCCTAACATTGATTGATCTAGAGGTAATTTATTTATTTCAAATAAAAGAGTCTTTTATTTATTTTTATTGTACTAAATTATTATACTCGATTATTTATTACAATTGTTTTTTTTGTAAATTATTCGTTACAATTTTTTATATTATACAGGGAAATCGACTGCAAGCTACGATATTTGATAAAGATATCGAGTCATGAGAAGATACTTTGCACATTTTCCAATCGTATTACATCAGTAATGCATATGTGAAGCCATTGGATCCAAAGTATAGAATTGAAACACATGAATACCAATGGATTTTAAATGCTAAAACGATAATTGAGGAAGTTCCAAAGGATGAAGGACAGTTGGAGCCGCCAAAGTACCAATTCATTCCGTTCAATGAATTAGACGCTTATAAGAATTCAATTGCAGAAATAGGTAATTCACTCTTTATTTTTGAATATTTAATTATGAATATTCTAAAAATTTAAATCTTATTTGTCAGATGTTTTAGCTGTTTCACTCTGTATCAAGCTATGTAGAGAGATAACTACAGCGCATGGACCAACAACTATTCAAGAAATATATGTTATTGATCAAGGGTAAAAATATTTTTTGGGTAGTTCCCTCTTTTAGAATTATGTTTCAATTTTTATTTCTTGCATATTCTGCTAATTCTTTTTTTTTTTTAATTCCAATTTTGTAGCTTAAACCCCATATGTTTAACTATGTGGGGTCAATTTGTGCAAGATGAATGCAAAAAAATCTCAGAAATAATTGAGACAAAGCCAGTTATACTTACAACAAAAATAAGAGTTGGTTCTTATAATGATATTTTTAATAATTAACAATCTTATATTTTCTTTTAGATTGTATATGCTTGCATTAATTATGATGCCTATTTTCAATGAAGGATTATCTCTATCATCACGTCCGAAAAGTAAATTTATGATCAATCATGTTATTCCTGAGGCAACTTCATTGCAAGAGTGGTAATCGTCACAAATAAGTCATTATTTATTTCATACCATTTGAATATTGAAATCTCCGTATTTTTATTTCTTATGTTGTATTTGTTTTTATGAATTTTAAGGGCGGCGATTAATGATTTATTACTCAAGAGTATTATTGCAAAAAACTTGACATATCCATCTGCATCTTTATCTTCTGTTGGTATTCGGGAAATAATCAAGAATAGTGATGTTGCTGGGTTCATCAAAAGTTTGCAACCCATGGCGATAAAATTTTATTCTTAGTAACAAATTCAAATATTTATTCAATCAAATCTTCTAAAAAGTTATTTCTAATGTGATGCCAAAAACAAAATTTTGGATAAAGGCGAAGATAATTGTGGTTGATTTGCGCCAAATATTTTTTTACATGTCATGTATTGGCTGTAATAAAGGAACTGGATATGATTACAATGATACATTCCTTTGTTATCATTGCAAACACCAAAGCACTTCTCAACCACGGTATGTATCTTTCAAATTTTTGTTTGATAATTTATGTAATAGATTTAATGCATAATTTTTATTGATTCTAACTTAAAATGATATTTCCATCAAATTTATAGCTGCCGAGCATATGTTGAACTCGATGATGGTACAGGAAGACTATCTACTGTTATGTTTGGTGAAGTTGTAGAAGAAGCATTCGGTTGTTCGGCAGTTGAGCTTATGAATCATACTAGAGATGTACGTTTTCTTATTTTCCATTGGCTATCTCAAAAGTCTATCTCAAAATTTTTAACATATTTAATACATTATTTATAAATACATTAAGGTTTATATTTAAAAAAACTATTAAAAGTAAATTATAACAAAAATCATTTAAATTGATTTTTATATCTGTCTATTTTGTCAATTTTATTTTTATTTAAAAACATGCATAGTAATTTAATTAAAAACATTGCATTCAAAAACTTGTGTTAATTTAGAAGACATAAATTTTCAGCATATATAAGGTCTTTAAATTCTTATTAATCATGCAATTATAATTAAAAATTCCCTTTGCAGGAACATTTGTCATATATAGAAAATCTTGTGGCACGAGTTTCACAAAAAAAGTGGAAGATTGAACTTTTAGTAGACCTTGATCGACTCAACCAAAAGCAGTACAAGAATTTCAATGTCGTCTCTATTGATGCTGTAAAGGATGACACTAATGATGGATCAGAGTAAAAAAATCAAAGGACTCATATTTTGAACTGATGTTTTTGTTGGGTTTGTAGTAAACTTATCGTAGACAATTTTGCTAAAACTATCGATGTTATAAATATGCATTAATCGCCGATTCCTAGCTTCACTATTTTTCTTATTCAATATTGTCACACATCATTAATCATAGGGGTAAACGTGCCTTGCACGTAGCCCACTACTAGTTCACATATAAATTACTATAGACTGGTATCCACATGCAGGACTCTATCGTCAAGATGAATAATATATCTATTTCTAGTCCTACAATTTGACTGAATAGTTGGGATTTGTCCCAATCACTACAAAAAAAGGCTAAATTGGCGGCGTTTATACGCGTGGCGTATGTTTATGTGCCGGTAGATATATAAATTTACCGTCACTTAATTTTTCTGCCAACAAATTTTTGAGATTCCTGGCGTTTAAATTTTTACGTCGGTAATAATAAATATCGTTGGCGGCGTTTAGAACAATACCGCCAATATAGTAATGATGCGCCGGGAAATTAGTAGTTTCCCGGCATTTATATTATTACGCAGGTAATAATATATGTTTTTTGTGGCGTTTAAACAAACGCCAATAATTTATTAATTATACGTCGTTATATTAACTGTGTTTTGCGGCGTTGCTACTATACTGCCGGTAATAACATATAACATTAGCAGCATTTCACAAAATGCCGACAATTGATAGAGTTTTACATGGGTAAAGAATTGAGTTTTTCGACGTTTATATCGTTTAAACAAATGCCGGCCATTGATTAATTTTACGCCGGTAAATTAGTAGTTTGTTGGCGTTTATATTATTATGCCGAAATTAATTATATACATCGGCGGCGCTTATAAAATGTCAAAATTTGATCAATGAACGCCGGTAAACTATTATATATTTATTGGTAGTAAAATAAATAAAATAAAATAAAAAAGTTATTCAAATGATATGAAAATACACCCAAAAATTGCGCAAGTGTCGTACAAAATTCATTTTGAAAAAAATAGAGTCTATTATTTAAAATTTAATCTTTTAATATGGATTTCATATTTATTCTTGTTTAAAAAAGAATGTGGTGCTTGTAAACTTTATGACAAAATATGTTAAACATCATACTAAGATTGTAACTCCCAAAAAGAGTAGTAAAAATAATACATAATCCAGCACTTCTCCTTTCATAATCCATCCTAATTCCAACTTAGCAAATGTCGATATATGGCATAACCATAAATATAGTCTCAATTAAGGAAAGTTGTGAATACCACCAAAACAGAGCAAACGTCGATATATTACAAATACCATAAATATAGTCTCAATTATAGTCTCACTTATAATCCCGACCCTCAATCATCGTCCTCTTCATTCTCTTCCTCTTCTTCATCTTCCTCTTGATCTTCTTCCTCTTCTTCATCTTTCTCTTCCTCTTCATTCTCTTTTTGTTTTTGTCCTGAAGCCTGAATATAAATTCAAATGATGGTTCAAAAATTTCAATATAAAGTTGATTTATATCAACTAAACATATGTGGGGTACTCACCTGTGCATGCACGAATGCGTTTACGAAGTCGGTAGTGAATGTTGATAAGTTTGCCTTGTAGGGGTTGGCCCAAACCCCAAACCGCACACACGTCCAGGCTGTTCTGGGCCCATAACTTTTGAATAAACATCATCTGATGCCCAAGTCATGGTTCCTCCAGACCCCATTTCTATAGAATTTGTGTCTTGTGTTAAAAGTTCCTCCATCTCAATCTGTAATTGATAATAAAAAAATACATATTATTCTTCATTTATAAATCCTTTAAAATTAAAAGAGTTATAAATTTGATAATAAACATACCACTTTCTTCCTCGTGTCATCATTGTAGTGTATGCCATCCTTTTTCTTATGGGTCTTGACAAACAACTGGGCTCGACTTGGCATTGCCCCAGTTGATTTTTTCTACGTCCAACATTTTAGATTAAACACATATATCGAAAACAAAGAACTAACAAATATTCAACAATAAATAAATATTAATTAAATAAATACCACATCATGGGCATATCTTGTTAAACTTTTTGATCCTCTGCTATGAACAACCACCTGCTTCTTATGACACTCCTTATTTTTATTACATTTTGACTACAACATGTAAAATATTATGAGAATTATAATTAAAATAACTAGTTGGTTGACTTTATAAATCTATAATAGAAATACGTGAATTGTTACCATATATTCTGGATCAAACCAAAGATTGGCCAACTCTGCTAGTTGCTCTAAGTCCACCATATCAGGACTTGCCCTTGCCACAACTTGTGCTGCAGATATGTCTTTTTCCTTAAGTAATTTTTTCTTCAATTCATGCTTGTAGTCTTTCCATTTCTTTCCCAAGTCCTTTAGTATCCATTTTTTGAATATGTCTAATTTGTCATCAGGAACTTTAAATTTGCCCTACAGTCAAAATAAATTTACAAAGGTAAGTAAGTAGCTTTCTAACAAAATTTTCAAAATATACCTATTTAATTAATAATAATGTTTTAATATGAAAAATCATCTATACCTTTATAAGACCCCACGCTTCCTCCTTTATGGTTTTAGGTACTGACCTCCAATCTTTGTAAATTATTGGAACAAACTTATTACTTCTCGCTATCAGACCACCAAACCTTACCACCTTTGAGTCTTGCTTTTTGATGGGCCGACCAAGATTGTTGAGCTCCATTTCAATTCGCTCCCCTTCAGGAAGATGCCAAAGGTCATGAATAGAGTGCAATAGTCTCTTCACTCGATTTCCATTACTATCTGCAAAAATAGATTTAGTTATATTGTTAGTATTTTGTAAATCTGCAGTCATAGTGAAGTAAATAATAAGTAAGAACAACAAAAACTTACCGACGATGATGAGAAAGTGATCTCCAATGTCAGAACAGAAGTGAACATCTTCTGCTTCCGAAGTAGGTGCTATTGGTACATATGTGCATGGCTTGGTTCCTTGTTGCGAAGATAATGATGGTTGGGAAGGACAATCTATAGAAGGTTGGGTCCCTTGTTGTGAAGATAATGATGGTTCTATAGAAGGTTGGGTCCCTTGCTGTGAAGATAATGATGGTTCTATAGAAGGTTGAGTCACTTGCTTTGAAGATATTGATGGTTGGAAAGGACAATCTATAGAAGGTGGTGACTCCACCATCCTATCAACGGAAAGGGGTGGCCCATCGACAGATTGTGGCTCACTATAGACAGCTTGTAGTCTTGCAGATTGTCTTCGCAACTGTGGTATGGCCATCTTTGCCTTTTTTTTTGGACCCATTGTACCTATACAAAAACAAATTTACATATATGCAAATCAATAGAAAAATGACATATTTGGAGCATAATATGAGATAGATTTATGTGATAAGAGATATCATGTTAAATAGTCTAAAATTATATATTTCTTACTCAACACTATTGCGGAGCAAGAACTCAACAAATCAGGATCAAACTAAATTAACTGATTTTGTCCATAGCTTAACTAAATTATAAACGGGTAGGAGCAAGAACTCAACAAATCAGGATCAAATTAGAAATAGTCCAGCCCCTATTTAGGATAAAACTAGATTAAATCATCATTGTTTAAAGTAAACAGTAAAAAACATCCATATGTTAACCAAATTAAATGACTAAATTAGTAGGATTTCTTACTCCTTTCAATACTTATGTATGTTTAATGTTTATGTAAGTTGTGGCTTTTATTTTTGTTTCCTTTTTCCCACTCCAAATTAAAAAACAAGTTATAGGTTTAATTGGAGTTGTGGTCATATAGTACGTCACAGGGTCATGGGGATGTACTTAAATATCAAGTTGGGTCATATTCTCTAATTCATGGTAAGATATATATTGTGGAAAGTGAGTGGTAACAAAAGACTGCCGAAAATTATATATGGGTTACTACAATAAAGCCTAAAACTGATGACGTTTTATTGAGTGAGTTTTAGATGAAGTTCTAGATGAAGCATATATACGGAAGACTTATATTGAGTGAAATTTAGATGAAGTTTTCATTGAATTCTCTTTTTCTTTAAATTGGGCAAAAAAAAAAATTAGATCACAACAATAAAGCCTAAAAATGATAAAGATTCAAAGACATTTAAAATTGGACTAAAGTTTAAAATTTGATAATTGATAAACGTCGGAAATGTACTAATTTACTCGCATATAATTGATAAATTTTTGACATTTTTAAACGCTATCAACCTACAATGCCACTTTGCTAGGCCTAGAGGCGCTTCAAATTCAAAACTTAGTTTACATTTTAATAAATTTGTACTTAGGGAAAATTTAAAACTCTTCTTTATTTTCTATAAGCAGAGCTTAGTGGGCCTAATTTTTTTTTTTATTATTTCCTTATAAAATGCTAGCTTAATTTAGATTTGGACACATAAACGCTGTGTTGGGCATATACCATGTTGGGCATGAACATATAATTTCCTTCTAGAAGTAAGGTGTACTACATGGAGCCGACAGCAAATAAATTAACAAGCACCGAAAGTTAACAATTTGAGAGACAAAGATTTCTCCCTTAACATGTATTAATGTTCTACTGTATTAAGACAAGAATATTATAAACATAATTTGAGATAATATCATTAATATATCTATCAATGTGATACCCCGTTTTTACGTGTATTTTCACTGAAGGAATATTTTAATTTAATTAATGTAATAGTTCTTTTATTTTAAATTATCGAATTTTAAATTGATTTTATTTGTTATTTGAATTTAAATTGCTGTTTAATTTATTTTAGCTTGTCTTTGGTTTTAAAATTAAATAGTTAGTTTTTACTAGTTATTTATTATATTTTAGCTTTACGTTGTGTTTAAAATGTTTTCTTGGTTTTATTGCTTTTAAACTTATTTTCGTTGGATCAGTTGTTGGAATCCAGAAGTGAGGATTGGACCTCATTTCTTTTCCTCCATCTTTTCTTTTCTCTTTTTTCCTTTTTCCTTCTTCACTTTTTCTTTCTTTTTTCTTTCTTTTTCCTTCTTCTTCTTTTCTTCCCCGAGCCCCAGCCCGTGCGATTTCTTCTTCTCTCTCTCTCCTCTCCCTCGCCGTTTCTGTCCAACGCCTAGACCCACCACCTCCGGCCGACGTGGCCCACACCACCCCCACCAAAATCTTCCCCTCCCTCCGGTGAACCACCCCACCAACTCCCATCCCCAACCATGCCGCTGTTTAGCTGAAAAGCCCATCAAAGCCGCACGGTTTTTGCCTCGATTCGCCGCCGTCGTTCCACCTACGGCCACCACCTCTTCACCACTTCATCAACGGCTCCTTGCCGTCCTAACCCACCCATTTCCAACCTCGATCCGTCGCCGGAGCAGCTCCCACGAGCTCATCTCTGATTTGGGCATTTAAGCCCTTCCACGGCCATTTCCGCCGTCATCCACGGCCAAACCCCACTTCCCTTAGCTTCATAAACACCTCTAGGCCATTCCCTATCAATCTCGAGCTTTGGTTTGTCCCCGTTCAAAAGTGGGTATTTTACAACCCACGGCCACAGTGAATTTTCACTATTACGTTGCTTTTCCTTCACCGTTTGCTACGCGCCGATCCTTCAAAAATTAATATATAGCGCTGTAAGTATTTTCCAAACTTCGTTTTAGATTTAAATATATTATTGTCTTTACAATAATTATTTGTGATCTGGTTGGTTATTCCGGACTGAATCCGAGGAGTCGGGGGTCGGTTGGAATTGAGGAAGGAGTTGTTTGCTTGGTTATTATTGATGTTTGGATTATGTTGGTGAATTTGTATAATTTTATTTGCATTGCATTGTGCACGCATATGCATGTGTTAAATCTTGAAAATTGGGTTTTCGAGTGAGATATGTTTTATGGGTATACGTGAACGTTTGGATTAATTGGTTTAATTCAAAGGCATGTGTAGGGATGGTGGTAAGCAGGGATGGTGGTAGAGTCCCGCCTGCGATTCCCGCCTACGGTGCACACGTAGGGATGGTGGTGAGCAGGGATGGTGGTAGAGTCCCGCCTGCGAATCCCGCCTACAGTGCTCTGATGGTTTGGTTAATAGGCCATTTTCTGGGAAAATGGCGAGACTGGTTTTTGGGCCATTATCTGGGATAATGACGAGGATTGATTTAAAGGATATGTTTTTGGATCAAATGGGATTTTGGCGTGCGTGGAAAAAAAATGTGATTTATGGGACATGTGCATTGGGCATATATTCATGCATTTTGTTTTGGTTATAATATATTTTTATCTTGCGTTTTTTGGACTATTACTTACCTACAACATCATTTTTAGTACCGTAGATTTTGATGCAGAGATTGAGGGGGACGAGGAGGCTGAGCCCGAGGAGGCGGCTCCGCCTGAGTTTTGATGTGGAGATGCTTATCTATGGACTTTTTTTGTATTTGTTTTGATGTTATGTATTTGGATTTGAGATAGTATTGAACATGTAATATTTTATTTACGAGTGTTTTAAGCTGGTTTGTAATTTAAACAAAAATTCTAGTACTTAGTTATATGACTTACTATCCGCTGCATGTTTTTATTTGTACACTTAATGCATGTGCACACACTTTTGGCATTTGGCGATGGGATGTGTGACCGTGTTGTCATCATCCCGACGTCTCGATTTCCATGTGGCCATATGTGGGAGTTGAGGGTGTCACAATCAATATAGGAATACACATACCCTACTAATATAGCAATTAAAGCCGATAGATCACAATAGGTCTCTTTCATTCTTTAACAGAAATTAAGAATCACATTCAACTTTAACTACAAAAAAGAATGCAATGTATATTAGAGAGATAAAACATGTATTAATGTTCTAATACTATATTCTACATTTTTCCCTCAACATTAATACAAAAAAGAATAAAACATTTTTAGATATAATTGATAAATATTATCTCAATTTATACCCGTAAGCCACAGTTTGTTTTTTTCAAAAAAACAAATATATCTAAAAATGTATATTTCTTTAATGATTTTTAAAAAACATTTTTATTTCCTTTTGGCCGTACGTACAGCATCCAAAAGGTGGATGATCAATAGCCACATGAATTTGAATATTAGTGCCTGGAGCAATTAAATTGTGTTTCTAGTATCTTTTGTAGTTAGTAGTAGGATTGTATGGATGCTCTTTGTTAGTTATTTAAGTTTTGGTTGTGAAGATGGTTGTTTAATGATGAGAAGTTTGGCCCTTAAACCATTATGTTCCACGCAAAAAACAGAGCAACTGAAAAGTTTGGCCCTTAAACCATGACTACTACCAAATCGGCATTCTTACCGTTCTGTTCCTCTGTTTTCATGGAAACCAAACAAAAGAAAATCTACCAAACATACTAAAATTGATATCAGTGATAGGGAACTTGTAAATAAAATGGGAAACCATCAACTGTGTTGAGAAACCATCAACTTCAAAATAAAATGGGACTAAAGTTAATATTACCTGTACGGTTACGGCTCCCACTGCTACAGCCTCTGTATTACTGTGTACTGTGGCTATACTAAAATTACTAACCTTCTAGTGCTCTATTTTGAGGCTGCAAAACAGAGCCTCTCTCTTCTATCAATCGGTGGACGCTGTAACAGAGGAAGGCTGGTGGGTAGAATATTTCCATGTGGGGACGTTGTTGTATGGAGGATGATATGTGATCAAGCCGAGCGATGTGAAGGGACGTTCTGTGTGGCGGCAACCCTAGCCATGTTAATTATGGGGAAGATAAAATGGCAAGATATGGAGTTGTGGTGAAAAAAAAAATTTAATATATGCAATGAATTAAATACAAGACAGATTTTATAAATAATTAGAGAAAAAAATACTTTGATCATTGGAATTTGGAAGGTAACGTTATGGGTGCAGATCCTTCAAGATAAAAGCGTAAGTGCAATGAATTAAATACAGGACGTTATGGCTTGTGACTATAATATTTCTCTAAATAAAATGGAAAATTTGAGAATTGATAAATTTTATTTTATAATTACTGATATTAATGCAATAGGGTAAGGAAAAAAAAATAATGATACATAAGTGTCGCAAGAGAGGAGGCTATGTGGGAAGAAATGAAAAGAAGAAGAAGAAGAAGAGAGTTTGGTAAAAGTAACAGTTGGCAGCCTCACACCAACCTATAATGCCCTAAGGCTGTAATCGAGCTGGGTCGAGCCGGTTTTTGGCTTGTCGAGCTTGGCTCGACTCAACATACTCGAGCTCGAGATTTTTGTTAAATCTTTGTTCGAGCTCGACTCGATAAGTTAAAATCTCAACTCGAGTTCGTCCCACAAACAAGTTCGAGTCGAGCCGAGCTCGAGCTCGAGCTCGAGCTTGAATTGTTTTTTTTTTGAATAAGATTTAATAATTAATAAATTAAATAAATAAAAAAAGAATTAATATTGAATTTATACAACTAACAAGTAGAACCTCTATTAATATGCTTATATTATTAGCTAATACATATATACATGCATATGTGTATGTATATATTTATCAATATATGAATGAGTTTTAATCGAGTCGAGCTAAAGAGTCGACTCGAGCATAAACGAGCAATGAATTAAATCTTAGCCGAGTCGAGTCGAGTTTTGTCGGGTATGCGTCATTTACAAATCGAGCAGGTATCTGCTTTCACGAACGAGCTTTTTTTTTTCATGATTCGAGTTCGATTCGAGTTTAATCGAACGAGTACCGAGCAGGCTATCGAACAGACTGGTTCATTTACAGCCCTAAATGCCACTTTGCTAGGCCTTCCACCTAGGATTCAAAAGTTAGGTTTACATTTTAATAAATTTATACTTAGGAAAAATTTAAGAATCTCTTTATTTTCTATAAGTAGAGCTTAGTAAACTTTATTATAAGGATTTATTTCCTGTCACCAGTTATTGGCTTAATTTAGTTTTAGACAAATAAATGGTTCTAGTAAATTTGAGTGAATTATATACAGACTTAAATTATATTACTAATAGTATTAGAGTACGTATTAGTATAAGACCATAAAGTATAAATTGTAAAGCATATGATCAAAATAAATATTCATGTTTGAGATGATAATGATTTTATTACATATATTTTTTATATTAAAATAAAATTATAATAACATTATCTTTTATATAATATATATAATAAAATATTATTATACATATAATATAATTATATCTAATATAAAGAAAGAGGCGTACATATTAATGAACAAATTAAATATAATTATATCTAATATAAAGAAAGAGACGTACATATTAATCAACAAATTAGAAACAAAGTGGCGGAACCAACAATTTCTTTGAAGAGGGGTTGATTTATTTTAACCGTATGACACATTTAGCGGTTAATATAAATAGAAATTAATAAGTTTATTATTTTTCTTATTAATTTTAATTTAATTTTGATGAGACCACATCCTTGAAAATATATGTTATATAGAAATGATACAAAATTTAATACCTATAAGAAAAAAAAATGAGCGAGACATTTTTAAATATATTAGAAGAAGTACTAATTTTTTAAAAAGTATATGGGAATCATAAATATTTTGGGAGGGCCATGTTCTATATTTATAAAATTATGTTAAATAAAATCTTAACATCATAGGACTATTTTAAATTTCCCATAATTTTGGCTTGTTCTCCCTTAAGCTCAAATTGTTTCCGGGACCGCCACTTACCATATACAATTTCCCTCAAACACATTTAAAAACTAATGAAACTTAAGTTGCCGCCTCTACGCTGCCTCAAAATTTTCATGTAATTTAAATTTCCCTCTCACTGCTTGCAACACATTGTATAGAATTTTCAGATCCATTTAAATTTCCCTCTCACTGCTTGAGTACGCGGCAATTGATACATGAAATTTTTCCAGCGCCTTTTATTCGAACAATAGAAGTCCCTCCAACCAACGCCACCACCCTCCTGTTAGAGTCTTCACTGACTCCTCCACACTCGGAAAGCTGCATCGGAAGCCACATGTGAGACGCTAGAACCAGCAACCACCTGTACAAGTACTTAACCTGCAGCCTCTATTTTAAGCAAGAAAAACAAAGGATTGTTCTCCAAACCGAGGGCCATGGCTTGATGCAGTTGGGCGACGACGCCACCGCAAGGAGCAACAAAAGACGCTGGAAAACAAGCCTCCACTGCCCAGTTGATGTTCATCAGCACCACCGTCCGCAACTCCCACGCCATTTTATGCGTAAACTCCCTCACACCATGCTTTCTCTCTCCATTCTCTCTCTCTCTCTTTCTTATCACAATATTTCTCCCTTCCACAGTACACTGCCGCTTCCCACCCACCTTGCCACCGCTTCGTTGCTGCTCTCATTGAGAGTCTCCGTCGCACAGCTCCTGTTTGGTTCTGTGTTTTTTTTTTTTTTTTTTTTTTTTCTGTTTGGTTCTTTGGCATAAGTTTTGCTTATTTTTTTTGTTTGATTCAAGGTACTGATATTCACGTAAAGTGTTTAATTTAATTCATTGACTTGCTCTGTAGGAAAAAAAATGGAAGAGCAAACATCATATGGGTTCATTACTCTTCACCAACCATTTGGAAGAGGTTTTTCTAAACTTAAAATGCATAAATCTTACCTGGTTGGATAGGTGCTTGTGGATGAATGTGGTTGCAAGGTTTGTGTTTGGAAGATTGGTGTTTGCAATACTTGTATGTGTCTTGTGTTCTTGAAGTTTGAGATGGCGTCAAATGCTTGTAGTTGGGTTGGATGTTTGTCATCATTGGTGCCATACCGATTGTGGGTTACGAGAAATGGCACTAGTTTACTGATATTGTATTGTACTCCTCTGTTTGGTCTTTGAAATTTCCACAAACTGATATAAGGCAAAAATGTAACAGCCCGCTAGAAATTCAACAGTGGAATTTCTATAGACTTTAGAAATCTCGTGAATATCCCATAAGTTTTCACGAATTGATCAATCGTACAGGTTTTAGTCTATCAACATAGTTAGTGTTATCACTCACTGTGGTGTCAGAAATGCGATTTTCATTGTTTGAGGCAGTTAGAAGTATCAGAATACGTTATAGTCTACACCACTAGACTCAATAGAATATTTAGGATTTTATAGCGCAATAACCCATTTTCATAATTTCGGACGAAACGGCTGTTCAAAATTGTGAATTTATTTATAGGGGCACTTCAGTGTTGAGTTTTAGTAAACGGTTTTCACTGTAGGTTAATATGAATATTTAGGATTTTTCAGTACTAAGTTTATTATGCATTTTTTTGGAGTGAATAGTAACCTCGATAAGCGTACTAAATGCAGTGTTCTCAAAATTACAGTGTGGAATGTCCAAATTAGGTTAGAGAAGTTTTATTTGGACACTTGAAAAAATCTTAGCCACACATAATGAATAGTATTAGATATTTGGCATAAAGAGGAACCATTAGATGGATTTACGAAGGAAATCAAGGTGTAAGATCATGCCACCTAAGCAAAACCTTTTTTCATCTGATCAACCAAATTGAGCCAGATCAAAGAGGGTTTCAACCCTAGTGAAACCCTAAATGGTTGGAATCTAATTAAAACCCCAAAAACTTGGTTGAAATCGAAACCCTAAACGGTTTCCCCAAACCCTAAAGTTGGCCTTCAAACCCTTTTTGATCCAATTTCTAGTATTGTGTTTAATCACTTGATTACATCACTTCCATATGCTATTAATTTCTCAAATTCTTGTTATGACATCTTTATCCAACCTTTTAAACCTTGGAAATTTGAGTGGGCCAAGAAAAATTAGATTTTGGCTTGATAGCATCTCAAACCCTAACCAAACCCTCTTTAAATCCCAAATTGAAGCTCACTTGGTTGAGACCCGCCAAGGCCCACGAATTTGGCCACATTGGCAAAGCTTCTTCGAGAAGTTTCCTCCCCCACATGGCAGACTATTCACTACCCTTGGCTGCACCCAATAGTGCCTTGATGAGATGGAGAAGCCCACCCCATCAACCTCCATAACTCACAGCTTCTGCAGGCTGTCCTTTCCCTTCTCTATTCTCCACTTTATGTCACATATCTACCTCCAATCAATTGTCATTCAGGTCCATATCTTCCCCCTACAGAATTCTTGAGTCGTACAAGTCACACTTACTTCCCTTTCATCACTTCTTCACCCCGTTCTTAGAGAGAAACCCAAAAGAGCTCTCTCGGGCAGATTTCTAGGTCTTCTTGTGTGGAGCTTTTTGACCCTTTGTAAGGATTTTCACACGATGAATCCTTCATAAAAGTTGTTCCTCTTTGAGTCTAGTTTCCGTAGATATATTATTCATATCATTACATGGTCATTTTGTTTGTCAAACGTATTTTTAACCATGGAAAGGTCATTCTGGGCGTGAATCTGGAGAGTATGTTATGTTTTGGAGTTTTTGACCCAGTTAATGGACATATCTTGGTCCGAAACTTTAATGGAGTATTTTTAGCATGTGTTTAAGAGTGTTCATTGAGGTTTTGTCGCATGACTAAAGCTTTTGATGATAGATTTGCTTAGATCTAGAAACTTGAAAACTGGAAGTGGCAAAACAGTTTTTATTTGGAGAAAGTTTGAATATTTCAAAGTTTGATCTTACTCTAAAGGCTTTGATATTTTTATATGATGATCCTAAGTCTATTATTTTAATTTTAGGATGTTATTTTGAAGATATTTAGTATTAGTTTCAAAGATATGATTTTTCTATGCAAGAGGATTCCGATTAGGCCTAAGATTTGATGTGTTTGGGTTAGATCTATGTTTTATTGATTTTTAGCCTTGTGATTTCAAGTTTGATGGTTGGATCCTATTTAAGATACATTCTTAAACCATGTGATGCTTTATTTCGAAGATCTCACATTGTTAAGCCATTGATCAAGAGATTTATCAAAACTAGTTGAGGAAAAAAGTTTCTATTTTTGGACCAAGTGTAAAACCAAAAACTCTAAGTGTTATTTTGTGATTTTGGTGACTTTAGTTTGATGATTTAAAGCATGGTTGATGTTATGATGATGTTATGAATATGTTAGAAGTAAGATTTGATTTTTGGAATTCTTGGAGATGTTTTGATTTAGGGTCAAAGCTTGTGATTAAGTGTTTGGATCTTTTTACAAAAAATTTGGTGTTGATTATTAGCTTTTTCTAAATGGATGTTTTAAAAATGGTTTTAAACTTAGGATAGAAAGATCCTTGTTGCAAAAATTTGGGTTAAGCATGAGTTTTGAAGTTGGAAGGAATTGCAACAAAAATAAGAGAAATGGCCTATGGATGTTTTGGCCATTGTGTGTTTTCCTTAGTTGTGATTTGTTTTAAATTTTTCTGAGTTGATATTTGAATTTAGGACAAAATTTGCATGAGGAATGTAAATTTTGAAAGTTTTTGGAGTTAGGATGTGAAATCTTTAAGTTAGGAGTAAAATGGTCATTTTCCCACATATAGAGGGTAAAATGGTAATTTTATTCTAAGTTAGCTTGTTTTCATGTTTCTAATTGTTAGTAATTAAATATCTAACTTTTAGAATACCTTCTTACAGTTCCTCGTGGTTCGCGCTTTATTCTCGTAAAACTTGACGATCGAGGTAACTTAGCTTCTAACTTACTATCAGTTTATTATGTATGTATGATGGGTAAGGGAACTAGAATTTATGTATGTATGTTATCATATATGCCCTGTCATTACATGTTCATCTGTTACGTATGATTTATTCTTTCATGAATATTTATCTGTTACACAATCTTTTTTGTCATGCAATGTTGTGTGTTATAAGTATGCCATGTTAAGTATGCCATATGTTACATGTATGCCATGGAATGTTTATGTTTAAATCATATTTTGCCATTTACAAGTATACGCCATGTTAGAAAAGTTCATGATATTAAATAATATCTCATGCATTAAGAAAGATAAGTTATTTAAGAGTGACACGGACCTAAGCGTGTTCACCACAAGTTATGTTAAGGATTACACGGACCTAAGCGTGTTCACCACAAGTTATGTTAAGGATGACACGGACCTAAGCGTGTTCATCACAAGATATGTTAAGAATGACACGGATCTAAGCGTGTTCATCACAAGTTATGTTAAGGGTGACACGGATTTAAGCGTATTCACCACAAGTTATGTTATGCGGTGCGACAGACTCAAGCGTGGTTCACCTTATGTAAAGTTCCTATAGATCTCAGATCACGTTTAAGTTAAGTTATTCATGTCAATCACAACCCTAAATGCTAGGATGGGGTGTCTAAATATGTGTGAAATTCCCTGGCTTGACGAAGTACAGTCAACAGGTTGCGAATGGGGCCTAAGTAACTGGTCACTGGAGCGCGCCAGGCACTAACGCCGATGGTGCCATATTTTATTTTACGTATATTCATGGGGCCACAACAACTATGGAGCATGAAGTATGGGGCCACAACAACTGTGGAGCATACACTACGTGAGATACAACAATTGTGACATGTAGAATACGTGGGGCCACAACAACTATGGAGTACGTATTAACGCACTCACAGCTGGTCTAGATACCTGTATTGTGATGCAGTAATCAGCAGGGACACATAGCTCTAGGGAACCCTGTAGCACCCATATGGTCACGTTATTAATCAAGTCAATTGAATAAGATTCCAAGTTCATGTCAAGAAGTTAAGAATAAGCAATCATGGTGACCCCATGAGATAAGAATAAGTTTCAGATCAAGTCCATGTTAAGACAAGTTTTAGATCAAGTTCATGTTATATTATGTTATGCTCACGTACAAGTTATGTTCATGTTCACGTTAAGTTTCAAGTTCGTGTTCATATCATGTTAAGTTCATGTTTATGATATGTTCAAGCTCACGTTCATGTTATGTTATGTTCATGTTATGTTTCAAGTTTACGTTTCTGTCATGTTATGTTCACGTACATGTTATTTTCAAGTTCACGTTCACGTTATGTTATGTTCACGTTCACATTATGTCTCAAGTTCACGTTTATGTCATGTTATGCTCAAGTTTATGTTAAGTTCAAGTTCATATTTATGTTATACATGTTCACGTTCATGCTATATTTCAAGTCCATGTTATGTTTCAAGTTTCACGTTCATGCTATGTTGCTAGTCCATGTTATGTTTTAAGCTCAAGTTCATGTCATGTTAAGTTAAGTTCAGTTCACATTTAAGTTCAAGTTATGTCATGCTATATGTCAAGTTATGATATGCTTACTTACGACTTTAATTATGCAGTCATGCTTTTACTGCCATGCATGCATTTTTAACCTGTGTGGGAGTTTCTTGTTAACTTACTGAGATTTGTAATCAAATCTCACCGTGGTAGTCCCAACTACCATTCCCCCCGAATGGTAGGCGATATGTCAGGATCAGAGCAGAGAGCGGACTTTGGTAGACTGAAGGAGGTTGACTAGAAGCCGCAGATACGACGCGGAGCTTACAGCTTCCATAGTTAGTTTTTGGATAGTATTCTGGCCTCGTTAATCGAGTTACACGAGTTACTCGACAAACTTCCTCAATAGTGTATTTTGGTAATGTAAATATGAAGTCTGGTCTCTCATGTTTTTGAGGTTATAGTCTTCTAAGACTCATAC
The DNA here is from genome assembly GCA_011037825.1 of Carya cathayensis. Taxonomy (NCBI): domain Eukaryota; kingdom Viridiplantae; phylum Streptophyta; class Magnoliopsida; order Fagales; family Juglandaceae; genus Carya; species Carya cathayensis. The sequence continues at coordinate 1,139,434 of QGSO01000163.1, read as the reverse complement.
TGAAATTGTGGATGTGTATTTTGTTAAGTATGCTTGAATTACGATTTAACTATTTGGGATATATAAGTTTGGTGCATAGTATTGCTCAAGAAAAAAAAATTATCCGCTGCGAATATTGCATAATGCTAGATGCACGTTAGGAACACTACATCTTATATGTCATGAACGGGGGCAAGTAACCATGTGTTGCATGTCCTGATGCTTCAGATGTCTGTTCAATCCCAAGAGGAATTTGAGGGCATCACAAAACAAATCAAGTCACAATGACATAAGCCAATGTTTCTAGTCCTTTATTTAGCTATGTTTGGTCTTATAATGACATAGAGGTATCATCTAATATGCACTCTGGTCCGTATAGGCTTCTCAAACTATATGCACATATTTGAGCTTCTTTCTTGTGATGTTTATGACCCAACTATATACACAAGTAGTTCGGTGGTTATGGTAGTTCGATTGTTATGCTAGTTTTACTTCAAAACACAACTAAATAGAGGACTAGAAACATCGGCCAGGTACAATGGAACCCATGTTCTTTGGCATTCCTTGGAGAAGGTGAAGCTAGAAAAAAGAAGAAGAAGAAGAAGAAGAAGAAGAAGAAGAAGAAGAAGAAGAAGAAGAAGAAGAAGCCGTGCTTGCCACAAACCGGCCAAGAATATGTTTATTGAGAGGGATAATAATGCAAGTGGGGGAGAAGAAGGGGGTGGCGTGGGGTGGGGGTTGAAGAGCCTTGTAGAATAGCTTGAGTTCATAAAGCAAATCCTATGTACATTTATTATTAGATTGCATTGATTATATATGTTTTTGCATTGACATTAGAGGTCCCTTGTAATTAACCAGATTTTCAATCTCTATGTTTTTGCATTTTCTTTAGAGGTCTCTTGCATTTACAAAATAGTTTTCATTTTTAATCTCTATGTTTTCTGAAATATATGAAAAGTTGATCTAGTTCTATGTACTTAACAAGATTTACATTTTTTAGATGCTGTGTAGATCATTTTTCAGATGCCGTGCCCAAGGTATATTGTGTTTTTTGGTATTTTGAGTAGGATATATAAACGAGCAGATCATTTGAGTCTTATCTATTGTTTGAATCTGGACTATTATGCTTTCAGCTACTAGATTAGAAGCTCTCCAGCTTGAGGATTGTATGATATTGAATATGACCCAAAGAAACATTTTACGAGCTCAGCGATTGCAAAACTTTCTTGGTTATCGATTAGAAGTTTTAGCTATTGATTTATGGTTACTCTCTATTAATTTAGTATAACTTTTATGATCTATTCTAGGCTCAACGATTGCATAACATTTTCCAAAAAACTTTTGGATAAATGTGAAGAAGAAGTACCCATGAAAGAAATGGTCTTAAAACTAATGACAAACACAATGTGAAGACGAAGAATTATTCATGAAGAAGTTTAATGTGCTTTGATTGTAATTTTTCTTTTTATTATATGAATAATCACCCATTATATCATATTTATTATTAATTGATATATTATATTTTTTATTGTGGTATATCATATTATTGGTGCGTTAGTAAATACTGTTAATTAATGCAATGCGCCAGTAATATATTTATTGCGGTTTTTATATTAATGTCGTTAATTTAAAAAAATATGCTGGCAACAAATTAGTGGCAGCGTTTACAATAAGCTGCAATGCAGAAAAAAACAAACTCATGGTGACGTTTAGATAAACGCTGTTAATAAATTCAAGGTGTCGCCAATGTACTATTACTGACATTTAAATTAAAGCCGCTAATTTGTATGATGTGCTGGCAACGTAATGTGGTGGCGTTTATGTTAACGCCGCTATTTTACAAGTACCGTCATTTAGATAAATGCCATTAATAAATTTGCTAAAATACTGTTAGTGGCATTTAAATAAATGCTGCCAAATTGTATGATTATATACATCGTACTAGTGGCAGCTTTTAGCTAATCGTCGTTAAATTAGGACATTGGTGACGTTTCGATAAACGTCATTAAATTATTTAAGGTGCCGCCGCCAATGTACTATTAGTGGCATTTAAATAAATGCCACCAATTTATATGATGCGCTGGCAAATTCTTAGTAGCGGCATATATCGTAATGCCGCTATTTTAAAAAGTGGCAGCGGTCAGAAAAATGCCATTAAAAAATTCAATGTGATGTCGCCAATGTACTATTAGTGGCATTTAAATAAAGGCCGCTAGCTTATATTATACGTTGGCAATGTAGTAGCAGTGGCGTTTATGGTAACGCCGCTAGTATATGGCAGGTAATGATAACGATAAAGTGGCGACATTTTGAGAAATGCTGTTAATGTATATACTGTGGCGGCGTTTCATGAAATGCCACTAAATTACATACAAACGCCGCTAATGAGATTTACCCATATCGGCAGTTGCGCAAACGCCGGAAACGGAGAATTACCGACCCTCCAGTAATGGCGGTCGGTTACGCCAGTAGAAAACCGCTACAAATTAATTAGCGACGTTTTTTGGGGCAGTTACCGGCGCATAGCCAACGCCGGCAATTCTGTCTGTTTTTGTAGTGAATATCCTTTCTTTATCCCCTTCTTCTGTTTCAAGTTCCGATCTGAACAGCACTAGAAGCTTAGGATGATCGGGACATGTAATTAGATCGAGTTCGAAATTCAGTTTGTCTGACTCAAAAGAAAACTAGAAAAGATAGGATTAGTAGTACATGCAGAACTCGCCAAACTGACTTGCCACTTGCCACCATTTCACCCTCTCGCTGAGCTCATCCTCAACACATGTCAATCAAGCTGGGTTCTGCATCAACAGCCAACTAAGTTCTGATGGGTTGTTACGACACCACATTTATGTGTTGTGTCTTGTACTCTTTACAGGTGCTGATCGTCATGACCCTTTAGTACTACTCCAGCACTATAAGTAGTAGCCATGGAACAAGCTACCTTACTGTTCAAATCTCCGGTCAGCAATTTATGAGAACCATTAAATATTGATCCAACAAAAAAAGAAATCAGACAATGAATTCCAAAACTTGTATATTCTTCGGCTTTCACCTTGCAGTTGTTCTTCTCTTCTCTTCGGTTGTAGTGGCAGAGACATCCAACGATGTGAACAAACGTTAGTATACCCATTGCCATCTTGTTTATTTTCTTGGAATATCTAAATTAATTGATCGGTTTCTTGGAAATCTAAACATGCATGCTGGAGAGCAATATGCAGCTGTGATATTGTTTACTTCCATCAAGCTGCAGGTAGGAGTAAACCTTCCAAATGGACGCATTTCATATTTCATACGCTTTGATCAGAATTGCAAGAAACATTCTTCTATTTTTTGAAGAAAGAGTCGAGGATCACCTGTCCAATAGTGACCCCGTCCCAATTTTATTAAAAAACCCTCACTTATGGTGGAGGAAAACTGTGGTTACGGACCGACAATTGGGGTTACAAAATAAGCAAAAAGACCAAAAACAGGTGTCAAAAAAAACCTAGGAGCCTCTAACCAGACAGAAAAAACAAAACGAGGACAAAACAAAACGCACAAGAGGAGAGAAAAAACCACACCTGCAAAAAAAAAAAAATCATTAGCACAAGAGAAAAACAAAACAATAAAAATCTTACCAAACCAGCACGACGAACAAAACTCCAAAAGAGATGAGACGTTAACTGCAGCGCAAAGATGGGAAACCCAATTTATCCAAGCGAATTAAGCCTTAAGGAATCCTAGGCATGCCCCAATAAAATTCCAATCCGGGTGATGACCAGCCGCACCATTCCGAGCCAACTAGTCAACAACTTTATTACCCTCTCGATAGACATACCGAAACACACAAACCATAGAGTCGGTAAGAACAAGAATATCTTCCCAAAAATCCTTCAAATACCACACACCACATCTCCTCCTATTCCACCACGAGATCACCACTTGAGAATCTAATTCAATTTCCACCAAGTTAATCCCCAAATGTTTACAGGCTTTGAGACCCTACAGGAGAGCTAACAACTCAGCTCTATCATTTGAGCCAAAACCAATGTGAGAAGTAAAAGCATGAACTAGATGCCCACAATCATTTCTAATAATCCCACCCACCCCTTAAGAACTTGGGTTACCAAGACTATTGCTATCAGTATTCAACTTGAACCACCCTTGAGCGGGTTTTTTTCCAAGTCACAAGTTGAAAATGTTGTCTAACTAGAGCCAAAGCCGGAATGTTCAAGGTCTGCAAAATTTCCAGATCATGCCTGGAACAAATTTTAACGTTATTCATGTCTTGACACACAGAGATCATCCAGAGCTTAATAGCATGCCAAACTGAAATAACAGACTCAAGATGCCCTTCCATACGAGCCGAACATCTTCTGCGCCAAAGCTACCAAGTAATAATTGAAGGAAGAAATCCCACCATGCGCCCCACTTGAGAAGAGGAAGAAGCTCGTCGAAACAAGGCTGTCACTGTCTCCACCCAAGTGCGACCAAGAGGAAGACCAAAGGTAGCACCACAATAATGCCAAACCTTTGCAGCAAAGGCCCCTTCAAACAGAACATGGTTTTGATCTTCACAATTACCGTCATCACAGTAATCGTAACGAGAAACTATAGGAATGCCAATCCGTCGAAGAGAATCATCAACGCTCAAAGCCATATTTCAAGCTTTCCACATAGCCACCGAAATTTTAAGAGGAAGAGACTTATGCCACATCCAAGAATGCCATTCCATGCTAGAACCTCGAATACGGATACAATCTTAGGCTGATTTAGTATTGAAACTGCCACTCTCATGCTTCATCCAAATCAACACATCAGAACCCCCCTTACAACCAACCAAAGCCTCAATAATGTCATCTACATTATTCTGACCCACTAAGGTAGTCAACAACTCCAAATCCCAACAATTAGATAGCTTATAGTCCTTAATTTTAAGCAACGGGTTTCCCACAAGTTGGAAATCACCAATTAAAGAGCCCCTATCCCTCTATTTATCATACCAAAATAAAATGTTCCCATCCCTAACACGCCACTTAGAATTATTGAAGATACCAGGAATACTTTTAACGATCATTTTCCAAAATTTCGTACCTTTTTTCATGTCAATGAGAGACCAAGGGGAAGACCCCACATATTTTTCCTTAAAGAATCTAGCCCATAAGGACTTACCTTGAATTAAATTCCAAGCAAACCGCATGTGCAAGGCTTTTTGCATATCATCCAAGTTGTGCAACCCTAGACCACCTTCCTCAATTGGCTTGCAAATATTGTCCCAAGCCACCCATTTTTTTTCCTTTTCCCATTCACCTCACCCCAAAAAAAAGTACTGATTCAGCTTATAATGTTGTCTTCCAAGCGTAGAAGCTGTCAAAGTAATACAAGGGTAAGTCCCAAGATTGAATTCACAAGGACAATGGGCTATCAAAGCGTTTGTGAGATTTTCTTTGTGTAAAAGATGTATCGATTATGAAAGATGAAAATGGATGTGGATCTATGTTTCTAAAATTACTAAAACTAAGAGACTTAGAGAAAGTGTGTAGCAAATGAATTAAACTTGCAAGAAACAATAAAACAAACACTTGGGTTGGGTTTGAGATTCTTTTTATTTCGGATTCTAGATAATTTCTCGATTAACAATCCAGTCAAGGTATTGATATTCGGAAGATAAAAATTAAGCTCAAGTTTTTGCAATATTTTCTCAAGGAATTTTCTAATTTACTAGCCAAATTTATATTTATAATCAATTGAAAGAAGCCTTGATAAATTCAAGCTTTTCTTGTGCCTTACGTCAACAACAAAACAAGAGCAAGAGCCGCAATCTATTTTCCTTTTGAATCCGACTAGTAATTTAGTGAAATCAACATTACACAACAAAATATTGCATCAAACTAGAATCTAAAATAAATTAAATCTCATTCCACAACCCAAGCTTTAGAAATTAGTTACACATGATATTTTTAGTAACAAAAATAAATCTAAGAGGAGTCATGATAAAATCTGTAAAAAGAAATAAAAAAATGAATAACGCCGAACGAAAGAGAACTAAAGCTAAACTTTCCAAGAACAAGATGAAAATGAAAATGGAAAGTAAAGTAAATTAAATGTTAAACTGGACGAAGGAAGAAAGAAAGAAAAAAAAAAGCTAAACGAAGTAATCGTAAACAAAAAAACGAGAATGAAAATAAAAGCGAGCGAGTTCCCTCTACCAAAATGAAACCAAAACTGAAAATAAAATAAGTAGAACTTAAGACCGAAACAAGTAGAACACGTCTTCCACAAAAAAAAAAATAAACTTAAGACTGAAAATAAAACAAAGAAGGAAGGCAACTACCGAACAAAATAAAACAGAAAAACTGAAGCAAAATAAACTGCTACTTCCGTCTATGGTTTGGAACTCTCCTCCCCACTAGCCGAACAACTACAGCAAGCAAAATAAAACAAAACATGAAGCTGCCTCTGCCCTACGTAGTAATTCTGAAACAAACGGAAAAAAAACTGGAAAAATAGCAAAATAAGAGCTGCTGCAACGTCCCTTTAGTTCTGCAACTTTCAGCCAAAACAAAAAAAACAAAGAAGAAAAACCAAGAAACTAAAGCTGTGAGAGAGAAACAGGAAAAGAAAACAGAAAAAAATTCTACTGCAACGTCCGAAGAGGGCTTTCTCCTCCCACTCAGCTCTGTCTTTAAAAACAAAAAGAAGAAAGTGAAAAAGGCAGAATCCACGTTCTGCATATGCATCCTCGTGGATCATTCCGTGAGTTGTGATTCTTTCGTGAGCTGCCATTCTACTTTCTGCATGAGCTTCTTTCCTTTTCCATCCGTGAGCTTCAAGTTCCCTGCATGTGTGTTTTATTTTTTGCATGTGCCGTGTGATACTTTCATGCATGTGCTTGTTGCTTTTGATCTGTATTGAGGTGCTGCCCACGTTAGTTTCTGCATGAGCTTCTTGTTGAGTTTTTCTGCAGGTGTTGCTGCCGTGAGCTGTGAGTTCATGTGCTGTGCTGCATCTGCTGTCCAAATTCTTTCTTGCATTTTCTGCATGTGCCGTGAGCTACTTCTTCATTTTCTGCATTGTTGACTGCATGTTACTTTCTGCAAGTGTTGAGTTTGCCGTGGGTTCCATGTTTGAGTGCTGCAAGTGTGCTGCTTTTCCTTGCTTTTCTGCATGTGTTTTCTGCATGTGCTGCTGCAGTTTTCTGCTTTCATTTTCTGCATGTATTTGTCTGAGTGCTTTCCTGCCGTGGGTTGCATTTTCTGCTGCTGCTTTTCCTTTTGCTTTTCTGCATGTGTAAGCTTCCAACTTTTCCTGCATGTGTGCTGGTGAGCTGCCATGGTTAGTTTCTGCATGAGCTGTCCGAGTGCTTTTTCTTTTCCATCTGTGAGTTTCAAATTCCCTGCATGTGTGCTAACTTGCTTCACTCTAACGAAAAAGAAAGAAATTTCCAGTTTTAGTTTAAATATGAGTGCCTTAACTATGTGAGTGTGCTAGCTTCATTACAAACTTTTTAAGGGTAAAATATCATGATTTAACAATTGACTCCAGTTTATAATTTACTGCATAATTAAGTGTTCAATTCATTTTTTAGTTAAATAATTTAATCACTTTAACAACTTAATTATGCAGTTTTAGCACTTTATTAAGTACTCATCAGACGATTTAAGACTTTGATAATAGATTGGGGAACCTGCAAAACAGCAAACAAATGTAAAGCCATGCTAGAAAGAACATACCAAAGGAGAATCAGACGTCCCCCTGAGGAGAGGATCTTCATTTTCCAACCACTTATTTTTTTCCAGACTTTATTCACCATCTCCTCCAAATGCACATGCTTGAGATGCCCCAAAACGATCGGAACCCCTAGATACTTAAAGGGGAAAGAACCTTCCGAGAACCCTGTCATCCTCTTGAGGGCTCTCTTACAGACCGAAAAGATTTTTTGAGAAAAGAACATGGAAGTTTTATCTTTATTGATCATTTGACCTGAACAAGTTTCATACTTCTCAAAAACCTGTAAAAGTTCCCTTATCGAATTCTTACTACCATTCAGAAAAATCACAATGTCATCGGCGTACATGAGATGAGAAATCTGGGGAGTACTTCGAGTTTGGGAAAATTGACCAATAATTTTTTCCGCAACACTATGCTTCAAAAGTCTAGAAAGAACCTCTTGAAGAATAATAAAAAGACAAGGGGAGAATGGATCCCCTTGCCTATGGCCATGACCATCTTGAAAGAAACCTTTCGTCATACCATTAAGCATCACAGAATACCAAATATTGGAAATGCAAGGCTGAATTAAATCACAGAAAGGGGGGGGGGGGGAGGGGGGAAACCAAAACAATGAAGCACCTCCAACAAAAAATTCCAATCCACACGATCATACGCTTTGGCCATGTCGACTTTCAACATGATATTACCACCATGAGACTGCTTATTAAGGGAATGAACCATTTTCTGTGTAAGACTGATATTTTCAAATATGCTCCGCCTAGGAATAAAAGCGCCTTGCTCAAGGTAGATCATCTTGGGAAGAATACCTGTAAGACCATTAACAATAATTTTGGAACAAATTTTATAGAAAACCGAACAAAGACTAATCGGCCTGAATTTGTCAAAACCCGAAGGCACATCCATCTTCGGAATGAGCACAATAAACAAAGCCGAATAAAACCTCGGAAGATTTTTAGTGAGAAAAAAATCTGAGATAGTAGCCAAGACATCCATCTTCACCATCTCCCAGCAGCTTTTAAAGAAACCCGCACCAAAACCATCTGGCCTCGGGGAGCTATTTATAGGAATAGAAGAAAGAGCCTCATGAACTTCATCCAGAGAAGGAGTGCAATAGATACGGGCACCATCCACTTCATCAATAACCAGCGAGATTAAGTAAGATAAATCCGGAAGATCTCGTGACTGATTGGTATTTTGAAGAAAACCAGAAAAATAATTCACGACACTTTGATGAATGTCTTTCGGAGAAGTAAACTCGACCCCATCCAAAGTTCTCATCTCTTGAATTCTTTTATTCCTTTTGTTAGCTAAACATGCATGGAAAAATTTAGTATTATGGTCTCCTTCCATTTTCCACTTAAGCTTTGCCATTTGAGCCAACCTAGTGTCTTCTCTATACCTCCAAGCGGACAACTCAACAGAGGACGCTACAAGCTCTCTTTCGACATCTTCATTCTATTCCCTTTGTTGACTACACTCTAGTTCCTCAACTTTCTCTTCAAGATCAACAATCTGAATATTGGTCCGCCCAAACTCTTGCTTGTTACATTCATGAAGGGCCACCTTAAACTTCTTAAGTTTACTAGCAAGATTGACGAGACCCGTACCAACAGCAGGTTTAGACCAAACATGCTGAACAAAATCCATAAACTCAGGATGATCCACCCACATTTGTTGAAAATGAAACGGAAAGGGGCCATAGGAAAAAGGATCCTTACAAAGCTCTATGATCATAGGACAGTGATCCGACGTAGTCCTCGGCCAATACGAACAATTCGCATTAGGACAATTAGTAACTAAATTGGCATCAAGGAGCACTCGGTCTAGTTTAGCCCAATTTCTGGATAAGCCATGCTGACCATTACACCAACAGAACTTACAACCCTGAGATTTCATATCAAGCAAACCATTCTGATGAATCCAATTGTTAAACTCTTCTATGGTGATACGAGGACGTGGTCTGCCACCCAGCCTTTCCAACTCAGATCGAATGATATTGAAGTCTCCAGCAAATAAGCAAGTCTTTATGCTCATACTACTCAAACTAAGCTCCTCCCATAATTGCCGTCTATCAATCAGATTGCACTTGGCGTAAATAAAGTTACCCAGAAAATGAAAGGATCCCTCCACTATACGTAAAGAAATAAACTGCGAACCCATTCGAACAACCTACACATCCATGTCGTTCATCCAAAAAACCCAAATTTTCCCACCAGCTTCCTCATTTGAAATAACATTATCAAAATGAAAGACCCACATATACCTTTGAGCTTTGTCAAAATTTTGAAACGGTTCCATCAAAACTACCATCTTCGGCTTGTGCTTAACCAGTAACTGTTTTAAATGACTCTTCGACGTACCAATCCCTCTTATATTCCAAACCAAAATAGGACTCTCGAAATGTCTTTTGGTACATTTACTCTTCACAGTGTCGCCCTCTGTTTCGGTGTGGTATTCCTTGTCCTGCGAAAAAATTTCTGCATGTAATTCAGAGTCCGGGTCAGACATTGACCCCTCTTCCAAGTAAAAAACATCCTCCTGAAAAGTGAACATCATTCCTCTGCTTTGTAAGTTTTTCATTAATAAGAGCGTCAACATTGCTCGAACTGTCTTTGGCCACCTTAGCGCCCCTCGACCTGGGAGATATGCCCGGTAGAACATCATCCGTCACTGACGGAGTCGTATTTTTCCTCTTCTCTATAGAGCACTCAGTTATCGGAACCTCTCCTTGATCTTTTCTGGCTTCTAACTCTTCAATCAGTATAAACGAAGACAGTTCCCTTGTAACCAAATTTTCTGCAGGAGCCATGGTCTCAGCAACAGCTGTCTCCACATTAACAGAAGGGATAGAATTCTCTTTTGGTTCCTCAATAACAGGTTCTTGTTGCCGAATCCAAACTTTGTTTTCAGGCTTCTTTTTTCCAGCACGGCAGGTCCGAACATTATGCCCCTGTATTTTGCATGTAGAACAGGACGCTGGCAAAGTTTCATAAATAATTTCTTGCTTACGGCTAGACACCATCCTTGTGGTCCCAATCCAGAAGTGAGATAGAGGAACCTTGGCTGCATCCATCTCCACACAAATATGAGCACCATCGGTAAGAGTTGCACACCGAGTAGGGTTATCTCGCCTAATGAATCTCCCAATAGGGGTTGTGAATATTTTAAGAAAAGATTCATGAAAAAATTTTGGGGCAAACTTGGCAAGACGATCCAAACCAGAACAATCGATGGTTCTTCATCTGCCTTATATTCTGGTGTCCAGTGAAATACACGGTAAGGAATTCCATTAATGTCGCAAGCTTCACGTGACAGAGCCTTCAAGAAATCTTCCTCCGAAGGGAAGAAACATTCTTATTATGTTGACATCAAAATTTAATATATATATTGTTAAATATAACACATGGTGCATGTAAGGTTGGATTCGTACTCAACGAGGAAAATTCACATATAATTTCTTAAAATCAGCAGTGGAGACGACATAGGGAACAAAGAAAGTAGAAAATGCGAAGTACTATAGATGCAGAAAATACTGTTATCGGTATGGCCACCACCGCCCCAATTAAGAAAACTGTTCCTTTTTCCATTAAAAATATCTCATTGAAACATGCTGCTATTTATGAGTGTTTAATTCATTGAACTGCAATCAGAATAAGATCATGTGAAAAGCTCTTCTGCACCTAAAATTTTCTTTTTGCTTGCAGAGGCAACGAAAGTTGGAGCAATTGCTCACCCAACCCACCGACCTGAAAGCAACATACAAACAATGGAATAGAGTGATTGTGAAGAGCAACCTGCTAGTGCAACAATTGATGACCAAGCAGAAATGGAACATTTGGCAACTATAAGATCAGCCAAGAACAATGAGTAAAAAATATCAGAGCAAAAAACAAAAGAGAATGGAAATCAAAACCAAGAAATAGATGAAAATAATCTCACCTCAGGCTTCACAGACCCAACATCAATCTTCTGCTACACTTATTTAAGAACATCAGGCTTTACATGCAAATCAATGTAATATAAAATACAAACATTGATGGCAGGAGGATATAACCTGCTGAACCTAAAGAACTCTTTCAAGCAACATCCTTAGATCACTAGAATAAATAATTGAGAAATGGTGTAGAATGCAGAATGCAGCTCTTGCCTAATTTATCAAATGGCATTTTGACATGGATGGCATACAAAGTATAAAATCCACAACAGTTGACCAAATTTGTTTTGAAGGATATGCCATTCACTTGAGTTATAAAATCCACAACTATCAGAGCAAAAAACAAAAGAGAAATATATCAAAACAGATTATAATTACATTCTATTTGTGTACTAAGTAGAAGAGAAATGTATCAAAGCAGATTATAGCTTGATATAAGTCTAGTAAAAAAAGTAATATAGTTTTAATTTTAAGAGCAACAAATAACATGTAAATGTTTTGTAGGACCCTGAAAGCAAATAACATACCTAAAACATTAGTTTAAGACATTTTGGCAACACAACCAAAAGTTAAAACCTCATTCACTCCATTGTGATCTCTCAAGTATTGGTGTGACGGTAGGGCATAAGTTCTTTTAAACTCGATTTAGCTATTTAAACTTAATATCAGCAATTGTTTTGAAAATCAATATACCTGAACTGATCATTGTAAGCATTTGAAGATGATGTTGCTTTCTGGAAGATCTGCAATCATGAATACTCGACATTTAGTTACACGGGAAAAAACCACATAAGAAGCATCTGAATATACAATCTGAGTACAAACGATCTTTTTTATTTCAACCTCCTCCCTTCACCAAGGTATCATTTGATTTAAAAACATCTTCCATGCATTAGAAAATTGATAATAGTATGCATAATTATCACTAGGTTACTAATTACACCTCTAACACCACTTGCAATCAGAGGAAGCAGATCTGTAACAGGTCGGTAGAGGTTATCATACCATGGACTATGCCCTTCCTTCTCGTAGAGATCATGAAGAACTGTTCTCTTTGCTGGACTTCCATTCCCAACTTGGAAACATCTGACACTGTAAGCAAAACTTAATATAATTAAGAATGCAAAGTTTCTTCTTTTCTGGGCATGAGAAATACAATTAAGAGGAGAATTGTCAAGAAAAAACCACATATTACAATCAACATTGAGATCTAGTCAATCAACGAGTAATTTACATATTATGAGCAATGCGCAAATAATATGTAAGGCTGAGTACTGATATGTAAATGCAATCCACCAAAAATAAGCTCATGGTCAAGAACCACCATTCGTTTGAACTGTTTGGTGAAGGTATGTTATCCTTCATTCCAGCTCTTGAGATGTCTCTGTTCTTATGACCACGAGTACAGAGATTGGCACCGCTATTGTTGCAGTTATGCAATACAAACATTGCACTTGAAGGTTGCATTATGGAGATCTTAACAACAAACCTTTTGTAAATTTGGTTGAGTAGATTATATATGTGGTGGATAAATTAATAGGAAATCATAGGCACAAGTATCCTCATCTATCTAGATCATGTTTCCGTACAATGCTACCTTTGCTTGTTTGTGCTTTCTCATCCCCCTAAGACGCATTAAAACAATTTTCAGATGACCAGAGGAAGACTTTGCTTGTCTTCGTCGAATCAGCTGCATATGGGGGACACCCTATCGACGACAATAGAATTTAATCAATGGTTATTTGCTGCTTAATCAACTGTGTTAGTTGCTCGATCAAAGCATGATCCACATCTAGCTACTTGCTAACTGAAATAATGATTGCATTCATCATCACAATTTTGAAAAATTTCACCAATTAAATAACTTTGAACATTGCTAACTACGTTCACACATTTTCTTCTAATCTTGTTTGAGACTTGCATGTATATATAGTTAAATTTAACAAATGAAAAACATCATATCTAATAACGTTAGCATATCTTGGACCATTGTAAAGACCTAAAACCTTTAAAAGGATGCCAATGTTAAAATTTTGGAGAAATTACATTTGCATTCAATTGACTACCAATTCCATCCACTAAGATACAATAATGCTAGAAAGCATAAATGATACATTTGTATCTTTTCTAAAACATTTTACATGACTAAGTTTCATTGACTACTTCCTACAATTCACCATGCTTATTCGAGTTTGGTGTTGCTTCTTGCCAAAAATCTTGATAACCCAATCTTGCTTTCTTGTAGAAACATTGTGCCCGATAACAACTCCAAATATGAATCCACATCCATATCCCATCGCAACTACTTTCCAACCAAATTCAAATACAAATCTTGGGCCCTGATTCTCTTCAAAGGTTGAAGGTTGAGGCGTTGAAACATCGGAATCTCCATAGATGTTGGACAGTGGCCTTCCACATATTCCTTGATTATCTTCAAATGAAATATTTTGAAATGTATCAAACTGTTGCCCCTGTGGTATAGGTCCAGTGAGGCCATTATGTGACACATTAAACATTGAAAGGAAATTGAGCTAGACTAATTCAGGAGGTATCTCTCCAAACAACTTTGTTTTGAGAAAGGTCTAATAATTCTAGCTGTGTCAAGTTCCCAAAGGATGATGTACTATGACCAGTGAAAGTATTGTTGGAAAGGTTCAAGACACAAAATCCTACTAGATTCCCTAGTTTTTCTGGAATATCTCCTTCAAATCTGTTGCATGAGAAATCTATGACTGTGAGGCCATCTTGGATCTTCTTATATTCCAACTCCACACCTTTTGTCGTTATTATAATTGAACAGACGACAGAGTAATCATCCAAGTATTTTAAATTCTTTGCACCAACGGATTTCATGGCATCCCATCGTGTGAAGCATCCAGGAGGCAGATTCCCAAACAAATGGTTGTGAGAGAGGTCAATGATATGCAAGTTGGGGAATGTGTAATTTGTTTCCGGACTTCTTATTGCACCGTGGAAGCCATTAGAATGGAAAACAAGAATCTTCAACTATTGAAGAGCTCCCAACCAAAAGGGATAGGTATCATTGATTTGATTGTGGTCAACATGAAGATACTCAAGCTTAGTACAGTTGGCCAAAGATCTTGGCAAATGACCCTATAACTGGTTTTGACTTAAGTCAATCAGCTTTAAGCTGCATCCTTTTTCCCATGTTTTTGGGATGGTGCCGCCGAAGTTGTTGCTTCGTAGTACTAGTACTGTCAAAGATGTTTGATTCAAGTTGCCTAAACATGGATGAATCATGCCACTCAAATGGTTAGAGGAAAAATCAAGCACTTCAGGCGAACTTATATTGCAAATAAATGGTGAAATCCCTCCGGTGAATGAATTATTGCTGACGAAATAATACACTAGGGATGGTGGTGGAATTTGGAGCGATCCGTTCATCATGTTATTATGAAGGAATAAATATTCTAGATTTGGCCATGGGATAATTGCCGGAGAATTTTCAATGCCAGTGAGAAAGTTGTTAGAAAGGTAGAGCGATTGAAAATATTCTTTACTTATATTATACATCCATTTGGGTATCAAGCCTTGAAGATTGTTGCCTTGTTGATCTAGATACTTCAATCTACTTTGGTTTCATAATATATCTGGAAACTTGGTTAGGTTGAGATGAGCCAATCGTAAATCTTCAAATTGTGGAAGAATGTCGTTCGAACTAGCTCTGGTGAGCCATAACAAATTTTTGAATGAGTTTTGTGAAAGGTCTAGCCAAGTGAGTTGGGTAAGGTTACTGAAAGAATTTGGGATGGCTCCTGAAAAGTTACAATTGGAAATATCGAATTCAATTAAGGAATTAAGGTTTCCAATTGAAGCAGGTAGATCACCAGAGAAATTTGTGCAACCAAGAAGTAAATACTGGAGAGGAGAGTTTGTGTGAAATTCGGGCAAATGACTAGTGAGATGTTCATTGTCTCCTGCATATAGCTCATGTAAGTGTGGTAGCTAAAAACTTCTGGTTGGGAATCGCCCATACAGTCCGCATCCAACCAGACCTAGAATCTTTAAAGAAGATAAATTTGTCAGGCTTTTAGGTACAGTGGAAGATATGTTCATATCAATCAATGCAAGCTCTTCAAGGTTGGTTAAATTTTGCACTAAACTTGTCGGGCTTGTGGGATATAAATGATTATAACCATCAAAAGAAGCTAGCCAAAGAGAAGATAACTTGGATAGGTATTGAATTTCAAAGGGGATTTGTCCTGAAAAGTTGGAGAAGGAGAGATCAAGATGTATTAGGTTTGAAAGATTGCCAATCTCAGATGGGATTTGGGAGTGATTTAAATCATTATAAGCAAAAGTAAGGTTTTGAAGATGATGAAGGCGGAAGAGACTACTGTTGGAGGTGATAGAACCATAGAGACAACTGCTCTCAAGGTTAAGGGCGATGACATGACCCATGTCTTGGTTGCATTCAACCCCATCCCATACACAACAATTGGTATTATTTCCATCCATTCTCCATGATGCAACCTTAGGATATTCGCAGAAAGAGTTATTTTGTATGATAAAACTATCATTGAATTGTATCAGAGCTATCCTCTCTTCCTGATGGCAAAGCAGAGGCAGATTATAAGACAAAGAGCGAGGGGGTAAGAGAAGGAGGCATGCGATCAAAGGGAAAAGCAATCGCATGAATATGATCAACTCATGATATGAATAGATATCCATAACTTTTTAAAATGTCTTGCACCATGTTTAGATAGAGGAAAGAGTGAGGGGCTTAACTTTATAGACCCATAACAAGAAGAAGAAGAAGACCAAGAATTCTCTTTTGCCCAAGATTTACGTGAATGACGACTATCATGATCCTTTCAATTATCATAGAAAATATAGGAAAATTGCTTCACTAACATGTCTAATTATCCCACATGCTGCTAACGTGGCTGTGAATGTCAAGAATTAAGTTACAATCCTAGTTATAAAATAAAAAATATGAAAAAGCGAAATAGTGTATGGCTCTAATTTTTGCTTTTTATTTTTATATTTTTTTCTTTATTCAATTTCTTGGCATTCCACGCTATATATCATATTTTCATCACATTTTTATAAATTTGACACTTTCTTATATTATCCTTGATTTACCTTTTTATTCCTTTGTTTTTTTAGAAAATTTAAAATTGATGAAAAATACTACCTAATCGTAATAAGATAAAAGTGAAAAATGATGATATATTTTTTAGATTATGAAGTAGGAGGATTCAAGTCAGATGATACAAATCTATCAAATTACACGTTGATGGCGCTAAACTACCTTTAAGTGTAGATTAGTGCAAGTACAACAGGAACCAATGACATTTCCTTGATTTGGTGAAGTTTTGAGCACGTGTCAGTATTTTGACCATAACTTTGACTACGGATATCAGAATCTTGTATATTACCCCAATTCGGAAAGCTTTATTCGGCGTACACGTCTTAATCACCTAATTACACTAGTGTGTATCTTTTTCGAGGCCAAAATCAGTTGTTTTCCAGGGCAAATCTCTTGTCCTATATGTGTTGATCATCTGTTAGAATTAACCACCAGAATTAATCTCAATTCTGTCCGTCGTCAGAATCCTTCTATAAAAAATGAGAGAATACGAAGCAATAATAGTGAAATACAATTTGCCCATCAAATGGTCGTCCTTCCTCCTAATTGACTATACAAATCATTACAAAAGAAGATGATCATATTACTTAAGAATTTCTTGATAGCATGCATATTTGGTAGAAAATCGCAACTCACGGTGAGGAAAAAGACTTTGAAAGCCAACAAATAGGTAAGAACTATCAGCATTTGTACCCCCATATCATGCACATTTAGGAGAGGCAATTTGAAAATTAACATGTAAAGCAAATAGGCTACCCAACGTCTTCCCCTTTCTTTCTTTCATTTTAATAATTGAATGTAACACGTAATGCATTCAATTTTGGTATACCATATTTAAACACTTCATTCTATCACTTTTCTTTTCTTACATGTATCACTGTATTATGGCCTGTTGCGTTTGGTAAATGAGATGTGTTATAAAACTTTATGTTTTATTGTTTATAAAATATTATAAACCTTTTGGTTTCTTGCTATAAAATTTTCTGTTCTTCTTTTATCTAAACCGAAAGTCAATAATCACAAGAATAGAAGTTTGATATCAACCACAACAAGGGAAGCAACCATACCATAAATATTACCAGATTACAGATACCAAATAGTATTAACAAGATGAAACACGAATCAACAAGGATATACATAGATTATCAAAGAGATCAAGAAAATATAAAACTGTAAAAGAAACAAGGAAAGAACACATCAATATACGTGGTTCAACCCTAATGGTCTACATCCACGGCAGGAATGAGCCTCAGAGATCTTTATTGATGAACAATATTTCACAGAGAAGCCTCAGTACACTTAGAGTTATAAAACCCTCATAGAAACCACAAGAAATTGCACAGATTTCTTCTCTCTACAAGGAAACCCATGAAACCCTAATATCGTCCCCTCTCTGCTCTCTCTTCTCTCTGCCCCTTTAGTTTCCAGTCATATATATGAATGAAGAATCGATCTAGGGTTACAAGTATAAGCTGTTATATATATATATATATCATAACAGATGCCACCACATGTAGAGATCCAACGGCCAGGTATACAGATGTTGTCACGGGCCCCTCACGTGCATCAATAACTCTGGCTTTTAACATCACGAATCCAGATCAAGCCACATGCTTATTGATCAATTAATCACATAATAGAAGATACATTAGTCATTAAAAGAGTAACAAATAAAATGTATTGACATACATATTACAAGATGAGATGAAGAAGGATCAAAATCTTTCATATTTTTCTTGTGAAACATCACTCCAATATAAATTAACACTGAAATTTTTAACTTTTTCATCTAATCATTAACCAAACGCAAATCAATATAAATTTTATAAACTTCAAAATAAAATACAAAAATCAATACAACCTTTTCAGACTTCAAATCAATGCCTTAATCTTTTTTTAACAAGAAATATACACAAAAACTTCTTTTCCTTTGCTCCTCTGTCCTTTCTTTTCTCCCAATATTTTTCCCTAATTCATACACAATACCTCATATTCTTGGATTAAATTTGGATGGAGATCCAAGTTTTATTGCCAAATTTGCTTAAAATTAAAATGACGAATAATGGTGCATATATATGAGCCAAAGTAAATTACCTTTCTCTTGCTCTGTTTCAAACCTGAACACAGTACTAGAAGTTTAGGATCGATCATGAGGAAAAGATCGAGTTGGAAATTCAGTTTGTTTGATTCAATTTAAAGAAAGCCAAAAAAGAGATGACAATGATCATCAATTTGAATTGAAAAGATTTAATCCCATACCATACGCTCAAAACATCGCTCTTTTTCTCTTGCATTAATGACTTTATTACAAAGAAGAATGGGTCATATATGTTTATTCATATATTATATCTTAAATTAGTACAAAGAAAGAATGGATCATATAAGTTTATTCATATATATGTTTATGATCTACTCAACATCAATTTCATCTCACAAGTGCTCCACCAAAATTGATTAATTTCCACAAAGAAAATTTCTGACCCCAAGGGAAAATGGACGACTCGCACATTGGATAACGATGGAGTCTCGAGCCCCACCACGATAAATAATGTTACTCTCTGTATCTCGTATAAAGAAGAACTTCTTGCTGCTTTCGTTGGTATATCTTTTCTTTTTTTGGAATTTTATGCTTGAGATCATGATTGTATGCTTTGTGAATTCTGCTTTACAGAAAATAAATGCATTAATTAGCATATAGAATTGGGACTGAAATTAGATTCAAGGCAAAAAGATTGTGGGTTGGACACCCAGCAGGGCCACCACTAAATTGCGCTTGGATAGATTCTTCATCACCGTGATTGTCATGTTTGTGCAAAGTGGTATTTTCATGCTTGAGATGATTGTATGCTTTGTGAGTTCTGCTCTGCTTTACAGCAAACCAATGGATTAGCACATACTTCAGACTGAAATTAGATTCAAGGCAAAGGATATAAAGTGGGTTGGACGCCCACCACTAACTTGATCAGCTTGGATATATAGCTAATGCATCAGCGTGATTGTCATGCTTGTGCAAAGTGGAACGAACGACTCTATTGTCGTTTATAGTTAATAAATTAAGATAAAATTACTGTGTGGGTCTTTTGATTAGTCTTTTTTTTTTTTTCTTTAAGCTAGTCTACCTAAATTTCTTGTCATGTAATTGAGGGTTTAGTATCCTTAACTTATCCTTGCAGATTATTTGATAATAAACAATTTGTGGTAAAAAATCGAAACTCACGGTAAGGAAAAAGACTTTGAAAGCCAACAAATAGGCAATAACCATCAGCCTTCCTACCTCACATCATGCACATTTAAGAGAGTCAATTTGAAAATCAACATGTATAGCAAATAGGCTATCCCAGGTCTTCCTATTTCTTTCTTTCATTTTAAAAATTGAACAGCGATGTGTAATGCATTCATTTTGGTATACCATGTACTTCAAGGATATTCAAACCCAAACTATACGTTCAAACCATCTCTTTTTTCTTATCACATGTATGACTCTTATGGTAGACTTAAATATCAACTCTATTCTTGATTGAGTGTGATATATAGATCAAGACTTAAATATTTAGGTAGACTCATTTCTCTTAATAAACGTCTCTATTTAATGAATGATCTTTGTTTATCAAAATAAATAAAGAAACGTCTCTATTTTTCTTTGATTCTTATTCATGTTTAACATATATATATATATAGCTTGTCTTATAGCAAAAAAAAGGGGGTAAATTAACTTGTTAATTTTCATGTTATCTTCTTGAAAATCATCAAAGTTCATTTACTAATTCATTGCATAAAACTTGGAATAAAATTCCAATATTCTTTATCTAGGCAAATAATATTCCTAATTAATGAGAGTAGAGAGTGAGTGAGATAGTTCCGATCCAAACAAATCGTGATTGGATTTAAAGAGAGAGTACGAAACAATAATAATGAAATACAATTTGCCTGTCAAATGGTCATCTTTTCTCCTTAATTGACTGTAAAAATCATTACAAAAGAAGAGAATCATATTACTTGGAAATTTTTTGATAGCATCTGTGGTAGAAAACTACCACTCACGATGACAAAAAAGACTTTGAAAGCCATCAAATAGGCAAGAACTATTAGCCTTCGTACCCCACATCATACACACAGTGGCGGAACCAGGAATGTTTTTTAGGGGGGCCAAATTTTCTAATGTGCGACACATTGAAATTTAGAAATCATAAAAACATAAATATATATAAAATTAGATCTCGATAATTTGCAATATATACGTAAAAATAAAATTCTAAAAATAAAACATCTTAATATATGTTGAAGGTTTTTGATGATAATGTTTCATGAAATAATATTCATTTATTATTATTTTTATAATGAAATATTTAGAATTTATTTATTTCGTATAAACTATCAAGTGAATTTTTAGAATTTCATCTTTCATTCTAGTATATATGTAAGCTAGTTTATTAAGTTTTATGTAAACTCTAAATATTTTCATGTCACATTAAGTATATAATATTATAATAGATACCTTAAATAAGATTTTTCTTGCTCAATGAAGTCTATAGGATAAAATATCTCAACTATTTTTCTTATAGATCATCAATCTTAAATATTTTTCTTGTATTTTTACTTTGGACGCCAAATTAAGAAGCCTAATATTGTATAACAAAAAACTTTGGGATCCATATTAGTAAGTTTATTATTTCTCCTAAACTTAGTTTTGATTTAATTTTGGTGAGACCACACTCTTAAAAATAAATAATATATAGGAATTATACAAAATTTTGAGACTATAGAAAAAAATTTGGAAAAACATTTCTAAGTATATTAAAATTTTATAGAATATATAGAGATTATAAATTTGTTTGAGGGGGCCATTTTCTATATTTATAAAATTATGAATAAAAATTAAGGTATATTTTGATTTTTCAAAATTTTTTTTTTTTTGGGGGGGGGGGGGGGGGGGGGGGGCATGCCCCCTCTTAGATGCATGTGGTTCTGTCACTGCGTAGACATTTAAGAGAGGCAATTTGAAAATCGACATGTACAGCAAATAAGCTACCCCACATCTTTCCCTTTCTTTCTTTCATTTTAAAAATTGAATGCAATGTGTAATGCATGCAATTTTCGTATACCATGTACTAAAAGGATATTCAAACCCATACTATACAATATTCAAACTATAGCTCTTCTTTTCTTATGTGTATGACTCTATTATGGTAGATTTAAATATCAATTCCATTCTTGATGGAGTGTAATATATAAATCAAGACTTAAAGATTTAGGTAGATTTCTCTCTCTTAATAAATATCTCTCTTTTTCTTTTATTTTTATTCATGTTTAATAAAGAAAAATGATATTTTCATTTTTGCTAATTCTGTGAGTACACCAATCACACTAGCTGATAATTTGTTTATTAAAGTAACATTAGTTAGTATGGTTAAAGATGGGAAAATCTAAGAATTTCCAGAATTAACTAATATTACCAGAAGCTAGCTATCATGATACGAATAGGTGTCCATAACTTTTGATAGTTTTGAATATAACATCAGAGTTGTTTTCTCTGTATTTTTTTGCAAATCTCTTGTCTTATATGTGTTGATCATCTATTGAAATTAACCACCAGAATTAATCTCAATTCTGCCTAGCATCAAATGATCTTTCTATAGAGAATGAGGAAGTACGTAGCAAAAATACTTAAATACAATTTGCTAGTCAAATGGTCATCCTTCCTTCTTAATTAACTGTAAAAATCATTACAAAAGAAAATGATTATATTACTTGAAAATTTCTTGATAGCACGCATCTGTGGTAGAACCATAAGCCTTCGTACCCGATATCATGCACATTTAAGATAGGCAATTTTAAAATCAACATGTACAGCAAATAGGTTACCCCACGTCTTCCCCTTTCTTTCTTTTATTTAAAAAATTGAATACAATGTGTAATGCGTTCAATTTTGGTATACCATTTACTAAAAGGATATTCAAACCTATACCATACGTTCAAACCATTGCTCTTCTTTTCTTACATGTATGACTCTATTATAGTAGACTCAAATATCAACTCCATTCTCGATTGAGTGTGATATATAGATCAAGACTTAAAGATTTAGGTAGACCTCTCTCTCTTAATAAACGTCTCTCCTTTTCTTTGATTTTATTCATGTTTAATATATATATATATATATATAGCTTTTCTTATAGCGAAAAAAGAATGGGTTCCTCCCCTTTACTGAGGCTTTAATACATATCCCCTCTTGCAGGGTTTCTTAAAAAAAAAAAAAAAAAAAAATTTAACTTGTTAATTTTCATGTCATTTTCATGAAAAGCATCAAAGTTCATTTACTAATTCATTGCATAAAAATTGGAATAAAAATCCAATATTCTTTATCTAGGCCAATAATATTCCTAATTAATGAGAGTAGATGCTTAGAAAAAAAATTAAAAAATAATTAATTAGAGTAGAGAGAGAGTGAGATCTTTCCGATTCAAACAAATTGTGATTGGATTTAAAGCTTGAATTAATATTGGTGCTTCTAATTTTTCTTAATTAGTTAGTTTGGCTAAAGACTTTCCAGCTATTTGTTATTGAATGTTGTGCCAAGAGAATAAAGATAAATGATATTTTCAGTTTTGGTAATTTTGTGAGTGTGCCAATCACACTAGCTGATTTGTTTATTAAAGTAACATCAGTTAGTATAGTTAAAGAAGGCAAAATCTAAGAATTTTCAAAACTAATATTACCAGAAGCTAGCTAGCAATTATTTTGCTTGAAATTAAAATGATAAATATATAACAGTCATGTATATATATATATATATATATATATGAGCTTGATTTGCTTAGGATCGATGAGGATAAGATCGAGTTGGAAATTTAGTCTGTATGATTCTAAAGAAAACCAAAAAATACATGATAATTGTGTTATATAATATGAACTTGAAGGTTTATCCTATCAAGTAGTTCATCAATTTTGAGAAGGTAATCAAGGAGCGGATTTCCTTGCGAGAAGAGGTGAAGCTGGCCAGGTGGGCACTTATGGTGTGGATGATTCTTTGCCACCGCTCTTGAGGGGTATCGTCAGACTGGATAAAGTGGGGCTGCCTACAATTCGAGGTAAGTAGTTTTATTAGTTTCTTTTTTGGATTTGCTTGGTTCTTTCAGTATTTGCTTATATATGTTCTTCCGTATATTGTTATTAGTTGGGTTTATACTGTTTTTTTTTTTTCTAGTATAATGCATGTATAGGTGGTTTTATTTTATCTGATATTGGGATGGTTTTATTTGTAGATCCCACGTGTTCTGCTTGTTACCATGGTATTCCTCCGCCATAAGTGAGGACTATTAATAAAATTGGGATGCCGTACTCTTTCAAAAAAAAAAAAAGACTTCAATTTCTTGATTGAGTGTGATTTATGAAGACTGTATGTTAAGAGAGAGAAATAATGTTTTCCATCTTTGATTTTTTAAGTCTCAATTACGCTAGCTAACGTGCCGCATATATATGAAGTAACATTTTATTTAAGTGCTTCACTTACAAATTAATTACTTAAATATATATATGTTACTTCAATTAATAAATATGATTAGAGATAATAAAATCTAAGAAATTCTATGTATTTCTTTTCATTTGATCATCTTTTGTCTTCAGTGAAGAATGCATGGGCTATATATAATACCTTTCTCTTGCTCTGTTTCTATCTTGAACACAGCACTTGAAGTTTAGGATCGGTCATGCGGATAAGATCAAGTTGGAAATTCAGTTTGTCTGATTCAAACTAAAGAAGGCCAAAAAAGAGATGACAATAATGATCATCACTTCGAATTGAAAACATTTAATCCCATACCATACCGCTCAAAACGTCACTCTTTTTCTCTTGCGTGGATGACTTTATTACAAAGAAGAACGGGTCATGTACGTTTAATCATATATTATATCTTGAATTAGTACAAAGAAAGAACGGGTCACTTTGTGTCGTCCATCTCCATGACTTGGTCACATTCAACCAACCCCATGCACAACAACTGGTATTATTATCTCCTTCTATTCTCCATGATGCAACTTCACGATTCTCCATATATTTTTAAATCTGCAAGAAGTGTTGTTTATGAGAAAACCATCCTTGAACTGCATCAAAGCTACCCTCTCATCTTGATGGCAAAGTGGATATTGCAGATTAAAAGACAGAGCGAGCGAGAGAAGAAGCCATGCGATCAAAGGGGAAGGCAAGCTCATGAATATGAACTCATGATACGAATAGGTGTCCATAACTTTTTAAAATGTCTTGGACCGTGTTTAGACAGAGGAAAGAGTGAAGGGCTTAACTTTATAGACCCAATGCAATAAGAAGAAGATCAAGAATCCTCCTTCACCCGAGATCTACGTGAAAGATAGGGTACCATGATCCTTTCAGTTATTGTGGAAAATATAGGAAAATTGCTTCACTAACTAGTTATCCCACATGATGCTGCTAACGTGGTCCAAATTGTCAAAAGATGCAATAATAATTAAATACAATTTTCCAATCAAATGGTCGTCCTTCCTCCTTTGATTATGAAAATGATTAGGAAAGAAGAGGAAACTACTTGGAAATTTCTTGATAGCATCAATGTGGTAGGACTCAAATATCACTTTGAAAGCCAACAAATTAATGGCATAGGACTCAAAGAGTTGGCTTTGAAACATTAGTTGGGGATTAAGTTTTTTAGGTTATCTATATATAGTATTTATAAAATAACGGTTTAAATTAAATTATATAATAAAAAGAAAGTGCCAGGCTAGCAGGGGGTCGCCCAATGAATGGAGAAACTCTAAGGATCCAGGGATATTTTGGAGATCAGAAAGTACATTCAGGAGAGGCGGTCTGAAAAGTAATGTGTAAAGCAAATTGGCTATCTCGTGTCTTCCTATTTCTTTCTTTCACTAATTGAGAAATACTTGGATCCTGACGTACAGTATTGGGTCCCAAGCATTTGTCTCGATAATTTTTTTATTTTTTGTTTTAACTAAGTAATTAAGTAAGTAATTTTTATTGATATTTTGAATTTTTTTTTAAATTAAACTGTTTAAGGATATGAAAAACATTAAAAAAAAAAAGAAAGAAAAAAAATGAAAAATCATTTGGTCTTGTCGGTAGCCTGCATCATCGTGCTACACCCTTAGCACGGCTCTTAATAATTCCGACTTATACTGTTCGATGGAACTTGTTGGCCTGCTTCGTGTGCTACCTGCACCTTCCTGATAGCGGAAATATTTCTGCATCACGCTAAGAATATGCTTCTCTTTATCTAGAATGCATTCAGTTTTGCTACAAGTTATATTAAAAAGGTCATATTCAAACTCAAACCATGCATATGTTCAAACCATCGCTTTAACTATTTTCTTACATGAATGACTCTATTATGGTAGACTTAAATATATATCACGACTATTCTTGCTCTATTGAGTGTGATATATAGAAGACTTGAAGATTTAATTAGGTACGTGAATTTATAATCGGTGGGCTCTACCATGCATATTAACTTATATATTGGTACATAAGGAATTATGATCATGCACTAATTGTGGAAAGGGAATAAAACTTGCAATAATTAATTAATTATAATGATGTTTGCGACCACACTTTCTATTATCCTAATTTCATCATATATTGTTTTGTATAAGTTTGCCTCCTTGTATTATTTTAAAAAATAAATAAATAAAGGTTGATTGGAAATACTACCTCATCATACTAGGATAAAAATGAAATAGTGATGTGCTTTGTAGTCTTTCTAAAAAAAAAAAAAAAAAAACCAAACCACAAACTGACAATAATAATGAGATACAATTTGCCCATCAAATTAATGGCCATTGTTCCTCCTTTGAGTACTGTGAAAATCATTACAAAAGAAGAGGAAATTACTTGGGAATTTCTTGATAGCATGTGTCGTAGAAAATTGCCACTCACGACAAGGAAAAAGAGTTTGAAATTCAACAAATTAATAGGCAAGAACCATAAGTCTTTGTACCCCACATCAATGACATTGTGCACATTTAGGAGTGCAATTTGAAAGTCAACATGTAAAACAAATAGGTTACCCCTCATCTTTCCTTTTCTTTCTTTCATTTTAACAATTGAATGCAATGTGTAATGCGTTCAATTTTGGTATACCATATACTAAAAGGATATTCAAACTCATACCATACGTTCAAACCATTGCTTTTCTTTACTTACATGTATGACTCTTATGGTAAACTTAAACATCAACTCCATTCTTTATTAAGTGTGATACATAGATCAAGACTTAAAGATTTAGGTAGACTTCTCTCTCTTAATAAACGTCTTTCTTTGTCTTTGATTTGTATTCATGTTTAATATATATAGCTTATCTTATAGCAAAAAAGAGCGGGTAAACTTGTTAATTTTCATATCATCTTCATAAAAATCATCAAATTTCATTGACTCAATTCTGCCTAACCAAAAGCTTTCTATAAAAAAAGTAGAGAGTACCAAGCAATAATATTGAAATACATATTGCCCGTCAAATGGTCGTCCTTCCTCCTTAATTGACGGAAAAAATAATTAAAAAGAAGATGATCATATTACTTGGAAATTTCCTGATAGCATGCATTTGTGATATAAAATCACCACTCACAGTGAGGAACCATCAGCCTTCGTACCCCACATCATGCATATTTAGGAAAGACAATTTGAAAATCAACGTGTAAAGCAAATAGGCTACCCCACGTCTTCCCATTTCTTTCTTTCATTTTAAAAATTGAATGCAAGGTGTAATACATTCAATTTTGGTATACCATGTGCTAAAAGGATATTCAAACTCATACCATACGATCAAACCATTGCTCTTCTTTTCTTACGTGTATGACTCTATTATGGGACTAGACTTAAATATCATCAACTCCATTATTCTTGATTGAGTATTATATATAGATTGAAGACTTAAAGATTTAGGTAGACTTTTCTCTCTTAATAAACGTCTATCTTATATTTTTATTTTTATTCATGTTTAATATATAGCTTGGATTCATATTGGTGCTTCTAATTTTTCTTAATTAGCAAGTTTGGCTAAAGGCTGATCTCTAATTGTTGTCGAATGTTGTGCCAAGACAATAAAGAAAAATGATATTTTCATTTTTGGTAATTTTGTGAGTACGCCAATCACACTAGTTGATAGTTTGTGTATTAAACTAACATCTGTTAGTATATGTAGTTAAAGATGGCAAAATCTAAGAATTTCCATAACTAACTAATATTACCTGAAGCTAGCTAGCAATTATTTTGCTTGAAATTAAAATGACGAATATATAACAGTCATACATATATATATATATGTATGACTGTTGATTTGCTAATTAGGATTGATGAGGATAAGATTGAGTTGAAAATTTAGTTTGTATGATTCAAAAGATTAAAACCAAAAAAGACAGGATAATGATCACCTCGAATTCATGAAAAGATTCAACCCCATACCATACGTTCATTCAAACCGTTGCTCTTTTTCTTTTGCGTGAATGACTTTATTATGTTATACTAAGTCCACATCAAGACTTCAATTTCTTGATTGAGTGTGATTGAAGACCGTATCATGTTAATTAACAAAGAGAAATGATGTTTTCCATATATGAAGTAACATTTTATTTAAGTTATTCACTTACAAATTAATTACTTAATAATATACGCCACTCAATTAATATGATTAGAGATAATAAAATCTAAGAAATTCTATGTATTTCTTTTGTCTCCTGTGAAGAATGCATGGGCTATATATAATACCTTTCTCTTGCTCTGTTTCAATCATGAACACAACACTAGAAGTTTAGGATCGGTCATGAGGATAAGATCGAGTTGGAAATTCAGTTTGTGTGATTCAAATTAAAGAAAGCCAAAAAAAAGATGACAATGATCCCATACCATACACTAGCTCAAAACGTCGCTCTTTTTCTCTTGCGTGAATGACTTTATTATAAAGAAGAACGGGTCACTTTGTGTCGTCCATCTCCATGAACATCATTTCAAGTTAATTGAATTAATTCAATAAAATACCGGAAAGAAAATCCAAGAACTATTTAGACAAGTAAATAATTCCCAATAAGAGTATATTCTGAAACGAGGGAGATGATGGAGAGAAAGTTCAGACAAAAGGGTTTTTCTAATTGCATTTTCAATTAATATTTTATCTTCCTATCCTTCAGCTCAGGTATTGGTCTTTTGTAGTTGTCTTTGCAGCTTTACTTTGAATGGTCTCCTCCTCAAGATCAACATTCCCATTAGAAATATGATCAAAACTGCATTAATAGGAAATCATAGGCATTGTTAAGACAGTAGCACCATCTGCTACTGCTATGCGCGAGCACTACTCAAAGAAGAGCCAAGAAGACCTACGGCACATTCCAGAATGAAAAAGCAGCGGTTCTACACAACACTACACCTAGAGGGGGGGTGAATAGGTGTAAACCAATTTTTCTGGTCTTTTAAAAAGATTGTTAAACAACAATTAATCAAAGTAATAAATCACACAAAAATCAACACAAGATTTTGTTCACGGAGTGGAAACTCATTTGAAGAACGTCTTCAAAATCTAAAATCACTCCGGGTGTAAGACACCACCTCAAATCCACTATAGAAAATTTAGTTTGTTACAACCAATTTAGAGACACTCACAAAACCTTTGTAGTAGCTAAACTTGGCTTGCAACATCACGAGTGACCCACTCGATCTCTACACGCATGTAGTATCGGAACTCCGACCTTTCTATAACTTCCCACGAGAACCTCTCGATCTCTGCATCACCAGCAGCTCCAGACTCTTCCGGCCAACGAACTTGTCCACTCCAATGGACTCAACTGAAGTTTGATGTTGAATGTAGTGTGGTGGAGATGTGTTTTTCCAAGAGAGAATCAACCAAGTGGGGGAGAGGTTGCTCTAAAATATCTTGGAGGCCCTTAGGGTTTTTGCTTTGATTCTCCACCCCTGGAACAGCAGAGAAGCTGTTCTATTTATAGTACAACTCAAATGAGGCGCATGAAAACCCTAGGTTTTAAGTCATCTGGAACATTCGCTCGAGCGCAGTGTCGAGCGAAGGTCGAGCGCCGAAATCTGTCTGAGTTCGCTCGAGCCAAGTGTCGAGCGAGGGTCGAGCGGTCCAATCTTCTTGAGTTCGCTCGAGCCAAGTGTCGAGCGAGGGTCGAGCGGTCCAATCTGCTTGCTTTCGCTCGAGCGCCCTGTCGAGCGAGTGTCGAGCGGTGCAATCTGCTTGAGTTCGCTCGAGCCATGTGTCGAGCGAGGGTCGAGCGAAACAATCTGCCTGAGTTCGCTCGAGCCATGTGTCGAGCGAGTGTCGAGCGGTCCAATCTGCTTGAGTTCGCTCGAGCGCCCTGTCGAGCGAGTGTCGAGCGGTGACACCTGTTTTGACCATTGATCAGCACACTTCAATCCTTTTCACTTCAACACTTGTTACAACACTATTTTACACAGGTTTTCACAAGAATATGCCAATCAACTCATTTTTGCCTCAACAATCTCCCCCTTTGGCATTTCTGTGACAAAACCTCTAACCTATACATATGACCTAATCCTAGCACACCCATCACTAGATTCATATTCTTGAACACGATGAAATATTTCTGCACATACTTAGCAAACGGTTAAACATATCGCACAAAGAATTGTTTGCAAATCACAAACCACAATTCATGAATAGATATGACAAGTACAGGCTTTAGAAACAAAATATTTCATTAAACAATTAATCAGAAAAAGAGTTCAAGAACAATTAGTCACACAGCAGCAGTAAACAAGAGATATAAAATCAAAAGATAAAAACCAAAAACTAGCTGCTGTTCCCAAAACACAAGTGTTGCTACCAACTAACACTCCCCCTGAGTTAGTATCCACAACTCCCCCAATCTCCCCTTAATCAGTACTGTACTACTCCCCCTTTTTGTCACAAACTGACAAAGGGTCTCAATCATCTGCATGGCTGCCACCATCGTCATCATTAAGCTGCTCTTCAATGTCATTAAAGCGTTGGGTCACATGCTGCTGCAGGCTATCAAACCGGGCGTCCAACGTATCAAACCGGGCATCGAAAGTATCCAACCGGGCATCAAGGCGGGCTAAATACTCAAGAACCTGCTGAAGACTGGGCTCGGTCGAGCCGGGTGCCGAAGGGGATGGAGCCGAGCTAGATGGCTGAGAGCTGGAAGGCCTAGAGCTAGATGGCTGAGAGCTGGAAGGCCGAGAACTCGAAGGCTGAGAGGAAGGTGCGGGAGGATGCTCAACACGGATAGGATGCGGGGTGGTGTGAGCACGACTAAGCTGCACCGTCCTACGACCAATGGGAGCCTTAAGTGCTATTCTAGGCTCTTGAGGGAGAAAGGCAACAGACTGAGAGAGGGCTATACGGGTGATGAGACAAGCAAACGGCAAACCAGTCCGTTTCTTGGAGGACTGAAACGCCTCAATTATGACCCGACACAGAAGAGACCCTAGATCAAGAGGGACATCATTGATCAAGGCATAAAGAAGAATGGCGCGGTCAAGACCCACGTCACTCTGATGACCCGTAGATATAGATTTGTAAGAACAATCCTACTCAGAATGAGATTGTCAGGCTAAAAAGAATGGTTTGGAGAGGGTCTTCCCTTCCCAATGACTGATCCCACCACATAGACAGCTTCAATAGCTTGTGGAGTAGGAGGAGATGTCCGTGTATAAGGATAGTCTGGATAAGGCACACGAGGGGCATTCAGCAAGTGTGCTATCATGCCCGGAGTCACCCGGAAGGTAATGTTCCGGAGACTCACGTCAAAGGAGTCATCAATGGAAATACCCCGTATGTTGGAGTAAAACTCCCGAACCATCTCCACAGAAGGAGTGGGATGATCAGTGGTCAAGGCCTGCCACTGGCGAGACTCAAAGATGTGAGGGATTATAGTCTCAGAGAGCTCACCAAGAGAGACATCACGCTCAACAATGGGTGTACATTGAGAAAAAATTCTTAGTGTACAGCTCCTGAGCTTGTGCACTATGGAACTGAGCGTGAGCGGGTGCAAGAGGGTTTTGGCGAGGACGAACACGTCGAGACGACATGGCTTTTGGCTGTAGATAGAGTCAGTGACGTTAGACAAGGCTAAAGATGATGTGACGACTTGATGAATGCATGTCTAAAATGCCAAATGCATGAGGATGATAAAACTCAAAAACTTGACCTTCATGCCCATCCCAACTAACCACGTGGATGTTTCACCAACCATGCTAACCATGAGAAAGCAACAATGCCAATCATGCCAATCCCAACTAACCATGTGATGAACATGCGAACACGATAATGCCAATCATGCCGACCATGACAAACCAACAATACCAACCAATCATGCTCATGAAAAAGAGACAAACACCATATTGCAATCCCTACTAAGACAAGGTTGGGAATTTTAACTTCAAAACATGACCCATGCTCTTTCTAACATAAAACCCTTCAAACCCAATGCAATTCCAAGTCAAAAGACGACCCAACACTAGGATATGCATGAAACATGTATAGGGACAATGCTATGCCAAAGAATGATGAAATAGAGTGAGCAAAGATCATTGAGGCATTTCATCAAACACTTGGAGTGCATCCAAGTGAGAAAATCGGGCAACACCCCATTGGAGGTTCAAAAACCTCCTAAATACAACCAAACAACCAAAACAACTCCATAGGAGTTTCAATCAACCCAAAACAAATGAGGGTTTTCAAAAATTTCACTCCAAATAGAAGAAAAACCGAAACCCACGAAAAACACGGAAAACCCATAAAACAAACCCAAAAATAAACCAAGAATCCGAAATAATAACAAAAGGAAAGGATTTTACCTTGATTGGAGAAGATTTCGGATGAAAAACAAGTGAAAAGACCGAAGAAATTTGAGAGAAACCGCACGGAATGAGTTTGGGAGAAAAACTGTGCGTCTGAAACTCGAGCGGCGCTGGCTTTATACCAGATATTCGCTCGAGCCAACTTAAACCCTCGAGCGAAGTTCGCTCGAGCGGAGTGTCGAGCGAGACCTCCAGATTTTGCAATTTTGCCCAGTTTTGAAACACACACCACTCACAAGACTCACATGACTTTGACAAACACTAGGAAAGTCAATTTCCAACCCAAGAATACATATCAAATGAAGAGAAGCATCATATTCTCACAAAACACGCAGGTAAAAACAAAGTATCTCAAGTAATGTAGACATGCGTGTTTAACCGGTCCTTGCTCAATCAAGAAATTTCAACCGATAAGCGTGAGCGGGGTTGGGCTGAACAAGAAATCATAAATGCTTGGGAAGCTCTTTCGAAGACACAAAAAGTCAAACCCAATGCTGCTAGGACCTGAATCCTTCTGTTTGAGTACTTGTTTCAGCATGTGCAAGAAACAGAAAACTTATTCTGTTTTTCATTTCATTTTTTTTTAATAATAAAAACATCACTTTTTCTTTTCCTTTTGATGTGCCATATTTTTGCACAAGAGAATCATGATGAGGTCATCTAGCCCGTGGTCAATTCTGTGTGCAAGTAGAGCTTCCTACTACCTTTGATGCCTCCCCAACACTCACAAGTGGCGAAATGTCAATTAACTGAGCCAGGAGTGAAGTGTGTGATGCTAGTCATAACTTACACAAGATACTTATGTTCCAAACCTTTGTGAACCATAAGTATATGATACAAATCTCAAAAAATGCATGTCCTTAGATTTGAGAATTAACAACCCAACCATTATATAGCACAACCATGGAGTGCATGTATGGACAGCAAACAACAGCAAGGAAACTAGACAACTAACAAACACAAAATAAACACCAACAACAAAATAAAACAAAAATGCATGTATGTATGTACTGCATGCAATGCATGTTTCAGTCTACAGCACAAAAACCATGTGTGGCTTGCGTCTTCCCCTTTTTGACGATCCACCTTGGTACCCCTTTTCTTGAGTAGGGCTTTTCAATTCTTTTAATTTGCCTCCTTAGCTCAAAACAATTTGGTTGGATGTGACCAATCTTACCACAATGGTGACATGCTTTGTGAACTCTCCGTCTCAAGAAAGTTGAGACATTCATAGAGCCATTAATGAGATTCTTATTCCTTCTAGAAGGATAAGCAGCTCTACTATTAACAAAAGTAGGAGCATGCACAAAGTGTCTCATTAATTTAAAGCAGTTTGGTCTAATATGGCCAATCTGTCCGCAATGATGACATATGGGGCTCGCGTTGCGAGCTTTTTGTCTTTTGGGAGGTGGAGCAGATTTTTGCATTTGCACAGGCTTCTTACCCTTTCCAACTGGATGAGTCTTCCTATTCTCAGTCATAGCAGGAACAAACATTGTTTTTCTTGCATTTTTATAGGAGACTTTCGAGGTTGAAGGAGCATCAGGATTCTCTTCACAGTAGCCTAGACCACTCTTATCACCAGGGGATTTTCCTAAACTTAGGGGTTTGTCAAGCTGATTTGTCCCAACAGAGAATTTCTGCAACTTAGTATTTAACAAAGTCAGCTCACTTTCATGAGTTGTCACTTTATCTTCCAACGTCACATTTCTCTTTTGTAACTCATCCGTTAGACCAATGGCTTCTCCTAGTTTGTCTTTGAGTTCTTCATTTTCTCTTTTGCATAAATCTATTTCCTCAGTATGTGCTTTATTGAGTTTCCTCAATTTCACACATTCTTGATACAATTTCTCATAGATTTCCTGCAACTCATCTTCATTTACAGAGTCATTTTCAGAAATGCTCTCAATTTCAAACCTAGATTCATTACTATGACTTTTGCCTACAACAGAGGAAGTGAAAGCCATGTAATTGAGATTTTTCTTCATGGAAGAATTCTCTTGTGAGTCACTTGACTCAGACTCACTATCAGTCAAGGAAGCAACCTTAGCTTGCTCTTTTGCTTTCTTGTAATTTGCACACTCAAATCGAATGTGACCAAAACCATGACATTCATGGCACTGAATACTGTCCTTGTCAGCTCCAGTATCTCGCTTATTTCTCTTTTCTCGGTTTTCAGAACTTGAACCCCTGTTAAACCCTTTGAACCTTCTCCTCTCCTGTCCCAGGTTTTTCTTAATAAACACATTCCTGAATTTTTTAGCATAAAAAGCTATTTCCTTGTCACTCATGGCAAGTTCATCAGAAGATTCATCAAACTCCTCTCTCATAGCTTTTAAGGCTATGGACTTGTTTTTCTTATCCAAGGGAAGAGTATGTTCATAGGTTTGGAGGGAGCCTACCAACTCTTCAATTCTCATAGCATCCACATCCTTGCTCTCTTCAATAGCCGTGACCTTAGGGCGAAATCTCGCAGGAAGGGATCTGAGAACTTTTCTCACAACTCTATTCTCAGGAATTCTGTCCCCTAGATTAAAGCGAGAGTTGACGATATCATTTAGTTTGGCATAGAAGACATCAAACATTTCATCATCCCTCATTTTCAATTCTTCAAAACCAGTGGTCAACATTTGAAACTTAGAGTTCTTGACAGCCTGGGTACCTTCATGAGTGATCTCAAGAATATCCCAAGCTTCTTTGCAATTTTGACACATTGATATCCGTTTGAACTCTTCTTGGGACACAGATCTCCCCCTTTGGCATTTCTGTGACAAAACCTCTAACCTATACATATGACCTAATCCTAGCACACCCATCACTAGATTCATATTCTTGAACACGATGAAATATTTCTGCACATACTTAGCAAACGGTTAAACATATCGCACAAAGAATTGTTTGCAAATCACAAACCACAATTCATGAATAGATATGACAAGTACAGGCTTTAGAAACAAAATATTTCATTAAACAATTAATCAGAAAAAGAGTTCAAGAACAATTAGTCACACAGCAGCAGTAAACAAGAGATATAAAATCAAAAGATAAAAACCAAAAACTAGCTGCTGTTCCCAAAACACAAGTGTTGCTACCAACTAACACTCCCCCTGAGTTAGTATCCACAACTCCCCCAATCTCCCCTTAATCAGTACTGTACTACTCCCCCTTTTTGTCACAAACTGACAAAGGGTCTCAATCATCTGCATGGCTGCCACCATCGTCATCATTAAGCTGCTCTTCAATGTCATTAAAGCGTTGGGTCACATGCTGCTGCAGGCTATCAAACCGGGCGTCCAACGTATCAAACCGGGCATCGAAAGTATCCAACCGGGCATCAAGGCGGGCTAAATACTCAAGAACCTGCTGAAGACTGGGCTCGGTCGAGCCGGGTGCCGAAGGGGATGGAGCCGAGCTAGATGGCTGAGAGCTGGAAGGCCTAGAGCTAGATGGCTGAGAGCTGGAAGGCCGAGAACTCGAAGGCTGAGAGGAAGGTGCGGGAGGATGCTCAACACGGATAGGATGCGGGGTGGTGTGAGCACGACTAAGCTGCACCGTCCTACGACCAATGGGAGCCTTAAGTGCTATTCTAGGCTCTTGAGGGAGAAAGGCAACAGACTGAGAGAGGGCTATACGGGTGATGAGACAAGCAAACGGCAAACCAGTCCGTTTCTTGGAGGACTGAAACGCCTCAATTATGACCCGACACAGAAGAGACCCTAGATCAAGAGGGACATCATTGATCAAGGCATAAAGAAGAATGGCGCGGTCAAGACCCACGTCACTCTGATGACCCGTAGGATATAGATTTGTAAGAACAATCCTACTCAGAATGAGATTGTCAGGCGTAAAAAGAATGGTTTGGAGAGGGCTCTTCCCTTCCCAATGACTGATCCCACCACATAGACAGCTTGCAATAGCTTGTGGAGTAGGAGGAGATGTCCGTGTATAAGGATAGTCTGGATAAGGCACACGAGGGGCATTCAGCAAGTGTGCTATCATGCCCGGAGTCACCCGGAAGGTAATGTTCCGGAGACTCACGTCAAAGGAGTCATCAATGGAAATACCCCGTATGTTGGAGTAAAACTCCCGAACCATCTCCACAGAAGGAGTGGGATGATCAGTGGTCAAGGCCTGCCACTGGCGAGACTCAAAGATGTGAGGGATTATAGTCTCAGAGAGCTCACCAAGAGAGACATCACGCTCAACAATGGGTGTACATTGAGAAAAAATTCTTAGTGTACAGCTCCTGAGCTTGTGCACTATGGAACTGAGCGTGAGCGGGTGCAAGAGGGTTTTGGCGAGGACGAACACGTCGAGACGACATGGCTTTTGGCTGTAGATAGAGTCAGTGACGTTAGACAAGGCTAAAGATGATGTGACGACTTGATGGATGCATGTCTAAAATGCCAAATGCATGAGGATGATAAAACTCAAAAACTTGACCTTCATGCCCATCCCAACTAACCACGTGGATGTTTCACCAACCATGCTAACCATGAGAAAGCAACAATGCCAATCATGCCAATCCCAACTAACCATGTGATGAAC
Source organism: Carya cathayensis (assembly GCA_011037825.1). Taxonomy (NCBI): domain Eukaryota; kingdom Viridiplantae; phylum Streptophyta; class Magnoliopsida; order Fagales; family Juglandaceae; genus Carya; species Carya cathayensis. The sequence continues at coordinate 1,102,315 of QGSO01000163.1, read as the reverse complement.
ATGCGAACACGATAATGCCAATCATGCCGACCATGACAAACCAACAATACCAACCAATCATGCTCATGAAAAAGAGACAAACACCATATTGCAATCCCTACTAAGACAAGGTTGGGAATTTTAACTTCAAAACATGACCCATGCTCTTTCTAACATAAAACCCTTCAAACCCAATGCAATTCCAAGTCAAAAGACGACCCAACACTAGGATATGCATGAAACATGTATAGGGACAATGCTATGCCAAAGAATGATGAAATAGAGTGAGCAAAGATCATTGAGGCATTTCATCAAACACTTGGAGTGCATCCAAGTGAGAAAATCGGGCAACACCCCATGGGAGGTTCAAAAACCTCCTAAATACAACCAAACAACCAATACAACTCCATAGGAGTTTCAATCAACCCAAAACAAATGAGGGTTTTCAAAAATTTCACTCCAAATAGGAGAAAAACCGAAACCCACGAAAAACACGGAAAACCCATAAAACAAACCCAAAAATAAACCAAGAATCCGAAATAATAACAAAAGGAAAGGATTTTACCTTGATTGGAGAAGATTTCGGATGAAAAACAAGTGAAAAGACCGAAGAAATTTGAGAGAAACCGCACGGAATGAGTTTGGGAGAAAAACTGTGCGTCTGAAACTCGAGCGGCGCTGGCTTTATACCAGATATTCGCTCGAGCCAACTTAAACCCTCGAGCGAAGTTCGCTCGAGCGGAGTGTCGAGCGAGACCTCCAGATTTTGCAATTTTGCCCAGTTTTGAAACACACACCACTCACAAGACTCACACTCTCGATCTCTGCATCACCAGTAGCTCCAGACTCTTCCGGCCAACGAACTTGTCCACTCCAATGGACTCAACTGAAGTTTGATGTTGAATGTAGTGTGGTGGAGATGTGTTTTTCCAAGAGAGAATCAACCAAGTGGGGGAGAGGTTGCTCTAAAATATCTTGGAGGCCCTTACGGTTTTTGCTTTGATTCTCCACCCCTGGAACAGCAGAGAAGCTGTTCTATTTATAGTACAACTCAAATGAGGCGCATGAAAACCCTAGGTTTTAAGTCATCTGGAACATTCGCTCGAGCGCAGTGTCGAGCGAAGGTCGAGCGCCGAAATCTGTCTGAGTTCGCTCGAGCCAAGTGTCGAGCGAGGGTCGAGCGGTCCAATCTTCTTGAGTTCGCTCGAGCCAAGTGTCAAGCGAGGGTCGAGCGGTCCAATCTGCTTGCGTTCGCTCGAGCGCCCTGTCGAGCGAGTGTCGAGCGGTGCAATCTGCTTGAGTTCGCTCGAGCCATGTGTCGAGCGAGGGTCGAGCGAAACAATCTGCCTGAGTTCGCTCGAGCCATGTGTCGAGCGAGTGTCGAGCGGTCCAATCTGCTTGAGTTCGCTCGAGCGCCCTGTAGAGCGAGTGTCGAGCGGTGACACCTGTTTTGACCATTGATCAGCACACTTCAATCCTTTTCACTTCAACACTTGTTACAACACTATTTTACACAGGTTTTCACAAGAATATGCCAATCAACTCATTTTTGCCTCAACACAGAAGAATCAAAGAGAGATGCCAAACAGAAAAGATGAGCTGGCATATATATGGGTACATTCTGTTATGGCTATACGCCTATAACATATAGTCACTCGTTGTACTAAGAATCAATGAAAAACAGAGCAATATTTGATTCTTCTCTTTTCCGTTTAGACCTTCTATCATACACTTGGGTTGTTTCTTTCTTTTTTAGGCACGAGTATACTCATCTATCTAGATCAAGTTTCACGTTGATGCCAAAGTGGATCCACAAGGCGTGCACAATGCTGCCTGAAATGATTTATAGCCGTGTGCAATCCTCATCTATCAAGCTACTTGCTAACTAAAATGATTGCATTCACCATCATGATTTTGAAAACTTTCACCAAAGAATAACTCTGAATATTGCTAACAACATTCACACACTTTATAGGCGTGTACAATCCTCATCTATCAAGCAATTGCTCATCCAGTAGTTGACCTTTATGTAGATCGACTGCCAATTCCATCCATTAAGATACAATAATACTAGAAGTACAAATGACACTTTAAGAAAAGAGAAAAAAAAAAGACAACATATTACTTCACTAAGTTTCATTTACTACTTCCTACGATTCACCTTTATTCGAGTTTGGTGTTGCTTCTTGCCAAAAATTTTGATAATCAAATCTAGCTTTCTAGTTGTCACAATGTGCCCGATAACAACTCCAAATACGAATCCACATCCATATCCCATCTTCCAACCAAATTCAAAGAAAAATTTTGGACCCTGATTCTCTTCAAAGCTGGTTGAAGGTGGAGGCGTTGAAATGTCAGAATCTCCACAGATTTTGGACAATGGCCTTCCACACAATTCTTTATTATCTTCGAATGAAGTATTTTCAAATGTTCCAAACTAGTGCCCGTGTGGTATAGGTCCAGTGAGGCAGTTATGCGACACATTAAATTTTGAAAGGAAATTGAGCTGAGTTAATTCAGGAGGTATCTCTCCGAACAACTTGTTTTGAGAAAGGTCTAATGATTCTAGCTGTGTCAAGTTCCCAAAGGATGATGGGATATGACCAGTGAAAGCATTATTTGAGAGGTTCAGCACATGAAGTCCTTTTAGATTCCCCAGGTCTTCTGGAATATCTCCTTCAAATCTGTTGCATGAGAAATCTATGACTGTGAGGCCATCTTGGATCTTCTTATACTCCAACTCCACACCTTTGATCACCATTGTAATTGAAAAGTAGGCCGAGTCGCTCAGGTAAAATAAATTCTTTACACCAATGGATTTCATGGCATCCCATTGTGTGAAGTATCCTGTAGGAAAATTTCCAGAGAAATGGTTGTGAGAGAGGTCAATGATACTCAAGTTGGGGAATGTGCAATTTGTTTCAGAACTCCTTATTGCACCGTGGAATGAATTAGAATGGAGAACAAGAATCTTCAACTGTTGAAGAGTTCCCAACCAAAAGGGAGATGTATCATTGATTTGATTGCGGCCAACATGAAGATACTCAAGCTCAGTACAGTTGGCCAAAGATCTTGGCAAATGACCCTGTAACAGGTTTTGACGTAAGTCCAGCATGCTTAGGAGGCATCCTTTTGCCCATGTTTTCGGGATAATGCCGCCAAAGTTGTTGCTTCGTAGTATTAGCGTTGACAAAGATTGACTCAAGTTGCCAAAACATGGATGAATCGTGCCACTCAAATGGTTATGGGATAAATCAATGGCTACTAGGGAACTCATATTGCAAATAAATGGTGAAATCCTTCCTGTGAATAAATTATTGCTGGCGAAATAAAACCTTAGGGATGGTGGTGGAATTGGGAACGATCCATGCATCGTGTTATTGTCAATATATAAATATTCTAGATTTGGCCATGGGATAACTGCTGGAGAATTTTCAAAGCCATTGAGAAAGATGTTGTTAGAAAGGAAGAGATATTGAAGAGATTCTTTACTTACATTATACATCCATTTGGGTATCAAGCCTTGAAGATTGTTGTCTTCTAGATCTAGATACCACAATTTACTTTGGTTTCGTAATACATTTGGAAACTTTGTTAAGTTGAGATGAGCCAATCCTAAAAATTCAAACTGTGGAAGAATGTCATTTGAATTGGCTCTGGTGAGCCACGACAAGTCGTTGAATGAGTTTTGTGAAAGGCCTAGGCTAGTGAGTTGGGTAAGGTTACTGAAAGAATTTGGGATAGTTCCTGAAAAATTACAATAGTTAATATGGAAATCAGTTAAGGAATTAAGGTTTCCAATTGAAGCAGGTAGATCACCAGAGAAATTTGTGCGGTCAAGCACTAAAGCCTCGAGAGGAGAGTTTGTGTGAAATTCGGGCAAATGACCTGTGAGATCTTCATTGGATGAAACATATAGCAACTGTAAGTGTGGTAGGTGAAATATTCTGGTTGGGAATTGCCCGTACAGTCCACACCTACCCAAAGAAAGAGATTTTAAAGAAGATAAATTTGCCAAGCTTTCAGGTACAGTGGAAGATATGTTGATACCAAAAAAATGAAGATCTTCAAGGTTGGTTAGATTTTGCACTAAACTTGACAGACTTTTGGTATATAAATTATGACCATACAAAGAAAAAAGAGAGAGAAAAGACAACTTGGATAGGTACTGAATTTCAGAGGGGATTTGTCCTGAAAAGTTGGAGTAGATTAGGTCGAGATGTGTTAGGCTTGAAAGATTACCAATCTCAGATGGGATTTGGGAGTGATTGAAATCATTATCAGCAAGTGTAAGGTTTTGAAGATGACGAAGGCGGAAGAGACTACTGTTGGAGGTGACAGAACCATAGAGACAACTCCTCAAAAGGTTGAGAGCGATGACATGACCCGTGTCTTGGTTGCATTCAACTCCATCCCATACACAACAATTGATATTATTTCCATCTATTCTCCATGATGCAACCTCGGGAGGGTTCCGCTCAGTGTATTCGCAATCAGAGTTGTTTTTTATGATAAAACTATCCTTGAATTGCATCAGAGCTATCCTCTCTTCTTGATGGCAAAGCGGAGGTAGATAATTATAGGACAAAGAGCGAGGGAGTAAGAGAAGGAGGCATGCGATCAAAGGGAAAAACAATCGCATGAATACGATCAACTCATGATACGAATAGATATCCATAACTTTTTAAAATGTCTTGCACTATGTTTGTAGATAGAGGAAAGAGCGAGGGGCTTAAATTTATAGACCCATAACAAGAAGAAGAAGAAGACCAAGAATTGTCTTTTGCCCAAGATGTACGTGAATGACGACTACCATGATCCTTTCAATTATTGTAGAAAATATAGGAAAATTCATGCTTCACTAACGCGTCTAATTATCCCACAGGCTGCTAACATGGCCGTGAATGTCAAGATAGTGTATGGCTCTGTTTATTTCAACTACAATGCTTTTTAAAATAATTGAGAGCCCCTTAACTCAAACTTGTTTGCTTGGAAAACAATTTTTTTTTCTAATTTTTCTATTTCTTGCGAGATTAAAAAATAAGGAAAATGATTTGGCTATTGAGACATGATTTCTTTACTTAGTAATTAATAAAGTATATTTTAATAACGTTGTGAAATTTTTATAAATATTTCAAAATATAAAAAAAAAATGTGTATATTTGACTTAAAACAAAGATTGGGACTAAATTTTCTTATAAATAAATTGGAAGTGAGGCTGAAATTTTTTTTTTCTTGGAAATGTGTATCTACGGAATTTTCACCTGATCATATAGTTTATGTCAATGTTTTTTACTTTTTTTTTTTAAGAACTTCCAAATTCAATACAAATTTGACGTCAAATTAAGAGATTACAGTTTGCATATCAAAATATTTCAACTCATATTATCTTATCTTATTTAATTATTATATTTTTTAAAATTTTCACTCAAAATATAATAAACAAGACTTAAAGATTTAGGTAGACTTCTTTCTCTTAATAAACGTCTCTATTTTGAATGACTTTATTATTATAGACTTAAATATATATCACGACTATTCTTGCGATTGAGTGTGATATATAGAAGACTTGAAAATTTAATTTGGTACGTGAATTTATAATCGGTGGGCTCTACCATGCATATTAACTTATATATTGATACAGAAGGAATTATGATCATGCACTAATTGTGGAAAGGGAATAAAAGTTGCAATAATTAATTAATTATAATGATGTTTGCGACCACACTTTCTATTATCCTAATTTCATCATATATTTTTTTATAAGTTTGACTCTTTGTATTATTTTAAAAAATAAATAAATAAAAGTTGATTGGAAATACTACTTCATCATAGTAGGATAAAAATGAAATTGTGATGTACTTTGTAGTCTTTCTTAAATAAAATAAAATAAAAAAACTAGAGTACAAATTAACAATATTAATAATGAGATACAATTTGCCCATCAAATTAATGGCCATTGTTCCTCCTTTGAGTACTGTAAAAATCATTACAAAAGAAGAGCAAATTACTTGGAAATTTCTTGATAGCATATGTCGTTGAAAATTGCCACTCATGACAAGGAAAAAGACTTTGAAAGCCAACAAATTAATAGGCAAGAACCATCCGTCTTTATAACCCACATCAATGACATCATGCAATGTGTAATGTGAAATATTAATAGGCTACCCCTCATCTTTCCCTTTCTTTCTCTCATTTTAATAATTGAATGTAATGTGTAATGCGTTCAATTTTGGTATACCATGTACTAAAAGGATATTCAAACTCATACCGTACGTTCAAACCATTGCTCTTCTTTACTTACGTGTATGACTCTATTATGGTAGACCTAAAATATCAACTCCATTCTTGATTGAGTGTGATATATAGATCAAGACTTAAAGATTTAGGTAGACTTCTCTCTCTTAATAAATGTCTCTATTTTTTTCTTTGATTTGTATTCATGTTTAATATATATATATAAATGTATAGCTTGACTTATAGAAAAAAAAAGGGGTAAACTTATTAATTTTCATGTCATCTTCATAAAAAACATCAAAGTTCATTGACTCAATTCTAACCGGCCAAAATCTTTCTATAAAAAAAACAGAGAGAGAGTACCAAGCAATAATATTGAAATACAAATTGCCCGTCAAATGGTCGTCCTTCCTCCTTAATTGAAGATAAAAATCATTAAAAAGAAAATGATCAAATTACTTGGGAATTTCTTGATAGCATGTATTTATGGTAAAAAGTCACCACTCACGGTGAGGAAAAAGAGTACTTTGAAAGCTAACAAATAGGCAAGAACTATCAGCCTTCGTACCCCACATCATGCATATTTAGGAGAGTTAATTTGAAAATCAACATATAAAATAAATAGGCTATCCCACATCTTTCCATTTCTTTCTTTCATTTAAAAAATTGAATGCAATGTGTAATGCATTCAATTTTGGTATACCATGTATTAAAAGGATATTCAAACTCATACTATACGTTCAAACCATCGCTTTTCTTTTCTTACGTGTATAACTCTATTATGGTACTAGACTTAAATATCATCAACTCCATTATTCTTGATTGAGTGTAATAGATAGAAGACTTAAAGATTTAGGTAGACATTTCACTTTTAATAAAAGTCTCTCTTATATTTTTATTTTTATTCATGTTTAATATATAGCTTGGATTAATATTGGTGCTTCTAATTTTTCTTAATTAGCAAGTTTGGCTAAAGGCTGATCTCTAATTGTTGTCAAATGTTGTGCCAAGACAATAAAGAAAAATGATATTTTCATTTTTGGTAATTTTGTGAGTACGCCAATCACACTAGCTGACAGTTTGTGTATTAAAGTAACCATCAGTTAGTATATGTAGTTCAAGATGGAAAAATCTAAGAATTTCCAAAACCAGCTAATATTAAAGAAGCTAGATAGCAATTATTTTGCTTAAAATTAAAATGACGAATATATAACAGTCATGCATATATATATATATATATGAGCTTGATTTGCTTAGGCTCGATGAGGATAAGATCTAGTTGGAAATTTAGTCTGTATGATTTATTGATTGAGTGTGATTGATGAAGACCGTATGAAGTAACATTTTATTAGAGATAATAAAATCTAAGAAATTCTATGTATTTCTTTTCATTTCTTTTGTCTCCAGTGAACAAAAGAAGTTTAGGATCGGTCATGCGGATAAGATCATCAACGGAACTTGTTGGCCTGCTTCGTGTGCGACCTTCACCTTAAAGATATTTCCTGATAGCGGAAAATATATGTTACTAGAAATATTTCTGCATTAAGCTAAGAATATGCTTCTTTTTATCTAGAATGCATTCAGTTTTGCTACACCGTATATTAAAAAGGTCATATTCAAACCCATACCATAATTTCAAGCCATCACTTTAACTCTTTTCTTACGTTAATGACTTTATTATAATAGACTTAAATATATATCACGACTATTCTTGCAATTGAGTGTGATATATAGAAGACTTGAAGATTTAATAAGGTACGTGAATTTATAATCGGTGGGCTCTACCATGCATATTAACTTATTGCTACATATGGAATTACCATCATGCACTAATTGTGGAAATTAGGGAATAAAACTTGCAATAATTAATTAATTATAATTCTATTATCCTAATTTCATCATATATTTTTTTATAAGTTTGACTCTTTGTATTATTTTAAAAAATAAATAAATAAAAGTTGATTGGAAATAATGCCTTATCATAGTGGGATAAAAATGAAATGATGATGTACTTTGTTCCTTCTTTGAGTACTGTGAAAATCATTACAAAAGAAGAGGAAATTACTTAGAAATTTCTTGATAGCATATGTAGTAGAAAATTGCTACTCACGGCGAGAAAAAAGACTTTGAAAGCCAACAAATTAGTAGGTAAGTACCATCGGTCTTCATACCCCACATCAATGACATCATGCACATTTAGGAGTAGCAATTTGAAAATTAATATATAAAAAAAAAACAGGCTACTCTACGTCTTTCCATTTCTTTCTTTTATTTTAACAATTGTATCTAATGTGTAATGCGTTCAATTTTGGTATACCATATATTAAAAGGATATTCAAACCCATACTATACGTTCAAACTATTGCTCTTTTTTTTTTACAAGTATGACTCTATTATGGTAGACTTAAATATCAACTCTATTCTTGATTGAGTGTGATATATAGAAAACTTAAAGATTTAGGTAGAGATTTCTCTCTTAATAAATGTCTCTCTTTTTCTTTTATTTTTATTCTTGTTTAGTGTGTATATATATATAGCTTGTCTTATAGCAAGAAAGAACGGGTAAACTTGTTAATTTTCATGCAATCTTCATGAAAATCATCAAAGTTCATTTATTCAATTTCGCCCCGCTTTAGAATCTTTCTATAAAAAATATAAAAAAATTAGAGAGTACGAAGCAATAATAATGAAATACAATTTGCTTGTCAAATGGTCGTCCTTCCTCCTTAATTGACTGTAAAAATCATTACAAAAAAATAGGATCATATTATTTGAGAATTTCTTGATAACATGCATTTGTGGTAGAAAATCGCCACTCACGATGAGGAAAAAGAGTACTTTGAAAGCTAACAAATAGACAAAAACCATATACCTTCGAATCCCACAATCATGATTTATTAGGATCAGAACAATCTCACTCTCTCTCAGCTCTCATTAATTAGGAATATTATTGGCCTAGATAAAGAATATTGGATTTTTATTCCAAATTTTATGCAATGAATTAGTAAATAAACTTTGATGATTTTCATGAAGATGACATAAAAATTAACAAGTTAATTTATCTGTTCTTTTTTGCTATAAGACAAGCTATATATATCAAACATGAATAAAAATAAAAGAAAAAGAGTTAAATCTACCTAAATCTTAAGTCTTCTATATATCACACTCAATCAAGACTAATGGAGTTTATATTTAAGTCCACCATAATAGAGTCATACATGTAAAAAAGAAGAGCGATGATTTGAATGTATGATATAGGTTTAAATATCCATTTAATACATGGTATACCAAAATTGAATACATTACACGTTGCATTCAAATTTTAAAATGAAAGAAAGAAATGGGAAGACGTGGGGTAGCCTATTTGCTTTACATTTTGATTTTCAAATTGCCTTCTAAATGTGCATGATGGATTTTAAGAGAGAGTATGAAGCAATAATACTAAAATACAATTTGCCCATCAAATGGTCTTCCTACCTCCTAATTGACTGTAAAAATCATTCAAAATAGAAGAAGATCATATTACTTAGGAATTTCTTGATAGAATGCATTTATGGTAGAAAATCGCCACTCATGGTGCAAAAAAAGAGTACTTTGAAAGCCAACAAATAGGCAAGAACCATCTACCTTCATACCACACATCATGCACATTTATGAGAGGCAATTTGAAAATCAAAATGTAAAGCAAATAGGCTACCCCACGTCTTCCCATTTCTTTCTTTCATTTTAAAATTTGAATGCAACGTGTAATGTATTCAATTTTGGTATACCATGTATTAAATGGATATTTAAACCTATATCATACATTCAAATCATCGCTCTTCTTTTTTACATGTATGACTCTATTATGGTGGACTTAAATATAAACTCCATTAGTCTTGATTGAGTGTGATATATAGAAGACTTAAGATTTAGGTAGATTTAACTCTTTTTCTTTTATTTTTATTCATGTTTGATATATATAGCTTGTCTTATAGCAAAAAAGATAAACATTTAATATGTCAAACATTCAAACCATCGCTCTTCTTTTCTTACATATATGACTCTATTATGATAGATTTAAATATCAACTACATTCTTGATTGAGTGTAATATATAGATGACTTTAAAGATTTAGATAGACTTCTCTCTTTTAATAAACGTTTCTCTTTCCCATTGATTTTAATTCATGCTTAATATATATATATATATATAGCTTGTCTTACATTAAAAAAGAACGGGTAAACTTGCTAATTTTTATAAAAATCATCAAAGTTCATTAACTCAATTTTTCCCGGCATTAGAATCTTTCTATAAAAAAAAAATAGAGAGGACGAAGCAACAATACTGTAATACAATTTGCCAGTCAAATGGTCTTCCTTCCTCCTTAATTGACTATAAAAATCATTACAAAAGAAGATGATCATATTATTTGAAAATTTCTTGATAACATGCATCTATGGTAGAAAATCGTCATTCACGGTGAGGAGAAAGAGTACTTTGAAAGCCAACAAATAGGCAAGAACAATATGTCGTCGTACCCCACATCATGCACATTTAGAAGAAGCAATTTGAAAATCAATATGTAAAGCAAATAGGCTACCCCACATATTCTCATTTCTTCTTTTCATTTTAAAAATTGAATGCAACATGTAATGTATTCAGTTTTGGTGTACCATGTACTTAAATGATATTCAAACCATTGCTATTCTTTTTCTACATGTATGAGTCTATTATGGTAGACTTAAATATCAACTCCATTATTCTTGATTGAGTGTGATAGATAGAAGACTTAAATATTTAGATAAACTTCTCTCTCTTAATAAATGTCTCTCTTTTTCTTTAATTTTTTTCATGTTTAATATATATATATATAAATAGCTTGTCTTATAGCAAAAAAGCACGCATAAATTAACTTGTTAATTTTCATGTCATCTTCATGAAAATCATCAAAGATCATTTACTAATTCATTGCATAAAAACTGGAATAAAAATCCAATATTCTTTATCTATGCTATACTAATTCCATATCATGATGACTTTAATGTAAGAATTCCCAGATCCAACTAATTCCATGTCATGATGACTTTAATTCCTTGATTGAGTGTAATTGAAGACCGTATCATGTTAATTAAGAAAAAGAAATAATGTTTTCCATCTTTGATTTAAGTATAAATTACGCTAGCCAACGTGCCGCATGCATATATATGAAGTAACATTTTATTGAAGTGCTTCACTTAATATTAATTACTTAATATTATATATGCCACTTCAATTAATAAATATGATTAGAGATGATAAAATCTAAGAAATTCTATGTATTTCTTTTCATTTGATCTTCGGTGTAGACAGGTACACAGCATGTAAAATAAAAGAGCTACGAGCCTACGGGGCGTTGTAATTAGAGGGCTGTTATTGGGTATTCAACAGCCCGACCGTTTATAAGGTTTTGTCTCTGATCTTTTGTGTCCAGTGAAGAATGGATGGGCTATATATAATTCTTTTGTTTTATGATTGTGCGGAAGGAAGAGGGAAGTGAGAAGGCTCGGCCCATTATATATGTCTCTTTCTTTTATCTAATGAAACTTGGGCCTCCTCCTTGCCAATCTACAACGTCCCCTATTGAAAATACAAAACTCAAATGACGATAATGTTATGAAGCTTTACATTAATTTAAATTATCATAATTATTATACAAATTATCATAAGCTCATGATGAAGTATAAATATATATTATTGCCATAAGATCGATCACATAAAATTAATTAATTGTTTTGCCTGAATAAGACACAATGGGGCCACACATTAATTTCAACACTACCATATAATATTGATGGAATTTGCTACATTTAATAAATTAATAGACACATTATTTATTTATTTATTTTGATCTAATATTTCCAGAACATATATGAGCCAAACTAAAATACCTTTCTTTTTATATATATTAATTATCTTTTGGTCAACATAATTCTACTTCTACGCATGGAATATTGCGTCGCAATGCATCATGAATATCCGCCGCGTGTACGTTAAAATGCATGCCCAGTAGTACCGCTCAAGTAAATGCCGTCGATCGAGTGCAGCCACGTTCCCATGCAGTCTGAGCCGTGACAATTAATTCACATATAAATTACTACATGAGACTGATATGCACATGCAGGACTCGATCATCAAGATGAATAATATATCTATTTCTGGTCCTACAATTCGGCTCAATAGTTGGGATTTGTCCCAATATCCTTTCTTTATCCCCTTCTTCTGTTTCAAGTTCCGGTCTGAACGGCACTAGAAGCTTAGGATGATCAAGACATGTAATTAGATCGAGTTCGAAATTCAGTTTGTCTGACTCAAAACAAAACCAAAAAAGAAAGGATTAGTACGTAGTACATGCAGAACTCGCCAAACTGACCTGCCACTTGCCACCATTTCACCCTCTCGCTGAGCTCATCCTCAACACGTGTCAATCAAGCTGGTGTTTCATGACTACTTATAATTAACAACATCAATGCATCAACAGCCAACTAAGTTCTGCATGGGTTGTTACGACACCACATTTATGTTTTGTGTCTTATACTCTTTACAGGTGCTGATCGTCGTCTTTTAGTATTCCTCCAGTACTATAAGTAGTGGACATGGAAAAAGTTGCCTTACTGTTCAAATCTCCGGTCGGCAATTTATGAGAACCATTAATTGATCCAACCAAAAAAAAAAAAAAAAAAGACAAAATGAATTCCAAAACTTGTATATTCTTCGGCTTTCTCCTTGCAGTTGTTCTTCGATCTCATCTCTTCGGCTGTAGTGGCAGAGACATCCAACGATGAGAACAAACGTTAGTATACCCATTGCCATCTTGTTTAGGTTCTTAGAATCTAAATTAATTGATCGGTTTCTTGGAAATCTAAACATGCATGCTGGAGTTGAACAATATGCAGCAATGATATTATTTACTTCGTCAAGGTAGGTGTAAACCTTCCAGAATGGACGCATTTCATATGCTTTGATCAGAATTGCATGAAACATTCTTATTATATCGACATCAGAATTTAATATATAAAAATCTATATATAATATATTGTTAAATATAACACATGGTGCATGTAATGTTGGATTAGTAATCATCTGGGAAAATTCACATATAATTTCTTAAGATCTGCAGTGGAGGCGGCAGAGCGAACAAACCAAGTAGAAAATGCAAAGTACTATAGATGCAGAAAATACTGTTATCGCTATGGCCACCATGGATATCCCATAAGATACTGTTGCTACCAGCCTGGCGACTCTCCTCACACCGAAACTACGGATGAAGCCATCTCTAAACAAGGTTCGTATTGGGATCCCAGGTACATTTGTTCCTCTTTTTTCTTCCCTAAATATTGTTACCATTGTTAATTTCATCCTTTACTCCCTTGCTTGCCGAATTGGAAAATTATTTCATCTCGATGAGGCAGTACTTCTTTTACGTATTTGAATTTATTGTTTCCTAGCTACTTTATATGCATGTTTCAAGAGGATTTTTTTTTTTTTTTTTTTCCGTTGACATTCATGCCTACGTTAATATATATATAACATTAATAAAGAACCGTGGTAACTGGGGGAAAGCTTTTTCTATTTGCCTTTCAACTTCTGTACATAGAATTTAAAATGGCATTTAATTACCAGAATACAAAATTACAACCATTAATATGACTCGTACTTCTACTTGTGTACAATGCAATTTATTGCAGAAGAACCAAACCCGGTAGATGACACAATGGATGCCGGACATGGAGGAGCCCATAAAGGAGGCGAAACAGGTGGCAAGGGTGGAGGCCGTGGCAGTGGCAGTGGTGGAGGTAGTGGTGGGGGCAAAGGTGGAGGAGGTAGTGGCGGCGGCAAGGGTGGAGGTGGTAGTGGTAGTACCGGTGGCAAGGGAGGTGGAAAGGGAGGAGGTGGCAGCGGAGTGGAAAGGGAGGCAGCAGAGGTGAAGGTGGCGGAGGTGGCAAGGGTGGAGGAGGAGGTGGTGGTGGAAAAGGTGGAGGAGGTGGCAAGGGAGGAGGAGGTGGTGGTGGTGGAGGAGACAATAATATTTGAGTCAATAATAGATCAGGGACATGAAGAAGTGGCTGTGGAGGCTAGTCATGAATCCAAGCCGTAAAAGTAGAGCCTGAAAATATGCACCAGGCTATGGCTCGAGTAAAAACGCATATATATAATATAATCAGTTGGAAGAGTTGATAAATAAATTGCATGCAGTACCCCCAACGGATTCTATATTACAAAACATGCATTGCCATTAGGCCGATCACCTAAACTACTCGATCGACAGTAGCTAGCTAGGGACTTGTACGTAGCATGGGTGAACTCGTAAAATCTTCATGTCATGACATTAATAATGAATAATAATAAATTTTGTGTCTTCAACCGGAATCAAGCTCCCATGAGTACTCCCATGTCCCCAGCTGTACATGCATCATGTACGCGTTTCATGAATTGACCTGGTTTTTATATATTCCTCTGTGTATGGAGCAGTACGTGAACAATAACGCTGATCGATCTGCATGGATTTCAGATCCAAATGGTGTATATTAATGAAGTAGGGCAAAGGGCAGGATATCTAGATCATGATCGATCGGTCTTTTAATTTATAATCGAACTAATTAATTTCCATATTGATTGATTTTGTTTCTAATTTCTGCTCGGAACCAAAATTAATAGTACGTAGTTAATTTTAATTTGGACTTTAGCTGTTGTATCGTTTGGATAGAAAGATAAAAGTCATGACTAATAATTTGTTTGTAGGTAAAATGTCTTGATCATGAGGACATGATTCGCTCTAACCACTCCATTTTTGGAAGATCATTATATATATTTATAATATTCCTCTCGAATATCGATCTGTTTAATTAATTTCAACTTCATCAAGCATGGGATATATATTCCAAGTTTGCAGTACTACTACTCCATAAAAAGTGATATATAAATTCAAAGGAAGATCAAACGTACGGTCGACAATTTTACCAATTAAGTTAAGGTCAAATTACCTTGTCGTTTAAGCCCTCTCCTCCAAATTAAGCCCCATCAGAACATGAATATCATTTTTCTCCATTATTGTTAAGATTCGAGTCATGTCGCCGTAATGATCTCTCATATATCCAACTCGAAACCTAGCTTGTCGTTTTATTCACTGTTTTATCATGCACTTCAGTACTGTTGGACGACGTTACCGGTGATCTTGATGTTCCAATTAATAATTAGCCGCCTCCATCCACCATAAAATGTACTTTTCTTCTTTTCTTTTCTGAACCGTTGAAAGCACAACAAATTTCGGTGACAATTTCTTCTTTGATCATATTCGTCGTCCGATTCATTATTATTTACATGATGATCAACATGCATCATGATCATCATGATTATAATTGCTATTATTATCACCAACACTTTAATGCAACCACATGCACTCTTTATTTTTGCAACCAATTAAGCATGAATTGCATGTAGATGGAGTACTTCTTTCATGCAATTAATTAGAGGCCATAGAAGCGGTACTGGTGATTCAAACCCTAATCATCATCAACAAATTAAGTAATACGTACGTACTCTTGTTACGAACAAAATTTCAATTTATTGAGACTTGATAAGGTTAAAACTTTGATTTGTCCTGCTCGTTATATATTTTCATGAAGTATTCATTAAAGGAGTACCCCGGCCGACCACCAATGCAGCATGGACAAATCAATCTACCATTACCAAGTATTTTGCCAACAATTATATATATATAGGACCACATAATATATAGCATTGTGCTGAATGGACTCATGTTGTCATGTTTTCTTAACTAATTAATCTATTGAGTGTGGCTTCAATCTTGTTGAAAAAGTACCACTCCAGATTGCTCGCTTGAGCCAAGCACTTGGCGCTCAAGCAAAGCATCAAACAGATTCATGTTGGATTGATAGTTGCTTGATAGTTAGCTGAAGTGAGACTCATACAGATTGTTCGTTCAACTCTCGCTTAATAGTTAGCTTAAGCGAGACCCAGGCAGATAGCTCGCTCGACACTCAACTCGAGCGAGTTCTAGTCCTAATATTCGCTCAAGTGAATGTTTGTAAAATAGGGTTCTACAGTACAAGATATAAGTTTTTTCTCTGCGAACACAGGTCACCAGAATAGCCTATTTTTCGCCGCAAATACTTATTTCTGGCCAAAAATTGTTACCCAAATGTCGCCACAAATTTTGAGCCAATAAATAATTTTTTCGGCTACTGTAGCAAACAACAGAAATATTTTTACTATTTTCGGCCACATTTTGTCGCCGCAAAAATTATAAAAATGGCCACAAATAATCTTGGGAACCGCTGTGACGCCCCCAACTCCTACGTACGACCACGTGGAAATCGAGACGTCGGGATGATAACAACACGGGTCACACATCACATTGCCTAGTGCCAAGTGTGTGTACATGCATAATGTGTACAAAGAAAAACAAGCAGCGGATAATAAAGTCATATAACTAAGTACCATAATTTTTGTTTAATTACAAATCAGTTTAAAATACGCGTAAATAAAATATTACATGTTCAACACTATCTCAAATCCAAATACATATCATTAAAACAACTACAAATATTATATATAGATAAGCACTCCAAATCAATCCTCTGGCGGAGCCGCCTCCTCGGGCTCAGCCTCCTCCTCCTCTACGTCTGCATCAAAATCTACGGTACCAAAAATGGTGCCGCAAGTAAGTAATATTCCAAACGCCACAAGATAAAAATATATTAAACTCTACAATATGCAGGAAAGAATGTCCAATGCACATGTCCCATAAAACATATTTTTCCACGCACGCCAAAAATCTCATTTTGGCCCAAAACATTTCCTTTAAATCTTTCCTTGCCATTATCCCAGATTGGATAATGACCCAAATCAAGAACCACCATTTTCCCAGAAAATGGATCATATCCAAGACCAAACCAATTCCAATTAATGTATGCACCATGATCTCCCTTAGGAATCATCCGCACACTCTGGCTACTATGTCACACCGCAGGTAATGACTACGCATGTGACATCTAAACGAGCGATCACAGGCTCGCGCCTAGTGCGTACTTGGCCTAGGCATCCTCTAGTCCCCACCAGCCAAGGGACCACGGAGTCAACACGACAACGTTACCGTATCGTGCGATCCGGTCGTCGTCCAGCGACAACCCAAGGGATGTCACTCAGTATTATCCACTCCCGAGTGACAAGAGGAGCTCCACAGAGATAATACCCCATCCCGGCTTGGGGTCGTGATACGCACGCACCCGAAAATCTATTTACACATGAAAACTCAATTTTCAATAAATAACACATGCATATGCATGCACAATGCAATGAAAATAATATTACACAAATTAACCAACACTTTCCAAATATCCATAACAACCAAACAAGCAACTCCGTCCTCAAATCCATCCGACCCCTGACTCTTCGGACTCAGTCCGGAATAACGAACCAGTCAGAAATAAATATTGTAAAAGCAATAATATATTTAAATCTAAAATGAAGTTTGAAAAATACTTACAGCACTATATAATAATTTTTGAAGGATCGGCGAGCAGCAAACGGCGAAGAGAAAGTAACGTAACAGTGTAAAAATACTGTAGTCGTGGGTTGTAAAATACCCACTTTTGAACGGGGACAAACCAAGACTCGGGATTGCTAGGGAATGGTTTAGAGGTGTTTATGAAGCTAGTAGAAGTGAAGGTTGGCCGTGGGTGGCGGTGAAAACGGCAGTAAGAGGCCGAAATACCCAAATCGGAGAGTTAGCTCGTGGGGGCTGTTCCGGCGATGGATCGAGGCCGGAAATGGGTGGTTTAGGACGGCAAGGAGTCGGTAATGAAGTGGTGAAGAGGTGGTGGCCAGAGGTGGAGCGACGGTGGCAAATCAGAGCAAAAGTCGTTCGGCTTGGAGTGGCTTTTCCAGCTAAACGGCAGCTCGGATGGCGGTGAAACTTGGTGGTGTGCCGCACGGTGGCCGGCGGCGGCGGGTCTGGGTGGTTGGACGAAAATGACGGGAGGGAAGAGAGAGAGAGTTCGAACGAGGCAGGGGAGAGCACGGGAAGAAAGAAAGAAAAAGAAAGAAAAGAGGAAGAAAAAGAGAAAGAAGAAAAAGAAAAAGAGAAAAGAAAAGATGGAGGAAAAGAAATGAGGTCCAATCTTCACCTCTGGAGTCTAACAATTGATCCAACGAAAACAACTTTAAAAGCAATAAAACCAAGAAAATAATTTAAACACCACATAAAGCTAAAATATAATAAATAACTAGTAAAAACTAACAACTTAATTTTAAATCCAAAGACAAGCTAAAATAAATTAAACAGCAATTTAAACTCAAAGAACAACTAAAATCCAATTAAAATCTGATAATTTAAAATAAAAGAACTATTATTTTAATTAAATTAAAATACTCTTTCAGTGAAAATACACGTAAAAACGGGGTATCACATCCTCCCTCCCTTAAAATAAATTTCATCCTCGAAATTTGTAAGATCAAATGCCAATGTTAAAGTAAACCACAATATTCCACTGAGACCAAATTCAAGAAACATACCGCCATTTACTCGAACAAATACGGGTATTGCTCTCTCATATCTGCTTCTCTCTCCCAAGAGAAATCTTGAGCCAATGGATCTCCCCATGCCACCTTTACTAGAGGTATCGTCTTGGATCTCAACTGTTGCTCTTTCCAATCCATAATCTGCGTCGGTACAACTTCATAAGTAAGATCAGGTTGCAGCTGAATACACTCTGGGTCGACAAAGCGCGGCTCTTGTTATCCAAAACTCTTCTTCAAGGATGATACATGGAAGACATAGTGAATTTCTCCAAAATATTCTGGCAATGCAACTCTATAAGCGACGAACCCTACCTTCTCCAAAATCTGAAAAGGGCCAACATATCTCGGGTCCAGTTTCCTCTTTTTACCAAAACGCTTAACTCCTTTCATGGGAGAGACCTTGAGATAAACCCAATCATATATAGCTGATGATGTCTTTCACATATATACTTCTATTCTCCATGATGCGACCTCACGATTCTCCATATTACTTTGATTTTTATTCATGTTAAATTATATATATAAAATCATCAAAGTTCATTTATTAATTCATTGCATAAAAATTGGAATAAAAATCCAATAATATTCCTAATAATATTATTCCTAATTAATGAGAGTAGAGAGAGAGTGAGATCGTTCCGATCCAAACAAATCGTGATTGGATTTAAAGAGAGAGTACGAACTAATAATAATGAAATACAATTTGCCCGTCAAATGGCCGTCTTTCCTCCTTAATTGACTATACAAATAATTACAAAAGAAGAGGATCATATCACTTGTGAATTACTTGATTGCATCTGTGGTAGAAAATTGCCACTCATTGTGAGGAATAATACTTTGAAAGCCAACAAATAGGCAAGAACCATCAACCTTCGTACCCCACATCATGCACATGTAAGAGAGGCAATTTGGAAATCAACATGTACAGCAAATACACTAGCCCACATCTTCCCCTTTCTTTCTTTCATTTTAAAAATTGAATGCAACGTGTAATACATTCAATTTTGGTATACCATGTACTTACAGGATATTCAAACCCATACCATACGTTCAAACCATTGCTCTTCGTTTCTTAAATGTATGAATCTATTTTGGTAGACTTAAATATCAACTCCAATCTTGATTAAGTGTGATACATAGAGCAAGACTTAAAAATTTAGGTAGACTTCTCAGTCTTCTCTCTCTTAATAAAAGTCTTTATTTTTATTTTATTTTTATTCATGGTTAATTATATATATACATATATATATTTACCTTGTGTTATAGCAAAACAGAACGGGTAAATTAACTTGTTAATTTTCATGTTATATTCATGAAAATCATCAAAGTTCATTTACTAATTCATTGCATAAAAATTGGAATAAAAATCCAATATTCTTTATCCAAACAAATAATATTCCTAATTAATAACAATAGAGAGAGAGTGAGATCTTTCCAATACAAACAAATCGTGATTTGATTTAAAGAGAGAATACGAAGCAATAATAATGAAATACAATTTGCCCATCAAATGGTTATCCTTCCTACTTGATTGACTATAAAAATCATTACAAAAGAAGAGAATCATACGTTCAAATCATCACTCTTTTTTTCTTACGTGTATGACTCTATTTTGGTAGACTTAAATATTACACTCAATCAATCAACTCCAATCTTGATTGAGTATGATATATATCAAGACTTAAATATTTAGGTAGACATCTCTCTCTTAATAATGTCTCTCTTTTTCTTTGATTTTTATTCATGTTTAATATATATATATATATATATATTTACCTTGTGTTATAGCAAAATAGAACGGGTAAATTAACTTGTTAATTTTCATGTTATATTCGTGAAAATCATCAAAGTTCATTTACCAATTCGTTGCATCAAAATTAGTATAAAAATCCAATATTCTTTATCCAGACAAATAATATTCCTAATTAATAACAGTAGAGAGAGAGAGAGATCTTTCCGATACAAACAACTCGTGATTGGATTTAAAGAGAGAGTACGAAGCAATAATAATGAAAATTTGCCCATCAAATGGTCATCTAATTGCCCATCAAATGGTCATCCTTCCTACTTAATTGACTATAAAAATCTTTACAAAAGAAGAGAATCATCTTACATAGGAATTTCTTGATAGCTTCTGTGGTACAAAATCGCTACTCAAATTGAGGAAAAAGACTTTGAAAGTCAACAAATAGGCAAGAACCATAAGCCTTCGTACCCGACATCATGCACATTTAAGAGAGACAATTTGAAAATCAACGTGTACAACAAATAGGTTACCCCATGTCTTCCCCTTTATTTTGTTCATTTTAAAAATTGAATGAAACTTGTAATGCATTCAATTTTGATATACCATGTACTTAAAGAATATTTAAACCCATACCATACGTTCAAACTATCGCTTTTTCTTCCTTACGCGTATAACTTTATTTTAGTAGACTTAAATATCAACTCCAATCTTGATTGAGTGTGATATATAGATCAAGAATTAAAGATTTAGGTAGACTTCTCTGTCTTAATAAACATCTTTATTTTTCTTTGATTTTTATTCATTTTTAATATATATATATATATATATAGCTTGTCTTATAGCAAAAAAGAACAGGTAAATTAACTTGTTAATTTTCATGTCATCTTCGTGAAAATCATCAAAGTGCATTTTCTAATTCATTGCATAAAAATTGGAATAAAAATTCAATATTCTTTATCTAGAAAAATAATATTCCGAATTAATAAGAGTAGAGAGAGAGTGAGGTCATTCCGATACAAACAAATTGTGATTGGATTTAAAGCGAGAGTACGAAGCAAAAATACTTAAATACAATTTGTCTGTCAAATGATCATCCTTCCTCCTTAATTGACTGTAAAAATCATTACAAAAGAAGAGGATCATATTACTTGAGAATTTCTTGATAGCATGCATATGTGGTAGAAAATCGTCGCTCACGGTGAGGAAAAAGACTTTGAAATGCAACAAATAGACAATAACCATCGGCCTTCGTACCCCACATCATGAACATTTAGGAAAGGCAATTTGAAAATCAACATGTAAAGCAAATAGGCTGCGCCATGTCTTCCCCTTTCTTTCTTTCATTTAAAAAATTGAATGCAACGTGTAATGTATCCAATTTTGGTATACTATGTACTAAAATAATAATCAAACCCATACCATGCGTTCAACGCATCGCTTTTCTTTTCTTGCGTGCATGACTTTATATATTATGATAGACTTAAATATCAACTCAATTCTTGATTGAGTGTGATATATAGAAGAATTAAAAATTTAGGTAGACTTCTCTCTATCTTAATAAAAGTCTCTTTTTCTTTGATTTTTATTCATATTTAATATTTTATATATATAGCTTGTCTTTTAGCAAAAAAGAATGGGTAAATTAACTTGTTAATTTTCATGTCGTCTTCGTGAAAATCATCAAAGTTCTTTTACTAATTCATTGCATAAAAATTGGAATAAAAATCCAATATTCTTTATCTAGGCAAGTAATAGTCCTAATTAATGAGAGTAGAGAGAGAGTGAGATCATTCCGATCCAAACAAATTGTGATTGGATTTAAAGCTTGGATTGATATTGGTGCTTCTAATTTTTCTTAATTAGCAAGTTTGGCTAAAGGCTTTCTAGCTAATTGTTGTTTATGTTGTGCCAAGACAATAAAGAAAAATGATATTTTCAGTTTTGGTAATTTTGTGAGTACGCCAATTGTGACGCCCCCAAATTCCGCTTGGGATTAAACGGACATTTGAAGCGTCGAGACATGCAACACAAGGTTACCTGCCCCCGTTCATGACATATAAGATGCAATGTTCCTAACATGCATCTAACATTATGCAATATTCGCAGCGGATAATCTTTTTCTTTAGCAATACTATGCACCAACTAAATATATCCCAAATACTTGAAACATAATTCATACATAAAGGCATACTAAAAAGCCGTGATCACCACACTAGTCTAAAATGGTTGTGATCAAAAGAATACTTGAGATACAACTCCAAAAGTACAAGTATTAACCTAAGTTAAATACTATACCATCATCAACATCGCACCGTGGCCTAGTCGACCGTATTCAGTTGGTCAGATTCCAATTCTCCTTTGGGTCCTGTAACAAGATCTACCATTCGGGGGGAATGGTAGTTGGGACTACCACAGTGAGATTTGATTACAAATCTCAGTAAGTTAACATAAAACTTATACACAGGTTAAAAATGCATGCATGGCAGTAAAAGCATAAATGCATAATTATAGTCATACATAAACATAGTATAACTTGACATATAGCATGACTTAACCAGAACTTAAGCGTGAACTGAACTTGACTTAACATGGCATGAACTTAAGCTTAAAACATAACATGAACAATCAACATAACATGAACGTGAAACATAACATGGACATGAACATAACATAACATGAACGTGAGCTTGAACGTATCATAAACGTGAACATAACATGATGTGAACATGAACTTGGAACATAACATGAACATGAACATAACATGTACGTGAGCATAACATAACATGAACTTGATCTGAAACTTGACTTAACATAAACTTGGAATCTTATTTAATTGTCTTGATTAATAACGTGCATTAATACGTACTCCACAGTTGTTGTGGCCCCACGTATTCAAGTAACATAAAACATAATACGTACTCCACAGTTGTTGTGGCCCCACGTATTCTACATGTCACAATTGCTGTGTCTCATGTAGTGTATGCTCCACAGTTGTTGTGGCCCCATACTTCATGCTCCACAGTTGTTGTGGCCCCATGAATTCACATAACATAAAATATAATACGTACTCCACAGTTGTTGTGGCCCCACGTATTCTACATGTCACAATTGCTGTGTCTCATGTAGTGTATGCTCCACAGTTGTTGTGGCCCCATACTTCATGTAACATAAAATATAATACGTACTCCACAGTTGTTGTGGCCCCACGCATTATAAGTAACATAAATATAATACGTACTCCACAGTTGTTGTGGCCCCACGCATTATAAGTAACATAACATTAAATATAATACGTACTCCACAGTTGTTGTGGCCCCACGCATTATAAATAACATAAAATATAATACGTACTCCACAGTTGTTGTGGCCCCACGCATTATAAATAACATAAAATATAATACGTACTCCACAGTTGTTGTGGCCCCACGCATTATAAATAACATAAAATATAATACGTACTCCACAGTTGTTGTGGCCCCACGCATTATAAATAACATAACATAAATATAATACGTACTCCACAGTTGTTGTGGCCCCACGCATTATAAGTAACATAAATATAATACGTACTCCACAGTTGTTGTGGCCCCACGCATTATAAGTAACATAAAATATAATACGTACTCCACAGTTGTTGTGGCCCCACGCATTATAAATAACATAAAATATAATACGTACTCCACAGTTGTTGTGGCCCCACGCATTATAAATAACATAAATATAATACGTACTCCACAGTTGTTGTGGCCCCACGCATTATTATAACATAACATGTCTTATCTTTCTTAATGCATGTGATATTATTTAATATCATATACTTTTCTAACATGGCGTATACTTGTAAATGGCATAATATGATTTAATCATAAACATTTCATGGCATACATGTATCATATGGCATACTTAACATGGCATACTTATAACATACATCATTGTATGGCAGAAAAGATTATTTAACAGATAATTATTCATGAGAGATTAAATCATACGTAACAGATAAACATGTAATGACATAGCATGACATGGCATATACGATAACATACATACATAAATTGTAGTTCTCTTACCCATCACACATACACAATAAACTGATAGTAAGTTAGAGGCTAACTTACCTCGATCGTCGCGTTCTATGAGAATAGAGCGCGAGACACGAGGAACTGCACAACAGCTGGAAGAGGAACACTCGAGTCCTTAAGATTTTCACTTCTGAACTCAATTGCCATATTGTAAGCACTTGCAACACCACGGCCAACTTGAGGTTTCACTATACTCGGAAGAGATAAATTGACTTCAGAAAGCCTTTGCACTAAAACAAGTTCATTAAAATTATCAATAACAACCAAACAAACAACTCATTTCTCAATCCATATACTCTTAGCCATAGTCAACCACAAGATGACACCAGTCATCCCGGACTATAATCCATATCATCACTGCTTCGGGACACTGTCATACAGTTTCCCAACATTACACCATACGCTCCACACTTCTCTGCTACGCCATTCAACCCTTCGTGACACGCCATCCGATGTATCACGACTTAATACAGAGTACACTCACGTGAACTCTCTTCCATCCACACTACAATACCCATCACTGCGATACACGTCTCACGGTGCATCGCTACGCGACACGGAGTACGCGCTACGCGTACTTCCTTCGCTACAACTCTCATCAACACGATGCACATCACACGATGCATCGCCATACAACACGGAGTACACTACATGCGTACTCCCTTCCTTCTACGACACACATCACTACAGTGCACGTCGCGCGGCGCGTCGCTGCATTACACAGAATACGCTACACGCGTATTCTCTTCACACAACCCGCCGTATCACATCTACGGCATCCATCTCACGCCTATACTTCACAGCACAGTCCACAAAATACACAATCAAACGCAACACTTCACAACCACACTTCGCTTCACAACTACGCAACGAATTCCACAAATACAACTACACAATCCACAAACCAACCAACTATTTTAAACGTAAAATAACTAGAGATAGAAGGTTATACCATCGACGGGATAACCCGTGCGTCGCTCGTTGTTCGTCACGAACATGCGTCGGAGGAACGTACGTGGCGGCGTACGGTGGCTGTCCACCACATAAAGTGGTAGTTTGGGCTTGAGAAAGGCTAGGCGTGGTCTTGGAAGACTCATGATTTTACAGCTGTCGGTGAAGAACAAATTACGTGATTTACGGAAAAGATAATCTATACGCGTGATTCCAGATGAGGGTAAAGACAAGAGAGATGTGATTGCTGTCGGGAAATAAATCCAAAACTGATAATTTTAGCGGGCTGTTACACCAATCACACTAGCTGATTTGTTTATTAAAGTAACATCAGTTAGTATAGTTAAAGAAGGCAAGATCTAAGAATTTTCAGAACCAACTAATATTACCAAAAGATGAATATATATATATATTTTTTGCTTAGGATCGATGAGGATAAGATCGAGTTGGAAATTTAGTCTGTATGATTCAAAAGAAAACAAAAAAAAGACATGATAATTGTGTTATAGTAGTAATTCCATATCAAGTCTCACTACAAGGAATCTGGGCTATGCTAGCGATTTTATCATCGCTGGGAAATGTACTACTTTTCACGGCGATTTATAATTTTCGCCGTTGTATATTGGAAATGGCTGAATAGTACCAGCGATCATCTAGCGACTTATAAATCGCTGGCATATGTATATGGCAGCGATTTTTGTGCTTTTATCAGCGATTTATGATCGCCGGGAAAAGGCCAATCTGTTGTAGTGTCTTTAATTTATTGATTGAGTGTGATTAATGGAGACCGTATGTTAAGAAAGAGAAATAATGTTTTCCATCTTTGATTTAAGTATAATTAATTAAGTGCTTCACTTACTTACAAATTAATTACTTAATATATATATATATATATATATATATATATGCCACTTCAATTAATAAATATGATTAGAGATAAAAAAAAAATCTAAGAAATTCTATGTATTTCTTTTCATTTCTTTTGTCTCCAGTGAAGAATACATGGGCTATATATAATACCTTTCTCTTGCTATGTTTCAATCCTGAACACAGCACTAGAAGTTTAGGATCGGTCATGCGGATAAGATCGAGTTGGAAATTCAGTTTGTCTGATTCAAACTAAAGAAGGCCAAAAAAGAGATGACAATGATCATCACTTCGAAATGAAAAGATTTAATCCCGTACCATATGCTCAACATGTCACTCTTTTTGCTTCAAGCTAAGAATATGCTTTTCTTTGTCTAGAATGCATTCAGTTTTGCTACACGGTATATTGAAAAGGTCGTATTCGTTCAAATCATCGCTTTAACTCTTTTCTTACGTGAATGACTCTATTATGGTAGACTTAAATATATATCACGACTATTCTTGCGATTGAGTGTGATATATAGAAGACTTGAAGATTTAATTAGATTCGTGAATTTATAATCGGTGGGCTCTACCATGCATATTAACTTATTGGTACATAAGGAATTATGATTGTGCACTAATTGTGGAAAGGGAATAAAACTTGCAATAATTAATTAATTATAATGATGTTTGCGACCACACTTTCTATTATCCTAATTTCATCATATATTTTTTTATAAGTTTGACTCTTTGTATTATTTTAAAAAATAAATAAATAAAGGTTGATTGGAAATACTACCTCATCATAGTAGGATAAAAATGAAATAATGATGTACTTTGTAGTCTTTATATATATATATATATATAACCAAAGTACAACTTAACAATAATAATGAGATACAATTTTCCCATCAAAAGACGAGGAAATTACTTCGGAATTTCTTGATAGCATATGTCGGAGAAAATTGCCACTCATGACAATGAAGAAGACTTTGAAAGCCAACAAATTAATAGGCAAGAATCATCAGTCTTTATACCCCACATCAATGATATCATGCACATTTAGGAATGGCAATTTGAAAATCAACATGTATAACAAATAGGCTACCCCTCATCTTTCCATTTCTTTCTTTCATTTTAACAATTGAATGCAATGTTTAATGCGTTCAATTTTGGTATACCATGTACTAAAAAGATATTCAAACTCATACCATACGTTCAAACCATTGCTTTTCTTTACTTACGTATATGACTCTCTTATGATAAACTTAAATATCAACTCCATTTTTGATTGAGTGTGATATATAGATCAAAACTTAAAGATTTGGGTAGACTTCTCTCTCTTAATAAACATCTCTCTTTCTCTTTGATTTGTATTCATGTTTAAAATTTATATATATAGCTTGTCTTATAGCAAAAAAGAGCTGGTAAACTTGTTAATTTTCATGTCATCTTTATGCAAATCATCAAAGTTCATTCACTCAATTCTGCCCGGCCAAAATCTTTCTATAAAAAAAAAAAAAATAGAGAGTACCAAGCAATAATATTGAAATACAAATTGTCCGTCAAATGATTGTCCTTCCTCCTTAATTGATGGTAAAAATCATTAAAAAAAAATGATCATATTACTTGGAAATTTCTTGATAGCATGCATCTGTGGTAGAAAATCACCACTCACAGTGAGGAAAAAGAGTACTTTGAAAGCCAACAAATAGGTAAGAACCATCAGCCTTCGTACCCCACATCATGTATATTTAGGAGAGGCAATTTGAAATTTATTGTATAAAACAAATAGGCTACCCCACGTCTTCTCATTTCTTTCTTTCATTTTAAAAATTGAATGCATTGTGTAATGCATTCAATTTTGGTATACCATATACTAAAAGGATATTCAAACTCATACCATACATTCAAATTATCGCTCTTCTTTTCTTACGTATATAACTCTATTATGGTACTAGACTTAAATATCATCAACTCCATTATTCTTGATTGAGTGTAATAGATAGAAAACTTAAAGATTTAGGTAGACTTTTCTCTCCTAATAAATGTCTCTATTATATTTTTATTTTTATTCATGTTTAATATATAGCTTGAATTTAAAGCTTGGATTAGAATCGGTGCTTCTAATTTTCCTTAATTAGCAAGTTGGGCTAAAGGCTGATCTCTATTTGCTGTCGAATGTTGTGACAAGAAAATAAAGAAAAATGATATTTTTATTTTTGGTAATATATAGTTTGTGTATTAAAGTAACATCAGATGGTATATGTAGTTAAAGATGGCAAAATCTAAGAATTTCCAAAACCAACTAATATTACCTGAAGTTAGCTAGCAATTATTTTGTTATACTAAGTCCACATCAAGACTTTAATTTCTTGATTGAGTGTGATTGAAGACTGTAACATGTTCATTAAGAAAGAGAAATGATGTTTTCCATATATGAAGTAACATTTTATTTAAGTTATTCACTTACAAATTAATTACTTAATAATATACGCCACTCAATTAATATGATTAGAGATGATAAAATCTAAGAAATTCTATGTATTTCTTTTCATTTGATCTGTTGTCTCCAGTTAAGAATGCATGGGCTATATATAATACCTTTCTCTTGCTCTGTTTCAATCATGAACACAACACTAGAAGTTTAGGATCGGTCATGAGGATAAGATCGAGTTGGAAATTCAGTTTGTGTGATTCAAATTAAAGAAAGCCAAAAAAGAGATGACAATCATCATCACTTCGAATTGAAAACATTTAATCCCATACGATTACAACAAAGAACGGGCCAGGTTTATTCATATATTATATCATGAATTAGTACGAAGAAAGAACGGGTCACTTTGTGTCGTCCATCTCCATGAACATCATTTCAAGTTAATTGAATTAATTCAATAAAATATCAGAAAGAAAATCCAAAAATTATCTAGACAAGTAAATAATTCCCAATAAGAGTATATTCCGAAACGAGGGAGATGATGGAGAGAAAGTTCAGATAAAAGGGTTGATGCCAAAGTGGATCCACAAGTCGTGTACAATGCTACCTGAAATGATTTATAGGCGTGTGCAATACTCATCTATCAAGCTACTTGCTAACTGAAATGATTGCATTCACCATCATGATTTTGAAAAATTTCACTAAAGAATAACTCTGAATATTGCTAACTACATTCACACATTTTATAGGCGTGTATAATCCTCATCTATCAAGCAATTGCTCATCCAGTAGTTGACCTTTGTGTAGATCGACTGCCAATTCCATCCATTAAGATACAATAATACAAGAAGTACAAATGACACTTCAAAAAAAAAAAAGGACAACATATTACTTGACTACTTCCTACGATTCACCTTTATTCGAGTTTGTCATTGCTTCTTGCCAAAAATCTTGATAACCCAATCTTGCTTTCTAGTTGTCACAATGTGCCTGATAACAACTCCAAATACGAATCCACATCCATATCCCATCACAACTACTTTCCAACCAAATTCAAAGAAAAATTTTGGACCCTGATTCTCTTCAAAGCTGGTTGATGGTGGAGGCGTTGAAATGTCAGAATCTCCACAGATTTTGGACAATGGCCTTCCACACAGTCCTCTATTATCTTCGAATGAAGTATTTTCAAATGTTCCAAACTGTTGCCCGTGTGGTATAGGTCCAGTGAGGTAGTTATGCGACACATTAAACATTGAAAGGAAATTGAGCTAGACTAATTCAGGAGGTATCTCTCCAAACAACTTATTTTGAGAAAGGTCTAATGATTCTAGCTATGTCAAGTTCCCAAAGGATGATGGAATATGACCAGTGAAAGCATTATTTGAGAGGTTCAGCACATGAAGTCTTTTTAGATTCCCCACTTGTTTTGGAATTTCTCCTTCAAACCTGTTGCATGAGAAATCTATGACTTTGAGGTCATCATGGATCTTCTTATACTCCAACTCCACACCTTTGATCGCTATTATAATTGAATAGTCGACCAAGCTACCCAGGTAATATAAATTCTTTGAACCAATGGATTTCATGGCATCCCATTGTGCGAAGTATCCGGCAGGCAGATTCCCAAACAAATGGTTGTCAGAGAGGTCAATGATACGCAAGTTGGGAAATGAGTAATTTGTTTCCAGACTCCATATTGCACCGTGGAAGCCATTAGAATGGAAAACAAGAATCTTTAACTGTTGAAGAGTTCCCAACCAAAAGGGATAGGTATCGTTGATTTGATTGTGGCCAACATGAAGATACTCTAGCTGAGTACAGTTGGCCAAAGATCTTGGCAAATGACCCTGTAATTGGTTTTGACTTAAGTCCAGTATCCTTAGGAGGCATCCTTTTGCCCATGTTTTTGGGATGGTGCCGCCAAAGTTGTTGCGTCGTAGTCCTAGCACTGACAAAGATGTTCGATTCAAGTTGCCTAAACAAGGATGAATCGTGCCACTCAAATAGTTATAGGACTAATCAAGCACTACAAGTGAACTCATATTGCAAATAATGGTGAAATCCCTCCGGTGAATGAATTATTGCGGACGGAATAATACCATAAGGATGGTGGTGGAATTGGGAGCGATCCTTGCATCATGTTATTCTCAAGCAATAAATATTCTAGATTTGGCCATGGGATAACTGCCAGAGAATTTTCAAAGCCAATGAGAAAGTTGTTAGAAAGGGAGAGATCTTGAAGAGATTCTTTACTTTCATTATACATCCATTTGGGTATCAAGCCTTGAAGATTGTTGCCTTGTAGATTTAGACCCCACAATTTACTTTGGTTTCGTAATATATCTGGGAACTTTGTTAAGTTGAGATGAGCCAATCCTAGATATACAAATTGTGCAAGAATGTCATTTGAATTGGCTCTGGTGAGCCACGACAAATCGTTGAATGAGTTTTGTGAAAGGCCTAGCCAAGTGAGGTGGGTAAGGTTATTGAACGAACTTGGGATGGTTCCTGAAAAATTACAATAACTAATACCGAACTGAGTTAAGGAATTAAGGTTTCCAATTGAAGAAGGTATATCACCAGAGAAATTTGTGCCGCTGAGATATAACTCCTCGAGAGGAGAGTTTGTGTGAAATTCGGGCAAATAACCAGTGAAATCTTCATTGTCTGAAACAGAAAGCTCCTGTAGGTGTGGTAGCTGAAAAATTCTGGTTGGGAATCGCCCGTACAGTCTACTGCTATCTAGATAAAGAGATTTTAAAGAAGATAAATTTGTCAGGCTTTCAGGTACAGTGGAAGATATGTTGATATACGAAAACCAAAGGACTTCAAGGTTGGTTAAATTTTGAACTAAATTTGTCAGACTTTTGGTATATAAAGGATTATAACCATAAGAAGAACCCAGTCCAAGGAAAGATAACTTGGATAGGTATTGAATTTCAGAGGGGATTTGTCCTGAAAAGTTGGAGTCAGAGAGGTCGAGATGTGTTACGCTTGAAAGATTACCAATCTCAGATGGGATTTGAGAGTGATTGAAGTCATTATAAGCAAGAGTAAGGTTTTGAAGATGATGAAGGCAGAAGAGACTACTGTTGGAGGTGATAGAACCATAGAGACAACTCCTCTCAATGTTGAGGGCGATGACTTGACCTGTGTCTTGGTTGCATTCAATCCCATCCCATACACAACAATTGGTATTATTTTCATCCATTCTCCATGATGCAACCTCAGGATGATTCTGCTCAGTGTATTCGCAATCAAAGTTGTTTTTTATGATAAAACTATCCTTGAATTGCATCAGAGCTATCCCCTCTTCTTGATGGCAAAGCGGAGGTAGATAATTATAAGACAAAGAGCCAGGGAGTAAGAGAAGGAGGCATGCGATCAAAGGGAAAAGCAATCGCATGAATATGATCAACTCATGATACGAATAGATATCCATAACTTTTTAAAATGTCTTGCACTATGTTTGTAGATAGAGGAAAGAGCGAGGGGCTTAAATTTATAGACCCATAACAAGTAGAAGAAGAAGACCAAGAATTGTCTTTTGCCCAAGATGTACGTGAATGACGACTACCATGATCCTTTCAATTATTGTAAAAAATATAGGAAAATTCATGCTTCACTAACGCGTCTAATTATCCCACATGCTGCTAACGTGGCCGTGAATATCAAGATAGTGTATGGCTCTGTTTATTTCAACTGCAATGCTTTTTAAAATAATTGAGAGCCCCTTAACTCAAACTTGTTTGCTTGAAAAGCAATTTTTTTTTTCTAATTTTTCTATTTCTTGTGAGATTAAAAAATAAGGAAAATGATTCGGCTATTGAGAAGTGATTTCTTTACTTAGTAATTAATAAAGTATATTTTAATAACGTTGTGAAATTTTTTATAAATATTTCAAAATATATAAAAAAAAATGTATGAAGAAGAAGACCAAATGACCTTTATCGGAAAACTCTCTCAGGCTACACCTCTATGGGGGTTGAAGTACCGTCGAAAAAATAATTATGCAAACCGGAAGTCAAGGAAACATTATATATTTGACTTAAAACAAAGATTGGGACTAAATTTTCACACAAAACATAATAAACAATTCAATATTTTTAAATACCAAAATAAAGATAATATTTAATAATATTTTATTTAACTTTTAATTTTCATCTCAACTCATCTCAATTCACTAACCAAACCTAAATCTAATACATTTAATTAGATTATAGAGTCCACAATAAATTTCCTTTTTCAGTACTTCAAGAAATTAGGGTACAATTTAATCATTTAATTAAATAAGTTGAAAGCATTATGATTTTCCTTTCCACGTTAAGAAAATAATGCGTAGAAAGATAATTTTCTTCATTATCAAATCAACTAGGAAAATAATGGTCGTCCTTCCTCCGTTGATTGTGAAAATCATTAGGAAAGAAGAGGAAACTACTTGGAAATTTCTTGATAGAAAAAATATCACTTTGAAAGCCAACAAATTAATTGCATAGGACTGCAAAAAGTTTTTGAGGTTATGATCTATAGTATTTATTAAAGAATGGTTTAAATTAAATTATACAGTGCAAAGCTAGTAGGGATCGCCCAATGAATGGAGAAGCTTCTAATAAGGAGGGATATTTTGGAGATCAGAGGGAGGCGAGAATCATACACAGCCTTCGTACCTCCGCAGGGCCATATCATGTACATAATTCATTCAGAGGCAGTCTGAAAATTAGTGGCTAAAGCAAATTGGCTACCCGCGTTTTCCCCTTTTTTTCTTGAGAAAAAATATTTGTAACTGTTAATTATGTAACTGTCACGTAATCGTTTTGAAAAAAAAGAAATAAAACATGGGACCCGCATGAAAATAATTAATTTTTTTAATAATGAAACCCATATTTTTTAAAGTGATTATACGGTGTTTACGCATTTTATGATTGTATATAAAATTACTCCTATTAGAAAGATCATAATATTCAAACCAATACCATACGCTCAAATCATCGCTTTAACTCTTTCCTTACGTGGATGACTATATTATATTTGACTAAAAATATATATATATATCACCACTATTTTTGATTGAGTGTAATATATAGAAGACTTGAAGATTTAATTAGGTACGTGAATTTATAATCGGTGGGCTCTACCCTGCATATCAACTTATTGCTAGACTTTCTTGATAGCATTTGTGGTAGAAAATTGCCACTCACGGTGAGAAAAAGGACTTTGAAAGCTAACAAATAGGCAGCATCATGCATATTTAGGAGTTGCAATTTGAAAATCAATATGTAAAGCAAATAGGCTACCACACGTCTTCCACTTTCTTTCTTTTATTTTAAAAATTGAATGCAACGTGTAATGCTTTCAATTTGGGTATACCGTGTGCTAAAAGGATATTCAAACTCATACCATACGTTCAAACCATCGATCTTCTTTTCTTACGTATAGGACTCTATTGTGGTAAACTTAAGGGTAGATTTTGATAGTGAGTTGAGATGAGATACGTTGAGAATAAAGTTAAAAGTTGAATAAAATATTATTAAAATATTAATATCAAGACTATTAATTCTTGATTGATTGTAATATATAGAAGACTTGAAGGTTTATAGATTTATATAGGTAGGTGGTCACTATCACCGGTCCCGTTGCTTCTCTGGTCCTTTGTTTTCTTCCTATATTTTTCCCCAATTCATGCACAATACCTCATATTCTTGGATTAAATTACGATGGAGATCCATGTTTTATCGATAAATTTCTTTAAAATTAAAATGACGAATATTAACAGTGCATATATATGAGCCCAAGTAAAATACCTTTCTCTTGCTTTGTTTCAATCATGAACACAACACTAGAAGTTTACGATCGGTCATGAAGATAAGATCGAGTTGGAAATTCGGTTCTTGTGATTCAAATTAAAGAAAGCCAAAAAAGAGATGACAATGATCATCACTTCGAATTGAAAACATTTAATCCCATACCATACGCTAGCTCAAAACGTCTCTCTTTTTCTCTTGCGTGGATGACTTTATTACAAAGAAAGAATAGGTCATGTTTATTCATATATTATATATTGAATTAGTACAAAGAAAGAACGGGTCACTTTGTGTCATCCAACTTTATTACAAAGAAAGAATAGGTCATGTTTATTCATATATTATATATTGAATTAGTACAAAGAAAGAACGGGTCACTTTGTGTCATCCATCTCCATGAACATCATTTCAAGTTAATTGAATTAATTCAATAAAATATCAGAAAGAAAATCCAATAATTATCTAGACATGTAAATAATTCCCAATTTAATAAGAGTAGATTCCAACAATAATAATTCCCATTAGTTCCGCATTTCACATACAT
This sequence comes from Carya cathayensis, assembly GCA_011037825.1. Classification (NCBI taxonomy): domain Eukaryota; kingdom Viridiplantae; phylum Streptophyta; class Magnoliopsida; order Fagales; family Juglandaceae; genus Carya; species Carya cathayensis. Next base: position 1,067,130 of record QGSO01000163.1, on the reverse strand, counting down.
ACTTCATATACATATATACTTCAAAAAAAAAAAAACCAGAGTACAAATTAACAATAATAATGAGATACAATTTGCCCATCAAATTAATGGCCGTTGTTCCTCCTTTGAGTACTGTGAAAATCATTACAAAAGAAGAGGAAATTACTTGGAAATTTCTTGATAGCATATTTGGTAGAAAATTGACATTCACGGCGAAGAAAAAGACTTTGAAAGCCAACAAATTGATAGGCAAGAATCATCGGTCTTCGTACCCCACATCAATAACATCATGCACATTTAGGAAAGGCAATTTGAAAATCAATATATAAAACAAATAGACTACCCCATATCTTCCCTTTCTTTCTTTCATTTTAACAATTGAATGCAACGTGTAATGCATTCAATTTGGTATACCACGTAGTAAAAGGAAATTCAAACCCATACCAAACGTTCAAACCATCGCTCCTCTTTTTTTACGTGCATGACTCTATTTTGGTAGACTTAAATATCAACTCCAATCTTGATTGAGTGTGATATATAGATCATGACTTAAAGATTTAGGTAGACTTCTCTCTCTTAATAAATGTCACTATTTTTCTTTGATTTTTATTTTTTAATTATATATATATATATGTTTAGCTTGTCTTATAGCAAAAAAGAACGGGTAAATTAACTTGTTAATGATCATATCATCTTCTACTAATATTCTTTATCTAGACAAATAATATTCCTAATTAATAAGAGTAGAGAGGGAGTGACATCGTTCTGATCAAAACAAATCGTGATTGGATGTAAACAGAGAGTACGTAGCAAAAATACTTAAATACAATTTTCCCGTCAAATGGTCATCCTTCTTAATTGATTGTAAAAATCATTACAAAAGAAGATGATTATATTACTTGGAAATTTCTTGATAGCATGCACTATGGTAGAAAATCACCACTCACGGTGAGGAAAAAGACTTTGAAAGCCAACAAATAGGCAAGAATCATTAGCCTTCGTACCCCACATCATACACATTTAGGAGTGACAATTTGAAATCAACATGTAACAATAGGTTCAAACCATTTGTTTCTTTCTTTCTTTCCCTTTGAAAATGGAATTCAACATGTAATGCATTTAATTTTGGTATACCATATTCAAACCCATACCATATGTTCATTCTATTGTTCTTCTTTTCTTACGTGTATCACTGTATAATCGCATATGTGCGTTTGGTAAATCAGATGAGATGAAGAAGATCAAAATCTTTCATATTTTTCTTGTGAATCACTCCAATATAAATTAACATTGAAATTTTTAACTTTTTTTTTCTAATCACGACCTAATCATTAACCAAACACAAATCAATATAAATTTTATAAACTTCAAAATAAAACATGAAAAGCAATACAACATTTTCAAACTTCAAATCAATACATCCATCTTTCTTTAACAAGAAATATACCGAAAAACTTATTTTGATCCTTTGCTTCTCTGGTCCTTTGTTTTCTCCCGATATTTTCCCCCAATTCATTCACAATACCTCATATTCTTGGATTAAATTTTGATGGAGATCCATGTTTTCATCGATAAATTTGCTTAAAATTAAAATGACGGTGCATATATATGAGCACAAGTAAAATACCTTTCTCTTGCTCTGTTTCAAGCCCAAACACAGCACTAGAAGTTTAGGATCGATCATGAGGGTAAAATCGAGTTGGAACTTCAATTCGTCTGATTCAAATTAAAGAAAGCCAAAAGAGAGATGACAATGATCATCACTTCGAATTGAAAAGATTTAATCCCATACCATACGCTCAAAACGTTGCTCTTTTTCTCTTGCGTGTATGACTTTATTACAAAGAAGACCGGGCCATGTTTATTCATATATTATATATTGAATTATTACAAAGAAAGAACGAGTCACTTCCTGTCGTCCATCTCCATGAACATCATTTCAAGTTAATTGAATTAATTCAATAAAATATCGGAAAGAAAATCCAATAATAACCTAGACATGTAAATAATTCCCAATAAGACTAGATTCCGACAATAAATAATTCCCATTAGTTCCGCAATTCCCATATATACTTCATATATAGCTGATGATGTCTTTTGTCGTTGCTTCTAATCTATGATCCCCTTTTCCGTTCTTTCTCATTATGTGGGTATATGCTAGCGATCATCATGAGTAAAACATGTCCTGTTACCAATATGCTCGCTACAATGGTGCGTAGCGTAGTAATTGTGGGTTGGACACCCAGCAGGCCACCACTAAATTGCGCTTGGATGGCTTCTGCTTCACCGTGATTGTCATGTTTGTGCAAAGTGGTATTTTCATGCTTGAGATGATTGTATGCTTTGTGAGTTCTGCTTTACAGCAAACCAAGGATTAGCACACACTTTAGACTGAAATTAGATTGATCAAGGCGAAGGCCGATATAAAGTGTGTTGGACGCCCGCCACTAACTTGATCAGCTTGGATATATAGCTATTGCATCAGCGTGATTGTCGTGCTTGTGCAAAGTGGAACCATGAGTGGTAGAAAATCGCCACTCACGGAGAGGAAAAAGACTTTGAAAGCCAACAAATAGGCAAGAACCATAAGCATTCGTACCCCCACATCATGCACATTTAGGAGAGACAATTTGAAAATCAACATGTAAAGCAAATAGGTTATCCCATGTTTTCCCCTTTCATTTTTTTTATTTTAAATATTCAATGCAACATGTAATGCACTCAACTTTGGTATACCATGTACTAAAAGGATATTCAAACCATACCATGCGTTCAAACCAACGCTCTTTTTTTCTTACATGTATGACTCTATTATAGTAGACTTAAATATCGACTTCATTCTTGATTGAGTGTAGTATATAGATCAAGACTTAAATATTTAGGTAGACTTCTCTCTCTTAATAAACGTCTCTATTTTTCCTTGATTTTTATTCATGTTTAATATATATATATATATATATATATATAGCTTGTCTTATAGCAAAAAAGAATGGGTAAATCAACTTAGTTTTCATGTCATCTTCGTGAAAATCATTAAAATTAATTTACTAATTCATTGCATAAAAATTGGAATAAAAATCCAATGTTTCTTAACTATACAAATAATATTCCTATATAATCATGAGAGTGAGATCGTTCCGATCCAAACAAATTGTGATTGGATTTAAAGCTTGGATTAATATTGGTGCGTCTAATTTTTCCCAATTAGCAAGTTTGGCTAAAGGCTCTCTAGCTAATTGTTGTTGAATATTGTTGTCCCAAGACAATTAAGAAAAATGATATTTTCACTTTTGGTGATTTTGTGAGTACGCTAATCACGCTAGCTAATAATTTATTCATTAAAGCAATATCAGTGGTATAGTTAAAGATGGCAATATTAATGCCATGCTAGCGCATAAGCAGGTTGGCGCTTTACCAGACTTGACTTCTTTAGTGAATGGTGTTATTTCCGACCAAGATAATGCCATGCTATGTCAATCCAAGCTATAAAAGAGGCCCTCTTTTCCACTCCCGTAAACAGTAGTCCTGGCCCAGACGGTTTTGGGTCAGGTATTTTCCAAGCTTGTTTGAATATTGTGGAAAAGGTTGTTGTTGATGCTGTTCACGAGTTTTTTTAGAGGTGCGGTTTTGCCTAGATGTTTTACTGCCTCTGGTTTTGTTCTTATTCCGAAAGTTGAAAATCTAGTAACTTTCGATAAGTTTAGATCAATCAGTTTGTGCTCAGTATTTTATAAAGTATGCTCCACAATTCTTGTGGATTGTTTGGCCCAGCTTTTAAGTGGTATTATTTCTAAAGAACAATGGGCTTTTATTAAGGGATGGAGTATTTTTGAGAATATTAATTTGACTTAGGAGATGGTTCATTGCATAAATAAGCCAGCTAGTGGTGGTAATATCATTCTAAAAATTGATACGACTAAAGCTTATGACATTGTGGATTGGAAAACTTTGTTTCATGTTTCGGCAGGCTTTGGTTTCTTAGATGTGGCATGTGGTTTACTTCGTTAGTGTGTCCCAACGCCTTGGTTCTCAGTAGTGATGAATGGTGTATCCATATTTGTTTATTATTGTGGGAGAAATTTTATCTCCAATGCTTAGTAAAGCATTTGCTGAAAATAAAATCCGTGCCTTTTATCACCCGAGGGATACGCCTCTTATTTCCCACTTTAGATAGTTTGTGAATGGCGGTAATTGTCTATTAAAGGCATTGCGGATAATTTGAAGAAATATGAGTTGTGGTCTGGCCACGTTGTTAGTAAGGAAAAATCTGCTGTTACTTTTGATAAGTACATTCCTCCTGGTAGGCGTCGTGAGCTGTTGAGGTCAACGGGTTTTGTGGAAGGATTTTTTCCTTCCAAATATCTGAGTGTTACTATTATTTCTGGTAGGTCAAAGGCTATTCAGTTAGAAGATTTGGTGGCTAAAATTAAAAGGAAGTTGGAGGGATGGCATCATCGACTTCTTTCTAATGGGGCTCAGCTTCTGCTAATACGGCTTGTGCTAATGAGCTTACCAATTCATTTGATGTCCATTTTGCATTTGCCTTTATCGGTATTGAAGAGTTTTAATAGGTGTTTCAGCAATTTTGTTTGGGGGTCTGTAGATGGAAAACCTAAGAAGCATTGGTTGGCATGGAATTCTTTATGACAACCAATAGCGGAAGGAGGAGTGGGGCTGAGAAATTTACAGGATATTCAAAAATCCTTGCATATGAAATTTGCTTGGAAAATTCTTGAGATTAATTCTTTGCGGTCAAATTTTTTTACGGCTAAATACATTGGGAATAAGCATGTATCTTTGGTGGATTGTAACAAAGGAACACTGTTTTGGAAATCGGTTATCCAATGCATGCCTGATGTTCTTAGGTTGACAAAGTGGAGGATAAAGGAGGGGAAGGTATCTTTTTGGAGGGACCGAAGGCTTGATGAGGGCCCGCGGGTGTAGCTACAACCGATTGTGGAGAGACCAAACCTTATGATTAAAGAATGTAAACTTGAAGCAGGATGGGATTTTCAGTTTATTGGAAGGCTCGTGGGAGATGGTAAAGCTGAACAGATTATGCAGGTTTTGAGTAAATACAGGAATGGGGCAGATTTACTGGTATGGTTGGATAATGCGGATGGCAAGTTCTCCTCTAAAAGCACCTGGGAATGTATAAGGATTAAAGCATCGAAAAGTAGGTGGTCCCATTGGGTTTGGCATCCTTGTATGCCGAAAAATATTTCGGTGACTATGGAAAGCAATTCGTAATGGCCTTAGAAAATAAACAAATTTGTTCTGCGACATAGCTGCTGATGTGGCATGCGATTAGAACTGCTCCGCTAGGGTTGGGATTTTACATGAAGGATGGCTACTGCTGGGGATCTTCAAGGCCCTCCGGGGCTGTTAGGGAGACACAGAACATTTGCCAACTTAGTGGCGCAGACCCCTCAGCCTTTGCTAGAGGTGAATGTTCCGCTGCGGCCACTGAAATTTTTTGAGTGAGTCCTGTACATTGTTTTCACGAAGGAGGAGGTGGACTGTTCTGCCGCCACTTTCCGTTTCTCTCTCTTCTTGAAGTTTCTGTGACAGAGGCCATCGCGGGACAATATTTGGGCCTTCATACGGATCAGATGGGGACTAGAGTCTCAACCGGTGATTTCAACAATGCTCAAACCGAGATCCATTTTTGTCAGGTTTGCCAATGAACTTGATTTTATTAAAGCTTTTTCGAGGGAGTCTTGTGAGGTAGAAAGGGTCCCTTACCGTGTTTCAATGGAGTCCTAAGTTTGATAAAGAGTGTGAACAGTCCATGGTAACGGTATGGATTGTCTTGCCAGGTCTCCCACCAAATTTATACCATGAATCTTTCCTGAGAAACATTACCCTGCCTATTGAGTCACTGGGAGTTTCTTCTGAGTTAGTGGTTCTGGAAGGAGTTGTTGAGGTGAGAGGGGTTGGGAGTCATTAGGGACCCCACCGGTCTAGCTGTTATGGCTTGTGGTTCGCTGGTAGAGGCTGAAGATTACATCGTGACAGAAGCTGGTTTTGAAGAAGAAGAACATGGAGAAAAGAGTTTGAACCTAGCTGTTACAACAGTTGATATGGATGAAGAAGAGGATGGCTATAGGAATTTAAGGCCTCATACAGAGTCTGAGACTCTGAGGTGGAGGAGGGCTTGGGAAAACGTAAGTCTCACTTATCAGATTCGGAAAACAGTGTTGCCAACGAAGGAGATCCTCGCGTAAGGAGTTCTACCCAGGCTAGATGTCGGCCCAAAAAACTAAATTTATGATGAGTCCGATTTTATTTTGGAACCTTAGCGGTGTTGGAACCTCTTAATGCAGATTAGGAAAACTTGTGAAGAAATTTATGCCTAAGATTATTGCTATAGCAGAGCCTTTCTTGTATGCGAGGCATTTAAGTGGGTTGCAAAGAAGTTTGAACATGGCAGGTGGCTTGTCTAATGAAGAGGTTGGAGGTAAGCTATGGATTATGTGGTCTCAAGGGGTACATGTTTCGGTGGTACAGTCCACTAATCAATTTGTTACTGTCAATATGACGGTCAATAATAGATGTATTTGCATTTCTTTTGTTTATGCAAAATGCCTGCAGATGGGGGAGCTTTGGAATTCTTTGTCATATGGAGTTGTGGACTCTAGGCCATGGATAGTTGTGGGGGACTTTAATATTATAAGGAATGACTATGAGAGAAGAGGAGGACGGCTGAACCCTTTTTCAGCAATGGAAGATTTTAACAGATTTATAGATGTGGGTTTGTCGGAGTTACGGTATGAGGGGAACCAATTCTCATGGTGTAATGGACGGGAAGGAAGAGCAAGGAGATGGGCTTGATTAGATAGGACCTTGATCAGTGCGGAGTGTATTACGATGTTCCCTGAAGCCTAATGCAGTATTTAGCACGCACTTCCTTAGACCACTTGCCATTTTTAATTAGATTGGAACCTGAATTTGTGTCCTATGGGTACCCGGCCTTTAAATTTCACCAAATGTGGGTCACCAATGACCATTTCTTGATTGTGTTGCTAAGGCTTGGGAGGATGGAGCTGAGGACCACGGGATGACCAGGTTAGCCAGGAAGTTAAAGAAGCTCAAATAAGCTCTTCGAATATGGAACCGGGAGGTCTTTAGCAACACGGGTCAAAATATTCAGCATTTAGAAGAGCGATTGTCGCATTTGGAGGTAAGAGTGCATGAGGGTGACAATGAAGAGGATGAACAAGATTATTTAGTGGCAAAATCAGAACTGGATGTGTGGCTGGAACAGGAAGAAATGAGGCTGCAACAGCAAGCTAAACAGTCTTGGCTTAATAAAGGTGAAGCCTCGGCTCAGTTTTTTTGGGCTTTCAATTCTAAGAAAAATACAAAGGTGAGGGAGATGAAATTACAAGATGGGAGTTGGTTAAGAAGCTGACAAGAGATTCACAATGGGGCAGTGGATTTTTTTTTAATAAAATTTTGACCCAAAACAGGTGGAAGAGAAGCCGGATATATCTAGTTTGGTGATGAAAATTATTCTGGACGGTGAAAATGTTAGTTTGGTCAAGCTCCCTTCAATCCAAATGATTAAGGATGCTGTCTTCTCCATCCCAATGGATAGTAGTCCAAACCCTGATGGGTTTGGGTCGGGTTTTTATCAGTCATGCTGGAACATTGTTGGTAAAGATGTAGCCAAGGCAGTGCAGGATTTCTTCTCGGGTGCGGATCTGCCCAGGTATTTTTTGGCTTCTTTCTTGGTTCTCATTCCAAGAGTGGAGTCTCCTACTAACTTTGATAAGTTTAGACCCTTTAGTTTATGTTCCGCTTTTACAAGATTTGCTCAAAAATATTGATGTGTCGTTTAGCTCCCCTACTCTCTCGTTTGGTGTCCCCGGAACAAGGTGCTTTTATCCCGGGATGTAGCATCTTTGAGAACATCAGTCTAACCAAGAATTAGTACATAGCATTAATAAGCTGGTTCGTGGAGGGAATGTTATGCTTAAGATTGATATGGCGAAAGTCTATGATAGTGTGGATTGGAGCTTTATTTTGCATGTCCTGGAGTCCTTTGGCTTCTCAATGCAGTTTTGTGATTTGATAAAAAAAAATATCTCTTCTACTTGGTTTTCTGTGGTTATGAATGGGGTACCTAAAGGTTTTTTTCAAATATTTAGAAGTGGCAATTGTCTCGGCTCGTTTGAAAGCTATGCATTTAGATGAGATTTTGGGTAAAATAAAAACTAAGACTGATGATAAATTGAAATATGTTGGGATCCCGATAGTGTCAAAATGTGATTGTTGCTTGCGGGGTGGGTATGAGGATTTCAACCATGTGCTTGCAGCAGGCGAGTTTGCAAGAAAAGTCTGGCATCGTGCAGCAGGTCAGGTGGGTTTAGGTGATGTTGAAGGATCTCATGGTATCAGTTGATTAATTCCTGGTTTACTAAGGCGTCGATGAGCTCACAAATGGGGAGGTCTTAGGACTTTTGCCTTGTATCATTACCTGGATTTTGTTGAGCAGGAGGTGTCGTGCTCAAATGGAAGGGTCCTTACTATCTGCGGATTCAGCTTGGGTCCAAATTAAACTATGGATGGCACGTGTTGGAGAGAGATTAAAAACCAAGAAATTGATCACTATGCAGGGTGAAAAGATTCTGAAGGAATTAAATGTTCGAGTTAAGTTGCCAAAACAGAGAACTGCCCAGCTTGTCTTTTGGCAACACCCGAAACCAGGAAGACTAAAATTGAATGTAGATGGGGCCTCAAGAAGAAATCCTGGAAGGGCTGGAGCAGGTGGTGTATTTAGAGATTCAGGTGGAAGTTTGCTTATGGCTTTCTCGGTTTACTTAGGTACTCGAACTAATAATTATGCAGAATTGTTGGGTTTACTTCATGGTCTCCGTATGGCAAAAAGCATGGGGGTTGAACAGCTTGATGTTGAACTAGACTCCTTCGTGGTGGTTAAATGGTTTAAGGCGCAGAGGTGTGAAAACTGGTACCTTGAGGATTTTTGGGAGGAAATCTTGGAGGTGGCTAAGAACTTACAGCTTCAAGTATCACATATATACAGGGAAAGGGAATGCTTCGGCAGATTTTTTGGCAAGAATGGGAGCGGAACGGTGTAGTGGTCAATGGTGGTCTCCAATGGATGTTCCCTATGGACTTAAAGGAATTTTGCGGTTAGAAAATGTTGGAAAACCCCCCAAGTGTGAATTGCCCAAGTGTGAAATGGTTGTGGGTTTGCAACCCACCCACCCTATCCTCACCTACCATCCACCCACCCTACCCACCTTCACAAGTGGATGGATGTCCTCCCATAGCTCTCCTATAAAAGGAGATGATTTTTGAAGAAGAAAACTATCCTCACTACGGTGAGAGATCGAGGCAGGAGGCTTGGGGCGAAATTTGGGTTCCGGGGAAACCCAGAACGGAGTGCCATTTGAGAGATAGAGAGATTGTTGATGAGTGTTTGTAATTTTGTACAAACATATTGAAAAATTGAATTTCCGCTTCAGTGGACGTAGGCAAGTTGCCGAACCACTTAAATATTGTCTCTATCTATTGTGGGTGTGATTTCTGGGCGGCTTTACGCACAACAGAAAAGGCGGGTCTTCAAAATATTCGTCTGGTTTAAGCCCATGATGGTCTGATTTTCTGGTTAATGTTTATGTTTTTATGCTTCATTCTCAGTTTCCTATGGTTTTTTTGGGTATCCTGTAAAGTGTCTAGAGGTTATAGGTTTCGTTTTTATGAATATATGTAACCCTCACGTTTTGGTGTTGTTACCACAGTTTTCCTCCACCAAAAGTGAGGGATTTCAGTAAAGATGACGTATTTTGTTGAAAAAAAAAATCATAATGGCCTTAGTGTGGATGACAGGATAAAAAAAATGTTGGGATCCCGTTGGTTTCAAAATGCGACTGCTGCAGTACTGATGGGGGTTATGAAGACCTGGAGCATGTTTTGGTGCATGGACAGATTGCTAAAGAGATTTGGAGAAGAAGTTATGTGCAGGTGGGGATGTTTTATGTGGCAGGTAGGAGTTGGAAGGAAATGGTGGAAGCATGGCTACGTAAAGCTACTAGGAAGTCTCAAATGGGACAATTGTTTGGTCTTTTGCCGGCAATCATGACATGGTGTTTATGGATTATGAGGTGTCGAGCTCATATGGAAGGCATTCAAGATCCGGTAGACAAGGTCTGGAAAAATGTTTTATTTTGGGTGGCTCGTATAGGGGAGAAACTTCATGCTGGTAAGAGCATCTTGCGTTGGAATGAATCCATGTTGGTGGCTTTAAATATTCCTATCAAACCGATTAAAAGAAAGGTTCCAAAATTCGTGTATTGGAGGAAACTAGAGGCGGATTGCATAAAACTTAATGTTGATGGTTGCAACCATGGTAATCCTGGTTGTGCAGGAGCAGGTGGAGTGGTGAGAAATAAGGATGGGAAAATATTGTTGGCGTTTGCGAGTTCACTAGGGATAGGTTCGAATAATTATGCCGAGTTGATGGGTCTCTTACTTGGTCTTCGACTTGTGAAAATCCTAGGGGCGTCTCGGATGATTTTAGAGCTTGATTCCATTGTGGTGGTTAACTGGATTAAAGGTGCATGATGCAATTTATGGTATGTCGAAGATTATTGGAAAGAAATTATGGAATTGTTACAATTGTTTACTTATCGAGTGCAGCATATTTATCGACAAGGTAATAGTCCAGCTGATTGTTTGGCTTGTATGGGTGCGAATGGGCAGTCGAGAACGTGGAATAATATAATGGAGGTGCCGAGGGATGTGAGAGGTTTGCTGAGATTGGATCTTCTGGGCTTGCCGTACATTAGAGTATAATGTTTTTGGTGCATTTTGCTTGTTCAAAGTCTTTAAACGGTATTGTGCATACTGAGTTGTTGGTTGTAGCCACGTTTTCCTTCACCAAAAGTGAGGGCTATTAATAAAATTGGGGAAAAAAAATAGTTAAAAATGGCAAAATCTTAGAATTTTCAGAACCAACTAATATTTCCAGAAGCTAGCTAGCAATTATTTTCCTTGAAATTAAAATGATGAACATATATCGGTCATGCATATATATATATATATATATTAGTGAAGGAACTATGTGCAAGGCACATAATGCCCCTTGCATATAGCACCTGGTTAGAAGGAAAACAAAAAGGCATATGTGAAATCAGTTGCAAGGCACGTTTACTGAGTTGGAAGGGAAAATAAAAGTTATACCAGAAAATAATAATAATAATAATAATAATAATAATAATAGAAATTAATTAAGAAATGTGTTCATTACATGCAACACAAACATATTGGCATTACAACTGGGAGACTAAGCTGAATGGCACGGATGACTGCTGAATGGTATTAAAGTCCTTTTGGGAGAGGTTGGATGACTTCTGCAAACAGTTCCAGTAGGTATGACTAAGCTGAATGGAAATCAAAACCAGCATAAGAGACGGAAATAATCTCACCTCAGGCTTCACAGACCCAACATCAATCTTCTGCTTCACTTCTTTAAGAACATCAGGCTTTACATGCAAATCAATGTAACATAAAATAAAAACATTGATGGTAGGAGGATATAACCTGCTGAACCTAAAGAACTCTTTCAAGCAACATCCTTATATCAATAGAATAAATAATTGGGAAATGGTGTAGAATGAAGAATGCAGCTCATGCCTAATTTATCAATTGGCATTTTCACATGGATGGCAGACAAAGCATAAAATCCACAACAGTAGACCAAATCTGTTTTGAAGGTTATGTCATTCGCTTGATTTATATTCAGGATCCAATTGACCAGGTAGTAAATGTTTCCAAGTATTTTGGTGGCCTTCTCAAAGCAATCAAGGCAGCTTCCTGAAGAGGTGCTGGAGCAGAATCTGTAATTTTAACATGAATGTTTCTGCTTGCAGAGGCAACGAAAGCAACAAAATTTACTTTCATAATTAACTGATTTTCTCCATTTCCTTTGCAGAAGATTCCCTTCCTGCTGCTTGCTAGATCTTTTTTGAAGAAGTAACATCATCCTCTGTTGTGATGATCTTGATTGAACTCTCCAAGGCATCATCTGATAATATTAAGGGCTACGAGCTCTGGTATTGCAAAAGTAGAGAAGAGACACAAACAAAAGAACCCATTTGTGTTTTTCCCAAAGCACAGAGAAGGATTAAAATTTCCAATCTGCAGCCCTAAACAGAATATAACTTTCGAATAATTTGTTATACGGAGGCTGGCCGATGACTTGGGGCATTCTGAAGCCAAGTGCTTCACCAAGAGTGTTGAGATAATTCACAAGAATCCGAATTCAGTAGTTGCCATGTACTATAAGAAAGATAATCCCCTCATTGATGGCCGTTATTTGAGTTCAAAAAGGGAGCCTAAGAATACAACTGAAGTTGGTTTTTCTTCTCGATTTAAGGTTCGAGACCTTGGGAAGATCCTGCATATGGCTTGGGCCCAAGAGCAAGACTGCTTTGAAGGGTTTTGCGGTCCCGATGTGGAAAAATGCTATGGATTAAGCAAAGTGATCAAGCCTGAAGCTCTTGAAGAAGAATGGTCACCTTTTCTTTCAAGTGGGCTTGACTTGAATGTTGTTTCAGTGCCAGATTTGAATGAAAAGCTCACCCCTCCATTCGAGTCCTCCAGGGATGAAGATAATGGATGTACTTTGTAGCAGGCTGTTGAGGCAGATGATGATGCTACTTCCCATGACTTAAAGAAGAATGGTCTGGCTAGGTCACATGGTAGTGGTGACTCACAAACATGGACACATGGGCCAGCAATTGATTCCCGGCCAGAGGTTTGCAGGAAAAGGGTTGCAAACTCTAATGAAGAGACACATGATTGTGACAGTACTTCAATAAATGGCTCACCACTTCGAATCTCCAATGGTTCATGTTGCTTGGATGAAAACTTTTGAGTACTGCGTGAAGATAATCCGATGGCTAGAATGTGAGGGTCACATTAAACAAGAATTTAGATTGAAGTTGTTAACATGGTGCAGCTTGAGATCAATAGAGCAAGAACGTAGGGTGGTCAACACATTCATTCAAACATTGATTGATGATCCTAGTAGCTTAGCAGGACACCTAGTCGACTCATTTTCTGATATTATATCTTTCAAGAGGCCACGAAACGGATTCTGTTGTAAGCTGTGGCATTGAACAAGGGGGCAGCAACAGCAGTTGAATTTACAGGATTGCTAATTTGCTTCATGTTTAATTTTTTTTTCCCTGTGATAAATTATCCCTGATTGTTTTCACCGTTCATTTTTTTTGAAATGAGAAGAGGTTTATTATATAAGTAAACAGATTACAAGGCATCGGCTAGTACTACTTGCTTAATACAATCAGGGGTCTCCTCTAGATCATAATGATCAACAACACTTAAGAGGGCATCCTTGGCTAGCAAGTGAGCTGCCATATTAGCATCCCTTCTAGTGTGACAAACATCAAAAGAACTAAGTACTTTCTTTGTGTCTTCAATCATCAGGCCTCCTGAGCTCCAATCTTTAGCTGGTTTCTTCAACTTCTCCACTACTTGAAGGGAGTCACCCTCTAATTGGACTTCACTGAATCCAGCTTCTTTACTGAATAGCACGGCAACCATAAGAGCATAGGCTTCAGCTTCAAAAGGTGTTAGCTTCATGTTACGTCTAGCTCTGAGAGTGCCAAGAACCCTTCCATTACTGTCCCGGATAATAGCTCCTATACCAGTTAGTCCTTGAGATACGTTAAGAGAGGCATCCCAGTTGAGTTTGTAGCTTCCCTCTACAGGTTTCCTCCATTTTGCAGTCTCACTAGTTCTGTTTTGGTTCTCATCGGGGATGTTTGTTCTGGTAGCCTTAAAAAGTTCCAAGTCACTTACTGCTTTCATGATGACAGAGTTTGGGTGCTTGAACCCTTTGTCATGAATAAAATCATTTCTCCTTGACCAAATTAGTCGAGCTATCATCCCAGCTTCTTCCAGTTCTGGCTTAGGCAGCCTTCCTAACATTTTGAGCCAGATTTCTTTGAAATCTGTTTCATTTGAAGCTAATTTCTGTAACTGTCGACTGGCTTGGCCCCAAACATCTCTAGCTGCTTCACAGGACCACAGGGCATGGCCTGTTGTCTCCTCCTCCAATTGGCATATTGGGCACATGTAGGTTTCACATATCTTCCTTTTAAAAAGATTGCTTAAGGTTGGTAGAGCTTCATTACAGGCCCTCCATAGGAACATTCTGACCCCATTAGGAACTTCTATCTTCCACATTGCCTTCCAAGCTCCTTCTTGAGGAGAGATATCAGATGTACCACCTTCTAAGTTTGTTTGAATCTCCCTGTGCAGGTGATATGCACTTTTGATAGTAAACTTGCCATTTGGAGTGCCTCCCCATCCCAGTCTGTCTTCTCTGTTGCCTAAGCTGATAGGGATGGAGCTGATGGTATCCACTATCTCTTGGGAGAACAGCTTGTTGAGTAAATTGATGTTCCATCTTTTATGCTCATGATCTACCAGGTCAGATACCTGACTTACTCCTGGTTCTGCATTGCTGTCTTGGCAAGGAATGATGAAGTGAGGTCTTGGCAGCCATCTGTCCTCCCAAATTCTGACATTGTGGCCAATACCAATCTTTCATTGGAGTCCTTCCTTCAGTAGATTCATTCCTGCTTTGAGGCTCCTCCAGATTAGAGAGGGTCTTTGTCCCATTTTTGCATCTAGGAAGTCTCCATTGGGAAAGTATTTCTATTTTAAAATTTGAGCAGGGAGAGATTCAGGCCGATTGAGAACATGCCACCCTTGTTTTGCTAGTAGAGCCAAATTGAAGCTCTTGAAATTCCTGAACCCTAGCCCACCCTGGTGTTTAGGTTTACGAAGTCTTTCCCACTTAACCCATTGGATCTTTGTATGGTCCTCACTATAGCCCCACCAGAATCTTCTTAAAAGCTTGTCCAACCTGTCTATGATAGCTCTAGGGAGAAGGAATATGCCCATGGTATAGGTGGGAATTGCCTGCAAGACAGCTTTGATGAGTACCTCTTTTCCTGCAATTGATAGGCAATTAGTCTTCCAGTTTGTTACCCTAGACCAAACTCTATCTATCAGTCCATGGAATGCCACATTTTTCTTTCTTCCCACCATGGCAGGCAGGCCAAGACAAAGGCACTTTGGCTAGGGGAAATGATTTTGGGCAAAACTGTTTTGAGCCTATTTGAGATCACTTTTGCTACAATCTTGTATAGCACATTACAGAGGCTAATAGGCCTGAAATCAGAAACTTTCTTGCCATCTTTGGTTTTTGGGATTAAAGTGATGTATGTGTCATTAACCCCCTCTAGAAGCCCTTTGTTGTTCAGAGAATTCAGAGCATAGTTGCTGACTTCTTTCCCCACCAGATCCCAATTTGTTTGATAAAAGGAGGCTGGAAAACCATCTGGACCTGGGGAACCTAGACCATTCATCTGGAAGACAGCTTCCCTTACTTCCATTTCAGTGTACTTCTTTCCTAGGTACTCATTCATCTTGTGGGATACCTTTTGTGGCATTCCTTCTAGGCATGCTGCAATGCCAGAAGGGTTTGAGCTTGCAAACAGGTTTTGAAAGAAAGAAGAGAAAACAGAACCAATTTGTTGCTTGTCAGCTATAAGTTGTTCCCTTTCATCTGTTATTTGGGAAATTCTGTTTGTTTTCCTCCTTTGAGTGGCATGAAGGTGATAGAATTTGGTATTCTTGTCTCCCATTTTCAGCCAATGTTATTTAGCCCTTTGCTTCCATTTCATATCCTCCTCCATTAGATGACTCTCTATCTCCTTTTGCAGATTAAGAATGGAATCTTTCTGGTCTCCTCTGTCTTCTTCTTGTAGATCACTGAGCCTCTTCATTTTCTTCTTGATCTCAATGGGTGAGGACTTGTTTTCAATTTTGTTCCACCTTTTAAGAGCTATACTACAGTTTTTTAACTTGTTGGTTATCACTGAAGTGTTATTCAATCCTGGGACAACTTTCCTCCATACCTCCTTAATGATAGTAGCACAATTCTTCTTTAGAGACCAGCCAGCCTCAAATCTGAAGGGTTTTGAGATTGTTTTGTTTTGGTACCTCTGGTCACCTAGAGAAATATGCAAGGGTGAGTGGTCTGATTTTACTGCAGGGGATACTGAGCAGGAAGCTTCTTTGAATAACTGCATCCAGTGGGGATTGGCTAGAGCTCGATCAAGTAGTTCTTTAGTGAGATTAAGGCCATGTCTGTTATTAGACCAAGTGAATTTTGATCCAACATTGAGTACTTGGTTAAGAGAGCACCAGACCAGAGTGTTCCTAAAGGATTCCATTTACTTGTAAGGCCTAGGAGGTCCTCCCATCTTCTCATCCTGGCAAGTAATTTCATTGAAGTCTCCAAAACAGAGCCATGGTGATGAGTTAGCTGGCTTTAGAGATTTAAGGAATTCCCAACTGCTGTTCCTCTTAGAAGCCACAGGGTGTCCATAGAAGCCAGTGAAGAGCCAGGGTTGAGGGTTGAGGTGATTTTGGATTTGAGCATTAATGTGCCATCTAGAGTAGTTATAAATAACCACACTTTCTTTAGTCTTCCACATGAGAGCAAGGCCCCCACTAGAGCCTTTACTGTCCACAACCAAGCATGCTTCAAACTTTAGAACTTTCCTAACTTCTTCCACTCGATATCTGTCACATTTGGTCTCCATGAGGAAGATCATGGATGGGCTCTTTTCCTTAACTAGGAGGTTAAGGAAGTTGACTGTCCGAGGGTTCCCAAGCCCTCGGCAGTTCCAGCTGATGATGTTCATTGGTTTTGGCAGGGCTGTCTAGCAGCCACTGCCTTATTTTTTTGGTTGACTTCCTTGTTATCTTTGTGGATCTCATTACAGGAAGTTTCGATTTTTGCTCTTTTTAGAAACTGAACATTGGATATATCTCCCAAAATTTTGGTGCTATTTCTTTTTCTTGTTGTTTCCAGTGAACCAATAAGCTTGTCTTGTTTAGGTGATGTTGAGCCTCGGGCTTTCTTTTTCCAGGTGGCCTTCCTGGTCAGAATTGGATATACAGTAGGGATTTGGTGGGAAGGGATATTTTGGTCCTGGCTTTTGGAGAAATTGTTGAGGGGATTGGGTAGGATTGCCTTGTCACTGGATACTGGGTCTGTTTTGCTTTGGGTCATATCAACATCATTGTTTAATCCGTGTGGGATGGCCTTTGAGTCAGTCATAGAGTGTGTGACAAAATTACAGGGTCCAGCTAAAGGAAGGAATTGTCTATTAGCTACAGTAGAGGGGAGAGGGTGATCACCTGCATACGTACTATGTTGACTTTTGCACTGGGAAGGCAACTTTGCAGGGACATCCTCCTCTGTAACTTGCACCAACCCACACGTCCCCTTCTGAGCTGACTGACAATGCTTCTGTTCTCTTCCTTCTGGTACAGTGCAGCCTGTCATGGAGTCTCCCCCCTTCCCCGTCGTGCCTGGATCTTCCTTGTGATTCTGGTTTCTTGGAGAAGAGTTACCTCCATAGGTTTTGGTCAACCCTGGTGCATTCCTTGTTGTACTAGCATGCAGCCAAGGACCATATTGGGATGTTTGATCTCCTTGGTTTCTCTGGTTGCTGCAGTTCTTGCCTTGGTGCATTATGGTTCCACATCTAAAGCGAAAATTCTGCAACCTCTCATATTTGAAAGCAGCCCATATTCTCTTTTCTCCAACCTGCACCCACCTTCCTCTAACCAAAGGTCTAGTGAGTTCAACCTCCACGAGGACTCGAAGCCATTGACCCCATCCTTGGCCCTCTTCATCCACCTCAACCTTGATGACCTTACCTATGACTGAAGCAATTAATTTCCCATACTCCATTGTCATTCCTGCGAAAGGGATGTTATGGAGTTGAACCCAGAATGGTTCATGGGAGAAGGTTATGGCATTCGGTGGAAGGCTACTGTTGAAGTTTTGAATACCAATCAGATTCCTATCAAAGGTCTAGGGCCTACCTTGGAGGATTTTTTCCTTGTCTTTGACATTACCAAACTCCAGGATGAACCTACTATTGCCTAACTCCGTGAACTTCAACTCTCCCTCTACTCTCCACACCTGCTGCATGGTCGAGCGAAAGGCCTCCTTGCTAAAATTTCTGTCAGTGATGACTTTTACCAGTAAACAGTTGTTGCCTCTTTGAGCTGCTACTGTTGAACCTAAGGTTTCAAGTTTTGTGTAATTATATATTTACACATGGATTTTGATGATAACAAATGAATTCATAGAATAAAGGAGTCTCAAGCTCAAGTTATCTACACAATGGAGTCAAGCACATCAAGAAACCAAGCATGAGCAAGAAGGGAGCAAGTTCACATTAAAGTCATAGAATAATGTTGTAAATCTCTTTAAAATTCGAAATTAGGATTAAGGCTCAAAAATTAATATTTTATCATAAAGCATTAAAATACATTTTCCACATGTGCATGAATATTTTGAAAATTAAATTTGAAAATTTTGAAAGATAATTGATTGTCATCTTTCACATGTGCATGCCATGATTAAAGGGTTGAACTTTGAAAATATTAAAGATGATTGATTGTCATCTTTCACATGTGCATGTTTTATTTGAATATTTTCAAAAGTGATTGATGCTTTTCTTGACTTATGCAAAAGGAAGATGCCTTTGTTTGAAAATTTTGAAAAGTAAAGTGTGCTCCTTTTGTCATATGCAAAAAGTAAAAGATTAGGTTTGAATTTTTTGAAAAGTAAAGTGTGCTCATTTTGTCACATGCAAAAAGTAAAAAGATTAGGTTTGAAATTTTTGAAAAATGAATGATGATGTCTTTGACATGTGAATCTTTTTAAATTTGAATATGAAGTCTCATATGCCTATAAATAGATCATTTGAGAGCTTCACATTCACAACACCAAGAGCATACAACTCTCATTCAAAGCTTTCATTCTCTCTTCTCTAAGCATTGAGCCTTAATCCTTTTTCATTTTGAGAGATATAGGTTGTGCTGTATTGTTCTTATTTCACTCATTGAGGAGTGTTTTCTGATATTCTACCCACTATCAATTCTTGTATCAGTAAAAGGGTGTGTACAACCCTTGTGCGTGTAGAAAGTGTTCTACACAGGGAATCGTTGAATCACCACGTGTAAGGTGATTGCAAGTGTAGAGGGTGTTCTACACGGATCCTTTGTAGCGGTGTTGTTCAAAGGTGTAATAGGTTTTTACCTCCACCTGAAGGAGGTTGAATAGTGAATTCGGGGATCCTCAAGGGGTAGCTTGAGGCGAGGACGTAGGCAGTGGGGCCGAACCTCGTTAACATACTGAGTTTGATTCTCTCTTACCCTTACTCTTTATATTTATTGCTATTTCGTATTTTGTTTATATTTGATATTGTATATTTGATTTATAATTTTTTTTTTTTTTTAAATACAACTCAATTCACCCCCCCTCTTGTGTTAGTCATCTGGGCAACAATTGGTATCAGAGCTAAAGCTCTGTTATAAGATTAACTATCTTTTGAGTTAAGATCTTATGGCTAACATTGCAGCTTCATTTGGTGAAGGTCAATCTAGCAGTCGGCCTCCACTCTTTTGTGGAGACAATTATTCATTCTGGAAAGTTAGAATGAGAATATTCCTTCAGGCTCAAGGTCGAGAGATCTGGAAATGCATTGTAAATGGACCTTATATTCCAACAAAAGTGGTTGGTGGAGTAAAGGTCAAAAAGGAAGAAGAAGAGTTTGATCGTGAAGACGATAGACTTTATACTTTGAATTTAACTGCTATGAATTTATTATATAATGCTCTCAATGGTAATGAGTTTAATAGAGTAATGACTTGTGCTACGGCAAAAGAAATTTGGGATAACTTGGAAGTTACTTATGAAGGAACTTCTCAAGTTAAGGAATCAAAAATTTATATTCTTACTCATGAATATGAAATGTTTAAGATGAATGATGATGAATCTATTTCTAGCATGCACACTCGTTTTACTAACATCATAAACAGTTTGACAGCTCTTGGTAAAGTTTATTCCAAAGTGGAAATGGTAAGAAAAATTCTCAACTCTCTACCAAAACGTTGGGAATCAAAAGTGACAGCGATTCTTGAAGCTAGAGACCTCAAGAAGCTCGAAGTGAATGAACTCATCGGGTCACTTATCACCCATGAGTACACATTGAAAAGAGGAGAAGAAGAAGGAAAGCCAAAGAAGAGCTTGGCACTTAAAGCTGTTCCTCATGAAAGTGAAAGTGATGAAGATGAGGAAAATGACGATAAAGATGAAGAAGTTGCGATGATAACAAGAAGAATTCAGAGATTCTTAAAGAAAAATAAAACTCCTCCGAGGAAATCATTCAAAAAGTTTTCCAAGAAAGATTCAGGTAAAAATGATACTTTAATTTGTTATAAATGCAATAAGCCTGGTCATATCAAGCCAGATTGTCCCCTGCTAAAGAAAGATCGAAACAAAGGCAAGAAAGCAATGAAAGCTACATGGGATGATGATTCAAGTAGCTCAGATAGTGAAGCAAGCAATGAAGAATCAGCAAATCTCTGTCTTATGGCTAAAGATGATATTGAGGTAACAAATTTTGATAATATTGAAAATCCTTCATATGAAGAATTGCAAAATGTTTTAGAAGAGGTATATGAAGAATTTGAAAAATTGGGTATCAAATATACTGCTTTGAAAAAGAAAAATTCTTCTTTAACAAACGAAATTGATATTTTAAGAAAAGAAAATATTGTTTTGAAAGACGAAAATCTTGAGTTGAAGAAAAAGAAAACTGATTTAGAAAATATTGTTGAAAACTTTACGAATGGAAAAAGAAATTTTGAAAAACTTCTTGGTAGTCAAAGATGTGTTTTTGACAAGGCAGGCTTGGGATATATGCCAAAACAAAAGTTCAAACCTTATAAAAACTTCTTTGATAATCCTTCTACATCAAAGTCTAATATTCAAAATTCTTTTCATAATAAGTTTGTCAAAAAAGGATACTATTATAATCATTCAAGATTTTCATATATGTCACATGCTATTTGTAATTTTTGTAATAGAAATGGTCATAATTATCATACTTGTCCTATTAGAAGAAAACATACAATGACTATTAGGGCCATATGGGTACCTAAAAATCTTGTTTCTTCTAATACTAATAAATAAAGGACCCAAAGAACTTGGGTACCAAGAAAAATCATTTTAATTGTTTTTATAGGTATGCATGAAGTCCTCTACAAGCAAAAACAAATGGTTTTTAGATAGTGGATGTTCAAGACACATGACGGGAGACAAGACTAAGTTCTTTGATCTTAGATCTAAAGAAGAAGGACACGTGACATTTGGAGACAACTCGAAAGGGAAGATCGTGGGAATAGGTAAAATTGGTAATAAATCTTCTCTCATAATTGAAGATGTTCTACTTGTTGAAGGTCTAAAACATAATCTTTTGAGTATAAGTCAATTATGTGATAAAGGATTTACAGTTACTTTCAAAATGGATAAGTGCATTATTTTGAATGATCATGATTATAACATTTGTTTTACTGCCTTTAGAAGTAATAATGTTTATACAATCGATTTTGAAGAAATTACCTCACAAGATGCTATTTGTTTTTCAGTACAAAATGAAACTAATTGGTTATGGCATAGAAGACTAGGTCATGCCAACATGGAACTTATTTCCAAACTTTCAAAAAATGATCTTGTGAGAGGTTTACCAAAGGCAAATTTTCTTAAAGACAAAATTTGTGATGCATGCCAATTTGGTAAACAAACAAAAACTTCTTTTAAAACCAAGAAATATATTTCCACTACTAGACCACTGCAACTGATACACATGGATCTTTTTGGACCAAATAGAGTTGCAAGTCTAGGAGGAAAATATTATGCTTTTGTTATTGTTGATGATTTCTCTAGATATACTTGGGTCATCTTTCTTGCTCATAAAGATGAGGCACATAATGCTTTTACCAAGTTATGCAAGAGAATTCAAAATGAAAAGGGCTATACTATTTCAAGTATCCGAAGTGATAGGGGAAAAGAGTTTGTTAATAAAAATATTGAAACATTTTGTGATGAAAATGGTTTTGTGCATAATTTTTCTGCTCCTCGAACTCCTCAACAAAATGGGGTAGTAGAGAGGAAAAATAGATCTCTTCAAGAGATGGCAAGAACAATTCTTAATGAGAACAACTTGCCTAGTTATTTTTGGGCCGAAGCGGTAAGTACTGCATGTTATGTTATAAATAGAGTTATGTTAAGGTCTAAATTAGATAAAACCCCCTATGAGCTTTGGAATGAGAAAAAGCCCAACATTGGTTACTTTCATGTATTTGGATGCAAATGTTTTATTTTGAATGACAGGGATAATTTAGGCAAATTTGATGCAAAATCGGATGAAGGTATTTTTCTCGGGTATTCTACAAATAGTAAAGCTTATAGAGTATTCAATAAAAAGACTTTAACTGTACAAGAATCTATGCATGTAGTATTTGATGAATCTAATTCTCTACTCTCCAAGAAATCCATTGATGAAGAAACAGGAGGTATAAATAATACAGAAAGTCTCAATCTCAACAAAGAGAACACAATAGAGGAAGTCCAACATGGAGACATCAGGAAAGATCATCAAAATTTAATACGAGATGCAACCAAACAGTGGAAATTTGTGAAAGATCATCCAGTGGAACAAATTCTGGGAGAACCTTCACAAGGTGTAAGCACTCGATCATCTCTTAGAAATATTTGCAATCATACTGCTTTTTTATCTCAGATTGAACCTAAAAATATTGATGAAGCACTTCTTGATGAATCTTGGATTCTAGCTATGCAAGAAGAGCTTAATCAATTTGAAAGAAATGATGTTTGGACACTTGTTCCTAAACCCAAAAATCATACTATTATTGGAACAAAATGGGTTTTTAGAAACAAGAAAGATGAGTCCGGAGTCATTACTAGAAATAAGGCTCGACTTGTAGCCCAAGGTTACAATCAAGAAGAAGGAATTGATTATGATGAGACATATGCACCAGTCGCAAGATTAGAAGCTATTCGAATGCTACTTGCATATGCTTGTTATAAAGATTTCAAACTTTTTCAAATGGATGTTAAAAGTGCTTTCTTAAATGGTTTTATAAATGAAGAGGTATATGTTGAGCAACCTCCAGGTTTTGAAAATCATATTTCTCCAAATCATGTTTTCAAACTCACAAAAGCACTATATGGACTCAAACAAGCTCCTAGAGCGTGGTACGAGAGACTCAGTGGTTTCTTGATTAAAAAAGGTTTCTCAAGAGGAAAAATCGACACAACTCTTTTCATTAAATACGAAAATGATGATATTCTTTTGGTTCAGATTTATGTTGATGATATAATATTCGGTGCTACTAATGAAAATATGTGTCAAGTTTTTGCTAAGACTATGCAGGATGAATTTGAAATGAGCATGATGGGAGAACTTACATTCTTTCTCGGATTGCAAATTAAGCAAGTAAAAAGTGGGACATTCATCAATCAATCAAAATATATTAAGGAATTGCTGAAGAAGTTTGGGATGGAAGGTGCTAAGGAAACTGGAACACCAATGAGCCCATCTACTAAACTTGATAAAGATGAATCCGGTAAGACAGTTGACTCGAAAGTATATCGAGGTATGATTGGTAGCTTATTATATTTGACAGCCAGTAGACCAGATATTATGTTCAGTGTGTGTTTATGTGCACGTTTTCAATCATCTCCAAAAGAATCTCATTTAATTGCAGTTAAGCGCATTCTTAGATATCTTAGTGGTACAATTAACCTAGGGTTATGGTACCCTAAACACACATCTTTCGATCTAATCAGCTACACAGATGCAGATTATGCTGGTTGTAAAATAGATCGAAAAAGCACTAGTGGAGCATGTCACTTCTTAGGTCATGCATTAGTTTCCTGGTTTAGTAAAAAACAAAATTCTGTTGCACTATCTACTGCTGAGGCAGAATATGTTGCTGCGGGTAGTTGTTGTGCTCAAGTTCTTTACATGAAGCAACAACTTGAAGATTTTAAACTCATGTATAATCACATTCCAATCAAATGTGATAATACAAGTGCTATAAATCTTTCAAAAAACCCAATACAACATTCTAGAACTAAGCATATTGAAATAAGATATCATTTTCTTCGAGATCATGTGCAGAAAGGCGATATAGTACTAGAGTTCACAAACACACACGATCAGTTAGCAGATATATTCACAAAACCTTTACCAGAAGATAGATTATCTATGATTAGAAGAGAAATAGGTATGATGCATATTATGAATATCTCTTAAAAGACAGATCAAAGTTCATAAAAATAGATAGATTTTTCTTAAATACTTTTACATAAACTTGAGGTTCTTAGCCTCATGTTTGAGACGCTCATTCTCTTCATACAATATCATGTCATCCCTATTCATGGGAACTGGCAAGCGGAATGAAGAATCCAATAGAGATTTCAACTTTTTATTCTTCTGCCGAAGGATTCCTTCCCTTGTGTGAGACTCTTGAACAATTCGTTGAAGTACAACAATTTGTTCCTTAAGCTTTTCAACCTCATGGTTTTTTGCTTGAACCCGCTGGGAAAAAGCAACAATAGAGGATGAGTAGCGAGTCCCGAGACTCACCAAGTCGTAGATAGCATCGGAGTCTGACTTATTTGCCATACTATTATTTTCTTGCTGCAACATAGCACCAATGGCAGCTGCAGAAAGGACAGGAGGTTGAGATGTAGAAGAATGAGCCATTGAGAAAGGAATTGAAAACTTAAAGCGAGAATGTTGAAGGAATGCAGATGAGTTATAGAGATAAGAAGAAAACTTGATGCGGATTGGATGAACTTTAAGACTGTTTTTATAGAGATAGTATAAAGAACAAGACGAGCTATCATCCAAGTCAAAGAGCAATGTGTTTTTTCCCGATCAGTGAAAAAGACATTTTTTTTAGAAACTCGGAGCCTTCAATCTCGTTTGTCAACAACATCAGGCGATTTGTTTCTATCTTCAACCGCACTAAATTCATAGAGTTAGGCCTCGAGGCTTTGCAGGACTTGTCGGGTCACGGACGGCTCTCTTTTTCAACTATCTACAGTGTTTTTTAACGCACCGTTTTCTTCAGTCTATTTACTTGCTGTCGATCCTTTTTAATGATGCCAAAAGGGGGAGAAGTTTTAGACTAGAACATTAATATTGTTTAAATTGTTAAACTTGTTATATATGCTTGGAATTATTTTTTTTTTTTTGCTTGAAAAACTAACGCACATTCTCAGGGGGAGCTTAAGTATTAATACAGGCTTCAGGTTCTATCAAGTATTTGTCATCATCAAAAAGGGGGAGATTGTTAAACCTAAGGTTTCAAGTTTTGTGTAATTATATATTTACACATGGATTTTGATGATAACAAATGAATTCATAGAATAAAGGAGTCTCAAGCTCAAGTTATCTACACAATGGAGTCAAGCACATCAAGAAACCAAGCATGAGCAAGAAGGGAGCAAGTTCACATTAAAGTCATAGAATAATGTTGTAAATCTCTTTAAAATTCGAAATTAGGATTAAGGCTCAAAAATTAATATTTTATCATAAAGCATTAAAATACATTTTCCACATGTGCATGAATATTTTGAAAATTAAATTTGAAAATTTTGAAAGATAATTGATTGTCATCTTTCACATGTGCATGCCATGATTAAAGGTTTGAACTTTGAAAATATTAAAGATGATTGATTGTCATCTTTCACATGTGCATGTTTTATTTGAATATTTTCAAAAGTGATTGATGCTTTTCTTGACTTATGCAAAAGGAAGATGCCTTTGTTTGAATATTTTGAAAAGTAAAGTGTGCTCCTTTTGTCATATGCAAAAAGTAAAAAATTAGGTTTGAAATTTTTGAAAAGCAAAGTGTGCTCCTTTTGTCATATGCAAAAAGTAAAAAGATTAGGTTTGAAATTTTTGAAAAATGAATGATGATGTCTTTGACATGTGAATCTTTTTAAATTTGAATATGAAGTCTCATATGCCTATAAATAGATCATTTGAGAGCTTCACATTCACAACACCAAGAGCATACAACTCTCATTCAAAGCTTTCATTCTCTCTTCTCTAAGCATTGAGCCTTAACCCTTGTTCATTTTGAGAGATATAGTTTGTGCTTGTATTGTTCTTATTTCACTCATTGAGGAGTGTTTTCTGATATCCTACCCACTATCAATTTTTGTATCAGTAAAAGGGTGTGTACAACCCTTGTGCGTGTAGAAAGTGTTCTACACAGGGAATCGTTGAATCACCACGTGTAAGGTGATTGCAAGTGTAGAGGGTGTTCTACACGGATCCTTTGTAGCGGTGTTGTTCAAAGGTGTAATAGGTTTCTATCTCCACCTGAAGGAGATTGAATAGTGAATTCGGGATCCTCAAGGGGTAGCTTGAGGCGAGGACGTAGGCAGTGGGGCCGAACCTCGTTAACATACTGAGTTTGCTTCACTTTTACCCTTACTCTTTATATTTATTGTTGTTTCATATTTTGTTTATATTTTATATTGTATATTTGATTTATAATTGTTATTTTTTTAAATACAACTCAATTCACCCCCCCTCTTGTGTTAGTCATCTGGGCAACAGCTACTAGTATGTCCTGGTCTGAGACCTTGACAAGGTCTTCTTCTTCCTCCGTTAGTTTGAGGCCTACCCAGAGTTTTGATAGATCCTCTTCCTCCATAATATGTGGTAGAGTATTCAGGTTACGTTGGCTAGGAGCTAAGAAAAGAACAATAGAGGATTAGGAGCAGAAAGACTAAGCAAATCCACAAACACACTCTCAGCTAAGGAACCGAGAGACAAAATTCTTTGCCTCAAAGACAAAGAAACCAAACCTTACTGTTCTACTCGTAGGAGAAGAGCCAGAAGGACTTCCTATTGGAGTTTTCATTTTCACCGTTCATTGTACATAGAATAGTGACGAAATCCCAAAAAAATGAAGATCCCACATAATCAATAGCTCAGAAGGAAAAAATAAATCACAAACAAAAAGATAAACATAAATTAACCGGGGCCAACCATTCACCACGGAGAGACATATGAAGACAAAGATAGCAACATTTCCAGTAAAAATATTACAAAAAATAAAAAACCTAATCAATAAAAGGAACAAAAAATTACAAAAAATAAAAAACCCAAAGGCCCCCTGATAGCAGGGTTACTCCGAACGGCCAACTTGGATGATGAAACTTTGGCGTTGAAAGTGCTTCCACTGAAGAAACCGATCAAAATCTTAGGCTGAGAAGCCGATCATATTTGCTCAAATTAATTTCCCTTTACTCCATTTCCATGCTTGCCGAGTTGGGAAATTATTTCATCTCAATAACAAATGATTTTACCTGCATGCAGTGGGTCAAGGTATATATGATCGCCTCAAGATGTTCCCACCAACAAATTAATGTATGGAGGACGCAAGGGTTGTTACCACTACCCCAAGTAAGAAAATTGTTCCCTTTTCCATAAAAAAATATCTCATTGAAACATGCTGCTATTTACAGAGTGTTTTATTCATTGAACTGCAATCAGAGTAAGATCGTGTGAAAAAGTTGTTCTATACCTAAACTGTTCTTTTTGTTCGGGAAGGACCCCGAATATGTTGTATCTAAATTGTTGTATTCTAATTGCTTTTCGGAATACATGGGCTGTCCTCACTCAAATATGGAAGAATGCCTTGGATTTTGGCAGTCTCCAGATACTATCGTTTGAACTATTTGGTAAATGTATGCTATCCTCTATTCCAACTCTTGAGATGTCTCTGTTCTTATGACCACCAGTACAGAGATTGGCACTGCTATTGTTGCAGTTATGCAATACAAAAATTACACTTGAAGGTCGCATTATAGAGATCTTAAGAACAAACCTTCCGTAAATTTGGTTGAGTAGATTACATTTATGGTGGATGCATTTGGATCTCATTAATGAACTTAAAGGCCACCCTTTTTTATCTCCTCAAGATCAACATTCCCATTAGAAATATGATCAAAACTGCATTAATAGGAAATCATATGCACGAGTATCCTCATCTATCTAGATCAAGTTTCACGTTGATGCCAAAGTGGATCCACAAGGCATGTATAATGTTGCCTCGGCTTGTATGTGCTTTCTCATCCCCCTAAGACGCATTAAAACGAATTTTAGATGACCAGGGGAAGACTTTGCTTGCCTTCGTCAGATCAGCTGCATATGGGGGACACCCGACGACAATAAAATTTAATTAATGGTTATTTGCTGCTTAATCAACAGTGTTAGTTGCTCGATCAAAGCATGATCCACATCTAGCTACTTGCTAACTGAAATAATGATTGTATTCATCAACACGATTTTCAAAAATTTCACCAATTAATAACTTTGAACATTGCTAACTACGTTCACACATTTTCTTCTAATCTTGTCTGAGACCTACATGTATAGTTAAATTTAACAAATGAAAAACATCATATCTAATAACATTAGCATATCTTAGACCATTGTAAAGACCTAAAACGTACCTTTAAAAGGATGCCAATTTGATTGCCAATTCCATCCACTGAGATACAATAAAGCTAGAAAGTAGAAACGATACATTTGTATCTTTTTTAAAACATTTTACATGACTAAGTTTCATTGACTACTTCCTACGATTCCCCCGGCTTATTCGAGTTTGGAGTTGCTTCTTGCCAAAAATCTTGATAACCCAATCTTGCGTTCTTGTAGTCACAATGTGCCTGATAACAACTCCAAATACGAATCCACATCCATATCCCATCGCAACTACTTTCCAACCAAATTCAAATACAAATCTTGGGCCTTGATTCTCTTCAAAGGTTGAAGGTTGAGGCGGTGAAACATCGGAATCTCCACAGATTTTGGACAATGGCCTTCCACACAGTCCTTGATTATATTCGAATGAAGTATTTTGAAATGTTCCAAATTGTTGCCCCTGTGGTATATGTCCAGTGAGGCCATTATGTGACACATCAAACATTGAAAGGAAATTGAGCTGGACTAATTCAGGAGGTATCTCTCCAGACAACTTGTTTTGAGAAAGGTCTAGTGATTCTAGCTGTGTCAAGTTCGCAAAGGATGATGGAATATGACCAGCGAAAGCATTATTTGAGAGGTTCAGCACATGAAGTCCTTTTAGATTCCCCACTTGTTTTGGAATTTCTCCTTCGAACCTGTTGCATGAGAAATCTATGACTTTGAGGTCATCATGGATCTTCTTATACTCCAACTCCACACCTTTGATCGCTATTATAATTGAAAGCTAAACCAGCTAGGTAGTACCCAGGTAATATAAATTCTTTGAACCAACTGATTCCATGGCATCCCATTGTGCGATGTATCCCGCAGGCAGATTCCCAGACAAATGGTTGTGAGAGAGGTCAATGATATGCAAATTGGGGAATGTATAATTTGTTTCCGGACTCCCTATTACACCATGGAAGCCATTAGAACGGAGAACAAGAATCTTCAACTGTTAAAGAGTTCCCAACCAAAAGGGATAGGTATCATTGATTTGATTGTGGCCAACATGAAGATACTCAAGCTGAGTACAGTTGGCCAAAGATCTTGGCAAATGACCCTATAACTGGTTTTGACTTAAGTTCAGCATCCTTAGGAGGCATCCTTTTGCCCATGTTTTTTGGATGGTGCCGCCGAAGTTGTTGCTTCGTAGTACTAGCACTAACAAAGATGTTTGATTCAAATTGCCTAAACATGGATGAATTGTGCCACTCAAATGGTTATAGGACAAATCAAGCACTTCAGGTGAACTCATATTGCAAATAAATGGTGAAATCCCTCCAGTGAATGAATTATTGCGGACAGAATAATACCTTAGGGATGGTGGTGGAATTGGGAGCGATCCTTGCATCATGTTATTCTCAAGCAATAAACATTCTAGATTTGGCCATGGGATAACTGCTGGAGAATTTTCAAAGCAAGTGAGAAAGACGTTGTTAGAAAGGGAGAGATCTTGAAGAGATTCTTTACTTACATTATACATCCATTTGGGTATCAAGCCTTGAAGATTGTTGCCTTCTAGATCTAGCTGCCGCAATTTACTTTGGTTTCGTAATATTTCAGGAAACTTTGTTAAATTGAGATGAGCCAATCCTAAATATTCAAACTGTGGAAGAATGTTTTTTGAACTAGCTCTGGTAAGCATTGACAAATCATTGAATGAGTTTTGTGAAAGGTCTAGCAAAGTGAGTTGGGTAAGGTTACTGAAAGAATTTGGGATGGCTCCTGAAAAATTACAATAGCTAATATCAAATTCAGTTAAGGAATTAAGGTTTCCAATTGAAGAAGGTAGATCGCCAGAGAAATTTGTGCCGCCAAGAAATAAATACTCAAGAGGAGAGTTTGTGTGAAATTCAAGCAAATGACCAATGAGATCTTCATTTAATGGAACATATAGCTTCTGTAAGTGTGGTAGCTGAAATATTCTGGTTGGGAATTGCCCGTACAGTCCACAACTAACAAGATAAAGAGATTATAAAGAAGATAAATTTGTCAGGCTTTCAGGTATAGTGGAAGGTATGTTGACATGAAAAAACGAAAGATCTTCAAGGTTGGTTAGATTTTGAACTAAATTTGTCAGACTTTTGGTATATAAAGAATTATAACCATAAAAAGAAGCCAGCCAAAGAGAAGATAACTTGGATAGGTATTGAATTTCAGAGGGGATTTGTCCTGAAAAGTTGGAGTCGAAGAGGTTGAGATGTATTAGGCTTGAAAGATTACCAATCTCAGATGGGATTTGGGAGTGATTGAAGTCATTATAACTAAGAGAAAGCTCTTGAAGATGAAGAAGGCGGAAGAGACTACTATTGGGGGTGATAGAACCATAGAGACAACTTCTCTCAAGGTTGAGGGCGATGACATGACCCGTGTCTTGGTTGCATTCAACCCCATCCCATACACAACAGTTGGTATTATTTCCATCCATTCTCCATGATGCAACCTTAGGATAGTTCCACTCAATGTATTCGCAATCAGAGTTGTTTTTTATGATAAAACTATCCTTGAATTGCATCAGAGCTATCCTCTCTTCTTGATGGCAAAGCGAAGGCAGATAATTATAGGACAAAGAGTGAGGGAGTAAAAGAAGGAGGCATGCGATCAAAGGGAAAAGCAATCGCATGAATATGATCAACTCATGATACGAATAGATATCCATAACTTTTTAAAATGTCTTGCACTATGTTTGTAGATAGAGGAAAGAGCGAGGGGCTTAAATTTATAGACCCATAACAAGAAGAAGAAGAAGACAAAGAATTGTCTTTTGCCCAAGATGTACGTGAATGACGACTACCATGATCCGTAATTAATAAAAATTGATTGAAGACCAAGAATTGAAGAGCAATTTTTTTTTCTAATTTTTCTATTTCTTGCGAGATTAAAAAATAAGGAAAATGATTCGGCTATTGAGAAGTGATTTCTTTAATTAGTAATTAATAAAGTATATTTTAATAACGTTGTGAAATTTTTTATAAATATTTCAAAATATAAAAAAAAATGTCTGAAGAAAAAGACCAAATGACCTTTATCGGAAAACACTCTCAGGCTACACCTCTATTGGGGTTGAAATACCGTCGAAAAAATAATTATGCAAACCGGAAGTCAAGGAAACATTATATATTTGACTTAAAACAAAGATTGGGACTAAATTTTCTTATAAATAAATTGGAATTTTCACGTGATCATATATATAGTTTATGTCAGTGTTTTTGACCTTTTTTTTTTTTTTTAGAACTTCCAAATTTCAATACAAATTTGATGTTAAATTAAGAGATTACAGTTTTGGATATCAAAATATTTCAACTTATCTTATCTTATCTCATTTATTTATTATATTTTTTAAAATTTTCACACAAAATATAATAAATAATTCAACATTTTTAAATACCAAAATAAAGATAATATTTAATAATATTTTATTTAACTTTTTAATTTTCATCTCAACTCATCTCAATTCACTATCCAAACCTAAATCTAATCCATTTAATTAGATTATAGAGTCCACAATAAATTTCCTTTTTCAGTACTTCAAGAAATTAGGGTACAATTTAATCAATTAATTAAATAAGTTGAAAGCATTATGATTTTCCTTTCCACGTTAAGAAAATAATGCGTAGAAAGATAATTTTCTTCATTATCAAATCAACTAGGAAAATAATGGTCGTCCTTCCTCTGTTGATTGTGAAAATCATTAGGAAAGAAGAGGAAACTACTAGGAAATTTCTTGATAGCATCTATGCAATAGAAACGTGCCACTCACGGTTAGAAAAAATATCACTTTGAAAGCCAACAAATTAATGGCATAGGACTGCAAAAAGAACCATATAAAAGTTTAAATTAAATTGTACAGTGCAAAGCTAGTAGGGATTGCCCAATGAATGGAGAAGCTTCTAATAAGGAGGGATATTTTGGAGATCAGAGGGAGGCGAGAACCATATACAGCCTTCGTACCTCCACAGGGCCATATCACGTACATAATAAAATCAAAGGCAGTCTGAAAATCAGTCGCTAAAGCAAATTGGCTACTCGCGTTGTCCCCTTTCTTTATGGAGAAAAAATATTTATAACTGTTAATTGTGTAACTGCTGCGTAATTGCTTAGAAAAATGGAAATAAAACATGGGATCCACATGAAAATAATTAATTTTTTACTAATAGACCCCATATTTTTTAAAGTGATTATACGGCGTTTACGCACTTCATGATTGTATATAAAATTTATACTCTTATTAAAAAGATCATATTCAAACCAATACCATACGCTCAAATCATCGCTTTAACTCTTTTCTTATGTGGATGACTATATTATGGTTGACTAAAATATATATATATATATATATATATATCTCACCACTATTTTTGATTGAGTGTAATATATAGAAGATTTGAAGATTTAATTAGGTACGTGAATTTATAATCGGTGGGCTCTATCCTGCATATCAACTTATTGCTAGACTTTCTTGATAGCATTTGTGGTAGAAAATTGCCACTCATGGTGAGGAAAAAGGACTTTGAAAGCTAACAAATAGGCAAGCATCATGCACATTTAAGAGTGACAATTTGAAAATCAATATGTAAAGCAAATAGGCTACCCCACGTCTTCCACTTTTTTTCTTTCATTTTAAAATTTGAATGCAACGTGTAATGCATTCAATTTTGGTATACCATGTACCAAAAAGATATTGAAACTCATACCATACGTTCAAACCATCGATCTTCTTTTCTTACGTGTATGAGTATTCTATTGTGGTAACTTAAAGGTAGGTTTTGATAGTGAGTTGAGATGATATGCGTTGAGAATAAAGTTAAAAGTTGAATAAAATATTATTAGAATATTAATATCAAGACTATTAATTCTTGATTGATTGTAATATATAGAAGACTTGAAGGTTTATAGATTTATATAGGTAGGTGGTCACTATCACCGGCCCGTTGCTTCTCTGGTCCTTCGTTTTCTTCCAATATTTTTCCCCAATTCATGCACAATACCTCATATTTTTGGATCAAATTTTGATGGAGATCCATGTTTTGTCGATAAATTTCTTTAAAATTAAAATGAAGAATAACAGTGCATATATATGAGCCCAAGTAAAATACCTTTCTCTTGCTTTGTATCAATCATGAACACAACACTAGAAGTTTAGGATCGGTCATGAGGATAAGATCGAGTTGGAAATTCGGTTTTTGTGATTCAAATTAAAGAAAGCCAAAAAAGAGGTGACAATGATCATCACTTCGAATTGAAAACATTTAATCCCATACCATACGCTAGCTCAAAACGTCGCTCTTTTTCTCTTGCGTGGATGACTTTATTACAAAGAAAGAACGGGTCATGTTTATTCATATATTATATATTGAATTAGTACAAAGAAAGATCGAACGGGACACTTTGTGTCATCCATCTCCATGAACATAATTTCAAGTTAATTGAATTAATTCAATAAAATATCGGAAAGAAAATCCAATAATTATCTAGACATGTAAATAATTCCCAATTTAATAAGAGTAGATTCCGACAATAATAATTCCCATAAGTTCCGCATTTCACATATATACTTCAAAAAAAAAAACCAGAGTACAAATTAACAATAATAATGAGATACAATTTGCCCATCAAATTAATGGCCGTTGTTCCTCCTTTGAGTACTGTGAAAATCATTACAAAAGAAGAGGAAATTACTTGGAAATTTCTTGATAGCATATGTGATAGAAAATTGACATTCATGGCGAGGAAAAAGACTTTGAAAGCCAACAAATTGATAGGCAAGAATCATCGGTCTTCGTACCCCACATCAATAACATCATGCACATTTAGGAAAGGCAATTTAAAAATCAACATATAAAACAAATAGGCTACCACACATCTTCCCTTTCTTTCTCGTTGCATTCAATTTGGTATACCACGTAGTAAAAGGAAATTCAAACCCATACCATACGTTCAAATCATCGCTCTTCTTTTCTTACGTACATGACTCTATTTTGGTAGACTTAAATATCAACTTCAATCTTGATTGAATGTGATATATAGATCAAGATTTAAAAGATTTAGGTAGACTTCTCTCTCTTAATAAATGTCACTATTTTTCTTTGATTTTTATTCATGTTTAATTATATATATATATGTTTAGCTTGTCTTATAGCAAAAAAGAACGGGTAAATTAACTTGTTAATGATCATATCATCTTCTACTAATATTCTTTATCTAGACAAATAATATTCCAAATTAATAAGAGTAGAGAGGGAGTGAGATCGTTCCGATCAAAACAAATCGTGATTGGATATAAACAGAGAGTACGTAGCAAAAATACTTAAACACATTTTGCCCGTCAAATGGTCATCGTTCCTCCTTAATTGACTGTAAAAATCATTACAGAAGAAGAGGATTATATTACTTGGAAATTTCTTGATAGCATGCACTGTGGTAGAAAATCACCACTCACGATGAGGAAAAAGACTTTGAAAGCCAACAAATAGGCAAGAACCATCAGCCTTCTTACCCCACATCATACACATTTAGGAGTGGCAATTTGAAATCAACATGTAACAATAGGTTCAAACCATTTGTTTCTTTCTTTATTTCCCTTTGAAAATGGAATTCAACGTGTAATGCATTTAATTTTGATATACCATATTGAAACCTATACCGTACGTTCATTCTATTGTTCTTCTTTTCTTACTTGTATCACTATATTATCACATATGTGTATTTGGTTAATGAGATGAGATGAAGAATGATCAAAATCTTTCATATATTTTCTTGTGAAACATCACTCCAATATAAATTAATATTGAAATTTTTAACTTTTTTTTTTCTAATCATGACCTAATCATTAACCACACACAAATCAATATAAATTTTATAAACTTCAAAATAAAACACGAAAAGCAATACAACATTTTCAAACTTCAAATCAATACATCCATCTTTCTTTAACAAGAAATATACAGAAAAACTTATTTTGATCCTTTGCTTCTCTGGTCCTTTGTTTTCTCCCGATATTTTCCCCCAATTCATGCACAATACCTCAATTCTTGGATTAAATTTTGATGGAGATCCATGTTTTCATCGATAAATTTGCTTAAAATTAAAATGACGGTGCATATATATGAGCCCAACTAAAATACCTTTCTCTTGCTCTGTTTCAATCCCAAACACAGCACCAGAAGTTTAGGATCGATCATGAGGGTAAAATCGAGTTGGAACTTCAGTTCGTCTGATTCAAATTAAAGAAAGCCAAAAGAGAGATGACAATGATCATCACTTCGAATTGAAAAGATTTAATCCCATACCATACGCTCAAAACGTTGCTCTTTTTCTCTTGCGTGTATGACTTTATTACAAAGAAGACCGGGTCATGTTTATTCATATATTATATATTGAATTATTACAAAGAAAGAACGAGTCACTTCCTGTCGTCCATCTCCATGAACATCATTTCAAGTTAATTGAATTAATTCAATAAAATATCGGAAAGAAAATCCAATAATAACCTAGACATGTAAATAATTCCCAATAAGACTAGATTCCGACAATAAATAATTCCCATTAGTTCCGCAATTCCCATATATACTTCATATATAGCTGATGATGTCTTTTGTCGTTGCTTCTAATCTATGATCCCCTTTTCCGTTCTTTCTCATTATGTGGGTATATGCTAGCGATCATCATGAGTAAAACATGTCCTGTTACCAATATGCTCGCTACAATGGTGCGTAGCGTAGTAATTGTGGGTTGGACACCCAGCAGGCCACCACTAAATTGCGCTTGGATGGCTTCTGCTTCACCGTGATTGTCATGTTTGTGCAAAGTGGTATTTTCATGCTTGAGATGATTGTATGCTTTGTGAGTTCTGCTTTACAGCAAACCAAGGATTAGCACACACTTTAGACTGAAATTAGATTGATCAAGGCGAAGGCCGATATAAAGTGTGTTGGACGCCCGCCACTAACTTGATCAGCTTGGATATATAGCTATTGCATCAGCGTGATTGTCGTGCTTGTGCAAAGTGGAACTATGAGTGGTAGAAAATCGCCACTCACGGAGAGGAAAAAGACTTTGAAAGCCAACAAATAGGCAAGAACCATAAGCATTCGTACCCCCACATCATGCACATTTAGGAGAGACAATTTGAAAATCAACATGTAAAGCAAATAGGTTATCCCACGTTTTCCCCTTTCATTTTTTTTTTTTAAATATTCATTGCAACATGTAATGCACTCAACTTTGGTATACCATGTACTAAAAGGATATTCAAACCATACCATGCGTTCAAACCATCGCTCTTTTTTTTTTACGTGTATGACTCTATTATAGTAGACTTAAATATCAACTTCATTCTTGATTGAGTGTAGTATATAGATCAAGACTTAAATATTTAGGTAGACTTCTCTCTCTTAATAAACGTCTCTATTTTTCCTTTATTTTTATTCATGTTTAATATATATATATATATATACCTTGTCTTATAGCAAAAAAGAACGGGTAAATCAACTTGTTAGTTTTCATGTCATCTTCGTGAAAATCATTAAAATTCATTTACTAATTCATTGCATAAAAATTGGAATAAAAATCCAATGTTTTTTAACTAGACAAATAATATTCCTATATAATCATGAGAGTGAGATCGTTCCGATCCAAACAAATTGTGATTGGATTTAAAGCTTGGATTAATATTGGTGCTTCTAATTTTTCTCAATTAGCAAGTTTGGCTAAAGGCTCTCTAGCTAATTGTTGTTGAATATTGTTGTCCCAAGACAATTAAGAAAAATGATATTTTCACTTTTGGTGATTTTGTGAGTACGCTAATCACGCTAGCTAATAATTTATTCATTAAAGCAATATCAGTGGTATAGTTAAAGATGGCAATATTAATGCCATGCTAGCGCATAAGCAGGTTGGTGCTTTACCATACTTGACTTCTTTACTGAATGGTGTTATTTCCGACCAAGATAATGCCATCCTATGTCAATCCAAGCTATAAAAGAGGGACAAGTCTAGTTGCAAACACAATTGTGCACTAATCTGTACACAAATTCAATGTGATTGATCAAAAAGTAGATTTTATTGAAAACAATGTTAATTTAAATTTTAAGTAAGAAGAACTCAGTATTGGTACGCAGATTAGTACGCGACTTTGCTTGTATATAGCAAAACTCATAAAAGAGGCACTCTTTTCCATTCCCGTAAACAGTAGTCCTGCCCAGACGGTTTTGGGTCAGGTTTTTTCTAATCTTGTTTGAATATTTTGTGGCAAAGGATATTGTTGATGTTGTTCACGAGTTTTTCAGAGAAGCGTCTTTGCCTAGATTTTTTACTACCTCTACTCTTGTTCTTATTCTGAATGTTGAAAATCTAGTAACTTTTGCTAAGTTTAGACCAATCAGTTTGTGCTCAGTATTTTATCAAGTATGCTCCACGATTCTTGTGGATTGTTTAAGTGGTGTTATTTCTCAAGAACAATGGGCTTTTATTAAGGGGTGGAGTATTTTCGAGAATATTAATTTGACTAAGGAGATGGTTTATCGCATAAATAAGCTAGCTCGTGGTGGTAATACATTCTAAAAATAGACACGGCTAAAGCTTATGACAGTGTGGATTGGAAATTTTTGTTTCATGTTTCGGCAGGCTTTGATTTCTCAGATATGGCATGTGGTTTACTTCGTTAGTGTGTCCCAACGCCTTGGTTCTCAGTAGTTATGAATGGTGTATCCATATTTGTTTATTATTGTGGAAGAAATTTTATCTCCAGTGCTCACCCTAGGGATACGCCTCTTATTTCCCACTTTCTCCATGCCGATGATATGGTCATTTTTGCGAATGGCGGTAATCATCTATCAAAGGCATTGCGGATAATTTGAAGAAATATGAGTTGTGGTTTGGCCAAGTTGTTAGTAAGGAAAAATCTGCTATTACTTTTGATAAGTACATTCCTCCTGGTAGGCGTCGTGAGCTGTTGAGGTCGACGGGTTTTGTGGAAGGATTTTTTCCTTCCAAATATCTGAGTGTTACTATTATTTCTGGTAGGTCAAAGGCTATTCAGTTAGAAGATCTGGTGGCTAAAATTAAAAGGAAGTTGGAGGGATGGCATCATCGACTTCTTTCTAATGGCGCTCAGCTTCTGCTAATACGGCATGTGCTAATGAGCCTACCAATTCATTTGATGTCCATTTTGCATTTGCCTTTATCGGTGTTCAAGAGTATTAATAGGTGTTTCAGCAATTCCTTTTGGGGGTCTGTAGATGGAAAACCTAAGAAGCATTGGTTGGCGTGGAATTCTTTATGTCAACCAATAGCGGAAGGAGGAGTGGGGCTGAGAAATTTACAGCATATTAAAAAATCCTTGAATATGAAATTTGCTTAGAAAATTCTTGTGGATAATTCTTTGTGGTCAAATTTTTTTACGGCTAAATACATTGGGAATAAGCATGTATCTTTGGTGGATTGTAACAAAGGAACAGGGTTTTGGAAATCGGTTATCCAATGGATGCCTAATGTTCTTAGGTTGACAAAGTGGAGGATAAAGGAGGGGAAGGTGTCTTTTTGGTGGGACCGAAGGCTTGATGAGGGCCCGCTGGTGTAGCTACAACCGATTGTGGAGAGACCAAACCTTATGATTAAAGAATGTAAACTTGAAGCAGGATGGGATTTTCAGTTTATTGGAAGGCTCGTGGGAGATGGTAAAGCTGAACAGATTATGCAGGTTTTGAGTAAATACAGGAATGGGGCAGATTTACTGGTATGGTTGGATAATGCGGATGGCAAGTTCTCCTCTAAAAGCACCTGGGAATGTATAAGGATTAAAGCATCGAAAAATAGGTGGTCCGATTGGGTTTGGCATCATTGTATGCCGAAAAATATTTCGGTGACTATGGCAAGCAATTCGTAATGGCCTTAGAAAATAAAC
This sequence comes from Carya cathayensis, assembly GCA_011037825.1. Classification (NCBI taxonomy): domain Eukaryota; kingdom Viridiplantae; phylum Streptophyta; class Magnoliopsida; order Fagales; family Juglandaceae; genus Carya; species Carya cathayensis. Next base: position 1,027,728 of record QGSO01000163.1, on the reverse strand, counting down.
AAATATGTTCTGCGACATAGCTGCTGATGTGGCATGCGATTAGAACTGCTCCGCTAGGGTTGGGATTTTGCACGAAGGATGGCTGCTGCTGGGGATCTTCAAGGCCCTCCGGGGCCGTTAGGGAGATAGAGGCCATCGCTGGACAATATTCGGGCCTTCATACGGATCAGATGGGGACTGGAGTCTCAACCGGTGATTTCGGCAATGCTCAAACCGAGATCCATTTTTGTCAGGTTTGCCAATGAACTTGATTTTATTAAAGCTTTTTCGAGGGAGTCTTGTGAGGTAGAAGGGGTCCCTTACCTTGTGTTTCAATGGAGTCCTAAGTTTGATAAAGAGTGTGAACAGTCCATGGTGCCGATATGGATTGTCTTGCCAGGTCTCCCCCCAAATTTATACCATGAATCTTTCCTGAGAAACATTACTCTGCCTATTGAGCCACTGGGAGTTTCTTCTGAGTTAGTGGTTCTGGAAGGAGTTGTTAAGGTGAGAGGGTTGAAAGCCATGAGGGGTTGGGAGTCATTAGGGACCCCACGGGTCTAGCTGTTATGGCTTGTGGTTCGCTGGTAGAGGCTGAAGATTACATCGTGACAGAAGCTGGTTTTGAAGAAGAAGAACATGGAGAAAAGAGTTTGAACCTAGCTGTTACAACAGTTGATATGGATGAAGAAGAGGATGGCTATAGGAATTTAAGGCCTCATACAGAGTCTGAGACTCTGAGGTGGAGGAGCGCTTGGGAAAACGTAAGTCTCACTTATCAGGTTCGGAAAACAGTGTTGCCAACGAAGGGGGTCCTCGCGTAAGGAGTTCTACCCAGGCTAGATGCAGGCCCAAAAAACTAAATTTATGATGAGTCCTATTTTATTTTGGAACCTTAGCGGTGTTGGAACCTCTTAATTCAGATTAGGAAAACTTGTGAAGAAATTTATGCCTGAGATTATTGATGTAGCAGAGCCTTTCTTGTCTGCGAGGCATTTAATTGGGTTGCAAAGAAGTTTGAACATGGCAGGTGGTTTGTCTAATGAAGAGGTTGGAGGTAAGCTATGGATTATGTGGTCTCGAGGGGTACATGTTTCGGTGGTACAGTCCACTAATCAATTTATTACTGTCAATATGACGGTCAATAATAGATGTATTTGCATTTCTTTTGTTCATGCAAAATGCTTGCAGATGGAACCGTTGGGAGCTTTGGAATTCTTTGTCATTTGGAGTTGTGGACTCTAGGCCATGGATAGTTGTGGGGGACGTCCGAGGCCTTTTTCAGCAATGGAAGATTTTAACAGGTTTATAGATGCGGGGTTGTCAGAGTTACGGTTTGAGGGGAACCAATTCTCATGATGTAATGGACAGGAAGGAAGAGCAAGGAGATGGGCTTGATTAGATAGGACCTTGATCAGTGCGGAGTGTATTACGATGTTCCCTGAAGCCTAATGCAGTATTTAGCACGCACTTCCTTAGACCACTTGCCAGTTTTAATCAGATTGGAACCTGAATTTGTGTGTATGGGTACCCTGCCTTTAAATTTCACCAAATGTGGGTCACGCATGACCCCTTCTTGATTGTGTTTCTAAGGCTTGGGAGGATGGAACTGAGGACCACGGGATGACCAGGTTAGCCAGGAAGTTAAAGAAGCTCAAATAAGCTCTTCGAATATAGAACCGGGAGGTCTTTGGCAACACGGGTCAAAATATTCAGCGTTTAGAAGAGCGATTGTCGCGTTTGGAGGTAAGAGTGCAGGAGGGTGACAATGAAGAGGATGAACAAGATTATTTAGTGGCAAAATCAGAACTGGATGTGTGGCTGGAACAGGAAGAAATGAGGCTGCAACAGCAAGCTAAACAGTCTTGGCTTAATAAAGGTGAAGCCTCAGCTCAGTTTTTTCGGACTTTCAATTCTAAGAAAAATACAAAGGCGAGGGAGATGAAATTACATGATGGGAGTTCGTTAAAAATCCGACAAGAGGTTCACAATGGGGCAGTGGATTTTTTTTTAATAAAATTTTGACCCAAAAACAGGTGGAAGAGAAGCCGGATATATCTAGTTTGGTGATGAAAATTATTCTGGACGGTGAAAAAGTTAGTTTGGTCAAGCTCCCTTCAATCCAAATGATTAAGGACGCTGTCTTCTCCATCCCAATGGATAGTAGTCCAGACCCTGATGGGTTTGGGTCGGGTTTTTATCAGTCATGCTGGAACATTGTTGGTAAGGATGTAGCCAAGGCAGTGCAGGATTTCTTCTCGGGTGCAGATCTGCCCAGGTATTTTTTGGCTTCTTTCTTGGTTCTCATTCCAAGAGTGGAGTCTCCTACTAGCTTTCATAAGTTTAGACCCTTTAGTTTATGTTCCGCTTTTACAAGATTTGCTCAAAAATATTGATGAGTCGTTTAGCTCCCCTACTCTCCCGTTTAGTGTCCCTAGAACAAGGTGCTTTTATCCCGGGATGTAGCATCTTTGAGAACATCAGTCTAACCCAAGAATTAGTACATAGCATTAATAAGCTGGTTCATGGATGGAATATTGTGCTTAAGATTGATATGGCGAAAGTCTATGATAGTGTGGATTGGAGCTTTATTTTGCATGTCCTGGAGTCCTTTGGCTTCTCAATGCAGTTTTGTGATTTGATAAAAAAAATATCTCTTCTACTTGGTTTTCTGTGGTTATGAATGGGGGTACCTAAAGGTTTTTTTCAAATATTTAGGAGTGCCAATTGTCTCGGCTCGTTTGAAAGCTGTGCATTTAGATGAGATTTTGGGTAAAATAAAAACTAAGATTGATGGATGGAAAAATAAATTACTATCCAATGGTGCTCGGGTGCTACTGCTCAAACCTGTCCTCATGAGCCTTGCCATTCACTTGCTATCTATTGTGCGTGTCCCTCTTTCGGTTATGAAAAGTATTAGTAGATGTTTTAGTACTTTTGGTTTTGGGGTATTAAAGATGGGAGACCTAAGAAGCATTGGAAATCTAGGGAGAAACTTTGTTTGCCTACTGAGGAAGGGGGTTTGGGTTTCAAAAGTTTGCTTGATATTCGAAAGTCCTTATTTATGAAATTTGTTTGGAAGATTGTTACGGAAGATTCTTTATGGTCCAGATTTTTCGAAGCAAAATATATTAACAATCAGCATATTTCGATCTTGGAAAAGGTTAAGGGCACTCGGTTTTGGAGGAAGCTTCACGCTTGTATCCCGGATGTTCTAAATTTGACAAAGTGGAAAATAAGGGATGGTAATGTAGCCTTTTGGGTGGATAGTTGGGCGGATGATGGCCCTCTTGGAGATGTTTACCCAATTGTGGGGAACAAGAATTTACAAGTTAAGGAATGCAAGGTCGAGGATGGATGGGATGTAAACTTGTTAATTAATTTACTTGGGGTGGAAAAAGCTGAAGAGGTTCTGAAAACTTTAAGCAAGGCAAGAATGGGGCGGATGTCCTGGTATGGAAAGAAAATACGGATGGGAAATTTACTGCTAAGAGTGCATGGCAATGCATTAGATTCCGAGCCCCAAAACTCCAATGGGCTGAATGGATCTAGCATTCTTGTATCCCAAAATATATCCCAGTCACTATGTGGAAGGTGATAAACAACACACAAAGTGTTGATGATAAATTGAAATATGTTGGGATCCCGATAGTGTCAAAATGTGATTGTTGCTTGCCGGGTGGGTATGAGGATTTGAACCATGTGCTTGCAGCAGGCGAGTTTGCAAGAAAAGTCTGGCATCGTGCAGCAGTTCAGGTGGGTTTAGGTGATGTTGAAGGATCTCATGGTATCAGTTGATGAATTCCTGGTTTACTAAGGCGTCGATGAGCTCACAAATGGGGCAGGTCTTAGGACTTTTGCCTTGTATCATTACCTGGATTTTGTTGAGCAGGAGGTGTCGTGCTCAAATGGAAGGGTCCTTACAATCTGCGGATTCAGCTTGGGTCCAAATTAAACTATGGATGGCACGTGTTGGAGAGAAATTAAAAACCAAGAAATTGATCAGCATGCAGGGTGAAAAGATTCTGAAGGAATTAAATGGCTCCAACTCCTTTGGGTGATTCAAATGTGGGTCCATCGACGACCTTTACACAAATGTCTAAAGAGTGAATTTTGAAAAAGATAGGTAGGAGAGACAAGGGTAATAATCAATTTTGAAATACATGGGCTGTCCTCAATCAAATATGGAAGAATGACTTGGATTCTAACAGTCTTCTGATACCATCATTTGAATTGTTTGGTGAATGTATGCTATCCTTCATTCCAGCTCTTGAGATGTCTATGTTCTTATGACCACGAGTAAAGAGATTGGCACTGCTGTTGTTGCAGTTATGCAATACAAAAATTACACTTGAAGGTTGCATTATAGATATCTTAAGAACAAACCTTCCGTAAATTTGGTTGAGTAGATTATATATGTGGTGGATAAATGAATAGGAAATCATAGGCACGAGTATCCTCATCTATCTAGATCATGTTTCCGTACAATGCTGCCTTTGCTTGTGTGTGCTTTCTCATCCCCCTAAGACGCATTAAAACGATTTTTAGATGACTAGAGGAAGACTTTGCTTGCCTTTGTCGGATCAGCTGCGTATGGGGGACACCCTATCGACGACAACAGAATTTAATCAATGGTTATTTGTTGCTTAATAAAATGTGTTAGTTGCTCGATCAAAGCATGATCCACATCTAGCTACTTCCTAATTGAAATAATGATTGTATTCACCATCACGATTTTGAAAATTTTCACCAATTAATAACTCTGAACATTGCTAACTACGTTGACACATTTTCTTCTAATCTTGTTTGAGACCTGCGTGTATATATAGTTAAATTTAACAAATGAAAAACATCATATCTAATAACGTTAGCATATCTTAGACCATTGTAAAGACTAAAACCTTTAGAAGGATGCCAATGTTAAAATTTTGGAGAAACTATATTTGCAACCAATTGACTGCCATTTTATATGACTAACTTTCATTTACTACTTCCTACGATTCACCCGGCTTATTCGAGTTTGGTGTTGCTTCTTGCCAAAAATCTTGATAACCCAATCTTGCTTTCTTGTAGTCACAATGTGCCCGATAACAACCCCAAATATGAATCCGCATCCATATCCAATCGCAACTACTTTCCAACCAAATTCAAATTCAAATCTTGGGCCATGATTCTCTTCAAAGGTTGAAGGTTGAGGCGGTGAAACATTGGAATCTCCACAGATTTTGGACAATGGCCTTCCACACAGTCCTTGATTATCTTTGAATGAAGTATTTTGAAATGTTCCAAATTGTTGCCCCTGCGGTATAGGTCCAGTGAGGCCATTATGTGACACATTAAACATTGAAAGGAAATTGAGCTGGACTAATTCAGGAGGTATCTCTCCGAACAACTTGTTTTGAGAAAGGTCTAATGATTCTAGTTGTGTCAAGTTCCGAAAGGATGATGGAATATGACCTGTGAAAGCATTATTTGAGAGGTTCAGCACATGAAGTCCTTTTAGATTCCCCACTTGTTTTGGAATTTCTTCTTCAAACCTGTTGAATGAGAAATCTATGACTTTGAGGTCATCATGGATCTTCTCATACTCCAACTCCACACCTTTGATCGCCATTGTAATTGAATAGGAGACCCAGCCCTCCCCCAGGTAATATAAATTCTTTACACCAACGGATTTCATGGCATCCCATTGTGCGAAGTATCTCGCAGGCAGATTCCCAGACAAATGGTTGTCAGAGAGGTCAATGATACGCAAGTTGGGAAATGAGTAACTTGTTTCCGAACTCCATATTGCACCGTGGAAGCTATTAGAACGGAGAACAATAATCTTCAACTGTTGAAGAGTTCCCAACCAAAAGGGAAATGTATCTTTGATTTGATTGTGGCCAACATGAAGATGCTCAAGCTCAGCACAGTTAGCCAAAGATCTTGGCAAATGACCCTGTAATATGTTTTGACTTAAGTCCAGCACCCTTAGGAGGCATCCTTTTGCCCATGTTTCTGAGATGGTGCCGCCAAAGTTGTTGCTTTGTAGCATTAGCGTTGACAAAGATTGACTCAAGTTGCCAAAACATGGATGAATCGTGCCACTCAAATAGTTATAGGACAAATCAAACCCTTCAAGTGAACTCATATTGCAAATAAATGGTGAAATCCCTCCGGTGAATGAATTCTTGCGGACGGAATAATACATTAGGGATGGTGGTGGAATTAGGAGCGATCCTTGCATCATGTTATTCTCAAGGAATAAATATTGAAGACTTGGCCATGGGATAACTGCCGAAGAATTTTCAAAGCCAATGAGAAAGTTGTTAGAAAGGGAGAGTTCATGAAGAGATTATTTACTTACATTATACATCCATTTGGGTATCAAGCCTTGAAGATTGTTGCCTTCTAGATTTAGATTATGCAATTTACTTTGGTTTCGTAATATATCTGGGAACTTTGTTAAGTTGAGATGAGCCAATCCTAGATATTCAAATTGTGGAAGAATGTTGTTTGAATTGGCTCTGGTGAGCCACGAAAAATCGTTGAATGAGTTTTGTGAAAGGCCTAGCCAAGTGAGGTGGGTAAGGTTATTGAACGAACTTGGGATGGTTCCTGAAAAATTACAATAACTAATACCGAACAGAGTTAAGGAATTAAGGTTTCCAATTGAAGAAGGTATATCACCAGAGAAATTTGTGCCGCTGAGATATAACTCATCGAGAGGAGAGTTTGTGTGAAATTCAGGCAAATGACCAGTGAGATCTTCATTGTCTGAAACATCGAGCTCCTGTAGGTGTGGTAGCTGAAAAATTCTGGTTGGGAATCGCCCGTACAGTCCACTGCTCACCAAATAAAGAGATTTTAAAGAAGATAAATTTGCCAGGCTTTCGGGTACAGTGGAAGATATGTTGATACCAAAAAATTGAAGATCTTCAAAGTTGGTTAGATTTTGCACTAAACTTGTCAGACTTTTGGTATATAAATAATTATAACTATCAAAAGAAGCTAGCCAAAGAGAAGATAACTTGGATAGGTACTGAATTTCAAAGGGGATTTGTCCTGAAAAGTTGGAGAAGGAGAGATCGAGATGTGTTAGGCTTGAAAGATTACCAATCTCAGATGGGATTTGGGAGTGATTGAAGTCATTATCAGCAAGAGTAAGGTTTTGAAGATGATGAAGGCGGAAGAGACTACTGTTGGAGGTGATAGAACCATAGAGACAACTCCTCAAAAGGTTGAGGGAGATGACATGACCTGTGTCTTGGTTGCATTCAACCCCATCCCATACACAACAGTCGGTATTATTTCCATCCATTCTCCATGATGCAACCTCGGGATGGTTCTGCTCAGAGTATTTGCAGAAAGAGTTGTTTTTTATGAGAAAACTATCCTTGAATTGCTTCAGAGCTATCCTCTCTTCTTGATGGCAAAGCGGAGGCAGATAATTATAAGACAAAGAGGGAGGGAGTACGAGAAGGAGGCATGCAATCAAAGGAAAAAGCAATCGCATGAATATGATCAACTCATGATACGAATAGATATCCATAACTTTTTAAAATGTCTTGCACTATGTTTGTAGATAGAGGAAAGAGCGAGGGGCTTAAATTTATAGACCCATAACAAGAAGAAGAAGAAGACCAAGAATTGTCTTTTGCCCAAGATGTACGTGAATGACGACTACCATGATCCTTTCAATTATTATAGAAAATATAGGAATATTCATGCTTCACTAACGCGTCTAATTATCCCACATGCTGCTAATGTGGCCGTGAATGTCAAGATAGTGTATGGCTCTGTTTATTTCAACTGCAATGCTTTTTAAAATAATTGAGAGCCCCTTAACTCAAACTTGTTTGCTGAAAAGCAAATTTTTTTTTCTAATTTTTCTATTTCTTGCGAGATTAAAAATAAGGAAAATGATTCAGCTATTGAGAAGTGATTTCTTTACTTAGTAATTAATAAAGTATATTTTAATAACGTTGTGAAATTTTTTATAAATATTTCAAAATATATATAAAAAAAATGTATGAAGAAAAAGACCAAATGACCTTTATCGGAAAACTCTCTCAGGCTACACCTCTATGGGGGTTGAAGTACCGTCGAAAAATTAATTATGCAAACCGGAAGTCAAGGAAACATTATATATTTGACTTAAAACAAAGATTGGGACTAAATTTTCTTATAAATAAATTGGAAGTGGGGCTGAAAATTTTTTTTTTCTTCGAAATGTGTAACTACGGAATTTTCACGTGATCATATAGTTTATGTCAATGTTTTTTACTTTCTATTTTTTTTTTTAGAACTTCTAAATTCAATACAAATTTGACGTCAAATGAAGAGATTACAGTTTTTGAATATCAAAATATTTCAACTCATCTTATCTTATCTCATTTAATTATTATATTTTTTAAAATTTTTACACAAAATATAATAAACAATTCAACATTTTTAAATACCAAAATAAAGATAATATTTAATAATATTTTATTTAACTTTTAATTTTCATCTCAACTCATCTCAATTCACTATCTAAACCAAAATTTAATCCATTTAATTAGATTATAGAGTCCACAATAAATTTCCTTTTTCACTTTAAGAAATTAGGGTACAATTTAATCATTTAATTAAATAAGTTGAAAGCATTATGATTTTCCTTTCCACGTTAAGAAAATAATGCGCAGAAAGATAATTTTCTTCATTATCAAATCAACTAGGAAAATAAAAACAGAAAATCATTTTTTTCTTAAACTACTCCCTTAGGTTTATTTCTTTTTCTTAGAACTTTCAAACTATTCTTTTTTTGATATTTTTGAATTACAGCTATTACAGCCCGGTTTGTAGATTGATTTTGACATTCTTGAGTTTTGATAATTTTGAATAGAACATGAGAGTCATTTTCTCTGTATTTTTAGGTAAATCTTTTGTCTTCTCTGTGTTGATTATCTATTGGAATTAGCCGCTAGAATTAATTTCAATTTTGCCCAACGCTGGAATCTTTCTATAAAAATTGACCCTTCTTTTTTAAAGCGATTATGCCGTATTTACGCACTTCACGGTTGTATATAAAATTACTCTTATTAAAAAAATCATATTCAAACCCATACCATATGTTCAAACCATCGCTTTAACTCTTTTCTTACGTGGATGACTCTATTATGGTTGACTTAAATATATATATTACCACTATTCTTGATTGAGTGTGATATACAAAAAATTTGAAGATTTAATTAGGTATGTGAATTTATAATCGGTGGGCTCTACCCTGCATATCAACTTGTTGCTAGACTTTCTTGATAGCATGCATATTTGGTAGAAAATCAAAACTCATAGGGAGGAAAAAGACTTTGAAAGCCAACAAATAGGCAAGAACCATCAGCCTTCGTACCCCACATCATACACATTTAAAAGAAGCAATTTGAAAATCAACATGTACAGCTAATAGGCTACCCCATGTCTTCCCTTTGTTTCTTTCATTTTAAATATTGAATGAAACATGTAAAACCCATACCATACGTTCAAACCATCAATCTTCTTTTCTTACGTGTATAACTCTAATTTGGCAGACTTAAATATCAACTCCATTCTTGATTGAGTGTGATATACAGATCAAGACTTAAAGATTTAGATAGACTTCTCTCTCGTAATAAACGTCTCTCGTTTTCTTTCATTTTTATTCATGTTTAATATATATATATATATAGCTTGACTTATAGCAAAAAAGAACGGGCAAACTTGTTAATTTTCATGTCATCTGCTTGAAAATCAATAAAGTTTATTTACTTAATTCCGTTGGCTATCATAATCTTTCGATAAAAAATGGGAGAGCACGAAGCAATAATAATGAAATACAATTTACTAGTCAAATGGTTGTCCTTCCTCCTTAATTGACTGTAAAAGTCATTACAAAAGAAGAGGATCATATTACTTGAAAATTTCTTGATAACATGCATCTATGGTTGAAAATGACCATTCAGGGTGAAGAAAAAGACTTTGAAAGCCAACAAATAGGCAAGAACCATCAGCCTTCGTATCCCACATTATGCACATTTAGGAGAGGCAATTTGAAAATCAATATGTAAAGCCAATAAGCTACCCCACATCTTTCCATTTCTTTCTTTCATTTCAAAAATTGAATGCAACATGTAATGCATTCAATTTTGGTATACCATGTACTAAATTGATATCCAAACCTATATCATACATTTAAACCATTGCACTTCTTTTTTTACATATATGACTCTATTATGGTAAACTTAAATATCAACTTCATTATTCTTGATTGAGTGTGATATATAGAAGACTTAAAGATTTAGGTAGACATCTCTCTCTTAATAAATGTCTTTCTTTTTCTTTGATTTTTATTCATGTTTGATTTATATATATAGCTTGTCTTATAACAAAAGAGACAAACATTTAATATTTCAAACGTTCAAACCATCGCTCTTCTTTTCTTACATGTACGACTCTATTATGGTAGATTTAAATATCAACTCTATTCTTGATTGAGTGTGATATATAGAAGACTTAAAGATTTAGGTAGGCATCTCTCTCTTAATAAATGTCTTTCTTTTTCTTTGATTTTTATTCATGTTTGATTTATATATATAGCTTGTCTTATAACAAAAGAGACAAACATTTAATATTTCAAACGTTCAAACCATCGCTCTTCTTTTCTTACATGTACGACTCTATTATGGTAGATTTAAATATCAACTCTATTCTTGATTGAGTGTGATATATAGAAGACTTAAAGATTTAGGTAGGCATCTCTCTCTTAATAAATGTCTTTCTTTTTCTTTGATTTTTATTCATGTTTGATTTATATATATAGCTTGTCTTATAACAAAAGAGACAAACATTTAATATTTCAAATGTTCAAACCATCGCTCTTCTTTTCTTACATGTACGATTCTATTATGGTAGATTTAAATATCAATTCTTTTTTTGATTAAGTGTGATATATAGAAGACTTTAAAGATTTACGTAGACTTCTCTCTCTTAATAAACGTCTCTCTTTCACTTTGATTTTTATTCATGTTTAATATATATATATATATATAGCTTGTCTTACATTAAAAAAGAACCAGTAAACTTGTTAATTTTCATAAAAATCATCAAAATTCATTTACTCAATTATGCTCAGCGTCATAATGTTTCTATAAAAAATAGAGAGTACGAAGCAACAATACTGAAATACAATTTTCCAGTCAAATGGTCTATTACAAAAGAAGAGGATCATATTACTTGGAAATTTCTTAAGAGCATGTATCTGTGGTAGAAAATCGTCATTCACGATGAGGAAAAAGAGTACTTTGAAAGCCAACAAATAGACAATAACAATCTGCCTTCGTATCCCACATCATGCACATTTAGGAGAGGCAATTTGAATATTAACATGCAAAGTAAATAGATTATTCCGCATCTTTTCCTTTCTTTCTTTCATTTTAAAAATTGAATGCAACGTGTAATACATTCAATTTTGGTATACCACGTACTAAAAGGATATTCAAACTTATACCATACGTTCAACCCATCACTCTTATTTTTTAACATATATGACTCTCTTATGGTAGACTTAAATATCAACTCAATTATTCTTAATTGAGTGTGACATATAGAAAATTTAAAAATTTAGGTAAACATCTCTCTCTTAATAAATGTCTCTTTTTCTTTGGTTTTTCTTAAAGATATATAGCTTTTCTTATAGCGAAAAAGACAAACGTTTAATATGTCAAACGTTCAAACTATCGTTTTTCTTCTCTTACGTATGTGACCGGTAGACTTAAATATCAATTTTAATTTTGATTGAGTGTGATATATAAAAGACTTTAAAGATTTAAGTAGATTTTTCTCTCTTAATAAACGTCTATCTTTCTCTTTAATTTTTATTCATATTTAATATATCTATTCTATTATAATAATTGACTATTTAACTGTTATATTAATCTTTCTTTCTGTTTTCCGTTAATTTTTATTTTCCGGTTAATGAGTTATGGTGACACGTGAGATGGTGGTTTTGAGGGGAAGGTACAGAGACAGAGTAAAAGTGAGGGAGTGGGAATGCACGAGGGGGTTAGGTAGAGAGCAGACTGAGGGAGTGGGATGGGATTTCGAGATGAGAGAGATAAATAGAGAGAACGAAAGGATGGGGAGAAGATTCGGGAAGAAAAAGATTAACAAAAAAAAAGGGATGGGCTGGGCTTATAAAAAATTATTGGGGCTTTAGAATCCAGTCCATTTTAAATCTTATTAAAAATATTTTTCAAAAAGTCATCTGAAAATCATAATAAATTTTCATAAAACTGTAAAAAAAAAAAATTTTAAAAAAAATTGTTAAAAAAAACTACTACATAGAACAACAAATTTGAAGCCAAATTTGTCAAATCTAGAGTAAAACATCTAGACCTGTTGATTAAAAAAAATAACTACATACATCGAGGGAGAAAACTTTTTCATTATAGATCTGTTGAAGTTCAAAATAGAACATAAAAAGTATAGATCTGCACAATAGATTTTCTATGCTACAGTTATAATTCCCGATTATAACTATTTATTATTTATTATATGGAAATCTGGATTCTTATTGCTGGCCAATTTAATATTATATTAGATGTTTTAATATAATTTAGAAAAAAACTGTTTTTAAATAGATGTTACTTTCTTATGTTTTACATATAAATAGTTATAAAATTGTTTGTGTTTTATATTTCCATATATATGCACATATGTCTATGTGCTTGATTTAGTGTTATTTAGGAGAGGCAATTTGAAAATTAATATGTAAAGTAAATAGGCTAGTCCACATCTTTCCCTTTCTTTCTTTCATTTTAAAAATTGAATGTAGCATGTAATGCATTCAATTTTGGTGTACCATGTACTAAAAGAATATTCAAATCCATACCATACGTTCAAACCATTGCTCTTTTTTTTTTTTTTTTACATATATGAATCTATTAGGATAGATTTAAATATCAACTCCATTATTCTTGATTGAGTGTGATAGATAGAAGACTTAAAGATTTAGGTAAACTTCTCTCTCTTAATAAACGTCTTTCTTTTTCTTTAATTTTTATTCATGTTTAATATATATATATATATATATATATATACAGCTTGTCTTATTGCAAGAAAGAACGCATAAATTAACTTGTTCGTTTTCACGTCATCATCTTGAAAATCATCAAAGTTCATTTACTAATTCATTGCATAAAAACTGTAATAAAAATCCAATATTCTTTATCTAGACAAATAATATTCCTAATTAATGAGAGTAGAGATAAATTAAACTATACTAATTCCATATCATGAAGACTTTAATCTAAGAATTTCCAGATCCAACTAATTCCATATCATGAAGACTTTAATTTCTTGATTGAGTGTGATTGATCAAGACCATATCAAGAAAGATAAATAATGTTTTCCGTCTTTGATTTAAGCCTAAATTACGCTAGCTAACGTGCCCCATGCATATATGATGAAGTAACATTTTATTTAAGTGCTTCACTTACAAATTAATTACTTAATAATATATGCCACTCAATTAATATGATTAGAGATAATAAAATCTAGGAAATTCTATGTATTTCTTTCCATTTGATCTTTGGTGTAGACAGGTACTACACAGCATGTTAAATGGAAGAGCTACGTGGAGTTGTAATCGGAGGGCTGTTATTGGGTATTCAACGGCCCGACCGTTTATAAGGTTTTCTCTCTGATCTTTTGTCTCCATTGAAGAATGGATGGGCTACATATAATTCTTTCGTTTTATGATTGTGCGGAAGGAAGAGGGAAGTGGGAAAAGGCCCATTATATATACGTCTCTTTCTTTTATCTAAAGAAATTTGGGCCTCCTCCTTGCCAATCTGCAAAGTCCCGGCCTATTGAAAATTCAAAGCTCAAATGACGATAATATTATTGTAATTAAAGGAATTTTATATACAGTCGTGAAGTGTGTTAATATCATGTAATTATTTTAAAAAATAATGAGATTTATTATTAAGAAATTAATTTTTTTGATGTGGATCTTATGTTTTATTCACTTTTTTCAAAGCGATTATGCGATGATTGTACAATTCACAGTTGTAAATATCTTTTCTAATATAATTATCGTCTCAAACGCTGTTGCCGATCATGATATGGCAGCTGCTGCATAATGTTCTGCTGTTCTGATCCACTACTGCTAGTGTAGCAGCATATATGTATATAATATATATTTATCCAACGCTAATTAAAGCATCACATTAATTTAAATTAGCATAATTATTATCCAAAATATCATAAGCTAGCTCATGAAGTATAAATTAATATATATATTATTGCCATAAGATCACATAAAATTAATTGTTTTGCATGTATAAGCCACGATGGGGCTACACATTAATTTCAACACTAGCTACTATATATTGATGGAATTTGCAACATTTAATAAATTAATAGACACATTATTTATTTATTTCGATCTAATATTTCCAGAACATATATGAGCCAAACTAAAATACTTTTCTTTTTATATATATGTTAATTAGATGACATTTAATTCTTCATTATCAAATCAACTAGGAAAAAAAATACAGAGAATCATTTTTTTCTTAAACTACTCCCTTAGGTTTATTTCTTTTTCTTAGAACTTTCAAACTATTCTTTTTTTGAATTATTGTAATAAATATAAGAAAATTGCTTCACTAACGCGTCTAAATTGTCTAATTATCCCACATGCTGCTAACGTAGCCGTGAATGTCAAGAATTAAGTTACAATCCTTGTTGTAAAATAAAAAATATGAAAAATCGAAATAGTGTATGGCTCTAATTTTTGCTTTTTATTTTTATTTTATTTGTCTTTATTCAAATTCTTGGCATTCCACGCTATGTATTATATTTTCATCACATTTTTATAAGTTTGACACTTTCTTATATTATCTTCGAATTATCTTTTTTTTTTAAAAAAAAAATTAAAATTGATGAAAAATACTACCTTATCGTAATAAGATAAAAGTAAAAAATGATGATTTATTTTTTAAAATTTGATGTAAGAAGATTCGAGTCAGATGATACGAAACTTTCGGATTGCACGTTGAGAGGGTAGATCAATGCAAGTACATCAGGAAATAATGATATCTCCTTGATTTATGGAAGTTTTGAGTACGTGTCGGTATTTTGACCATAATTTTAGCTACGGGTATCAGAATCGTGTATATGATCCCAATTCGGAAAGCTCTTTTCGACACACACGTCTTGATCACCTAGTTACATTGGTATGCATCGTTTTTTAGGCCAAACTCAGTTGTTTTCCACTGCAAATCTCCAGTTTTTAGATTTTTTTTTTTTTCCTTTTATAGTAATATTTCGTTTATAGTTTAGAAAGTGATTTTGAATTCGATTTTGCTCATATTTTTGGTAGATTTTTTTTATTTATTTCCATATTTATTTTTGGTACATTTATTGAAATTTTGCTATTTTTGGTAAAATTTTAATATTTCGAATTACAATTGTTACGGCTAGCTTCTGGGTTAATTTCGATATTCTTGAGTTTTGATAATTTTGAATATAACATCATAATTGTTTTCTCTATATTTTTGGGCAAATCTCTTGTCTTATATGTATTAATCATATGTTGGAATTAATCGCCAGAATTAATTTCAATTCTGCCCAGCATCATTACAAAATTAATCTCCTTAATTGTCTATAAAAATCATTACAAAACAAGATGATCATATTACTTGAGAATTTCTTGATAGCATGTATATGTGGAAGAAAATTGCCATTCACGGTGAGGAAAAAGACTTTGAAAGTCAACAAAGGGCAAAAACCATAAGCCTTCGTACCTGACAACATGCACATTTAAGAGAGGCAATTTGAAAATCAACATGTACAACAAATAGGTTACCCCATATCTTCCCATTTTTTCTTTCATTTTAAAAATTGAATGCAATGTGTAATGCATTCAATTTTGGTATACCATTTACTAAAAGTATATTCAAACCCCTACCATACATTCAAACCATTGCTCTTCTTTTCTTACATGTATGATTCTATTATGGTAAACTCAAATATCAACTCCATTCTCGATTGAGTGTAATATATAGATCAATACTTAAAGATTTAGGTAAACTTCTCTCTCTTAATAAATGTCTCTTTTTCTTTGATTTTTATTCATGTTAATATGTATATATAGCTTTTCTTATAGCAAAACAGAACGGGTAAATTAACTTATTAGTTTTCATGTCATATTTGTGAAAAGCATCAAAGTTTATTTACTAATTCATTGCAGAAAATTGGAATAAAAATCCAATATTTTTTATCTAGGCCAATAATATTCCTAATTAATGAGAGTAGATGCTTAGAAAAAGAAAAAATAATTAATTAGAATAGAGAGAGAGTGAGATTGTTCCGATCCAATCAAATGGTGATTGGATTTAAAGCTTGGATTAATATTGGTGCTTCTAAATTTTCTTAATTAGCAAGTTTGGCTAAAGGCTTTCTAGCTAATCGTTGTTGAATGTTGTGCCAAGACAATAAATGAGTACACTGTCAGAACAAAATGGACATAAAAAACAGACGTCAATTCATGTTCACCGTGGGAGACCTTTTGGTAGAATAAGACTTAACAGAAAAATAAGAAAAGTTAATAAAAAAATAATAAAAATTATTACTAATAGTTAGATAGCTATTTATTATAATAGAATAAATATATAATATGAGCTTGATTTGCTTAGGATCGATGAGGGTAAGATCTAGTTGGAAATTTAGTCTTTATGATTCAAAAGAAGACAAAAAAAGACATGATAATTGTGTTATAATAATTCCATATCAAGACTTTAATTTCTTGAATGAGTGTGATTGATGAAGACCGTATGTGAATTTGAAAGAAAAATAATGTTTTCCATCTTTGATTTAAGTCTAAATTATGCTAGCTAAAGTGCCGTATATATACGAAGTAACATTTTATTTAAGTGCTTCACTTACAAATTAATTACTTAATATTATATGCCAATCAATTAATATGATTAGAGATAATAAAATCTAAGAAATTCTATGTATTTCTTTTCATTTGATCTTTTGTCTCCAGTTAAGAATGCATGGGCTATATATAATACCTTTCTCTTGCTCTGTTTCAATCATGAACACAACACTAGAAGTTTAGGATCGGTCATGAGGATAAGATTGAGTTGGAAATTCGGTTTGTGCGATTCAAATTAAAGAAAGCCAAAAAAGAGATGACAATGATCATCACTTCGAATTGAAAACATTTAATCCCGTACCATACGCTAGCTCAAAACGTCGCTCTTTTTCTCTTGCGTGGATAACTTTATTACAAAGAAGAATGGGTCACGTTGTGTCGTCCATCTCCATGAACATCATATCAAGTTAATTGAATTAATTCAATAAAATATCGGAAAGAAAATCCAAGAACTATCTAGACTAGTAAAAAATTCCCAATAAGAATATATTCCGAAACGAGGGAAATGATGGAGAGAAAGTTCAGACAAAAGGGTTGATGCCAAAGTGGATTCACAAGGCGTGTACAATGCTGCCTGAAATGATTTATAGGCGTGTGCAATCCTCATCTATCAAGCTACTTGAAAAGTAATTTTTTTTTCTAATTTTTCTATTCTTGCGAGATTAAAAAACAAGGAAAATGATTGGGCTTTTGAGAGGTGATTCCTTTACTTAGTAATTAATAAAGTATATTTTAATAACATTGTGATTTTTTAAAAAAAATATTTCAAAATATAAACAAAAAATTTATGAAAAAAAGATCAAATGACCTTTATCGGAAAACTCTCTCAGGCTATACACCTCTGGGGGTTGAAGTACCGTCGAAAACATAATTATACAAACTGGAAGTCAAGGAAACATTATATATTGAGAATATCTTTTTACCGGTCACGCTGTTATTAGGCTGAAAACAGCCCTCAATAATTTTGTTCCACGTAGCCCATCTATAGATAAAAAATGGATGCGCGGCACACAATAAAATAACCCACGAAGAAAAATCAAATCCCTCGCCTGCATGATCACTTCTCTCTCTCATCACTTTGCTCGATGGAATCTATTGACTTCCTAGATCCAACGACGTCGCCCCTCTCCTCTCTTCCACCGCTCTCATCGAAACTGCCGCATAATCATTTTAAAAAAAAAATAAAATATAAGACTCACATAAAAATAATTAATTTTTTAATTATAGACCTTACTAATTTTTTAAGTGATTATGCAGACTTTATATACTTTACAATTATATATAAAATTACTCTTATTAAAATGATCATATTCAAATCCATACTATACATTCAAATCATCACTTTAACTCTTTTCTTCTGTGGATGCCTCTATTATAGTTGACTAAAAAATATATATATATATCACCAACATTCTTGATTGAGTGTGACATATAAAAGAATTGAAGATTTAATTAGGTGCGTGAATTTATAATCGGTGGGCTCTACCCTGCATATCAACTTATTGCTAGACTTTCTTGATAGCATTTGTGGTAGAAAATTGCCACTCACGATGAGGAAAAGGACTTTAAAAGTTAACAAATAGGCAAGAACCATCAGTTTTCGTACCCCATATCATGCACATTTAGGAGTGGCAATTTAAAAATCAATATGTAAAGTAAATAAGCTACCCTACGTCTTCTTTCTTTCCCTTTGAAAATTGAATGCAACGTGTAATGCGTTCGATTTTGGTATACCTATTCAAACCCATACCATACGCTTATCCTATCGCTCTTTTTTTCTTACGTGTCATTGTATTATGGCAGATGTACTTTTGGCAAATGAGATGACATGAGACGAAGAATGATCAAAATTTTTCATAATTTTCTTGTGAAACATCACTCTAATATAAAAAACACTGAAATTTTTAACTCTTTTATCAAATCATTACCTAATCATTATCCAAACACAAATCAATAAAAAATTTATTAACTTCAAAATAAAACACAAAAATCAATAAATTTTTTGAAACTTCAAATCAATAAATTCATTTTTCTTTAACGAAAAATATACACAAAAACTTCTTTTCCTCTACTTCTTAGGTCCTCTGATTTCTCCCGATATTTTGCCCCAATTCATTCACTACCTCGTATTCTTGGATTAAACTTTGATAGAGATCCATGTTTTATTGCCAAATTTGCTTCAAATTAAAATGACCAATAACAGTGCATATATATGAGCCAAACTAAAATACACTTCTATGTGGAAAATAAATATATACATATATAAATATATATATATATATATATATTAATATCTATGGTGACAATTAATTATGATGTTCGATGAGATTGCAATCCTTGTTGTAAAATAAAAAATATGAAAAATAAAAAATATAGCTTCCACTCTTTTTTGTTTTTTGCTTTTATTATTATCTTGTTCAAATTCTTGGCATTCCACCAAAATAATGACAGAAGATGACAAATAGACATGCAAGCTACGTACGTTTGGCACTTTGTATGCGAAATTAATTAATTATAATGATGTGATGTTTGCGAGGACACTTTCTATTATCCTAATTTCATCATATATTTTTTTATAAGTTTGACACTTTGTATTATTTTAAAAAATAAATAAATAAAAATTGATCGAAAATACTACCTCATCATAGTAGAATAAAATAAAATGGTGATGTACCTTGTAGTCTTTTTATTAAAAAAAACCAAAGTACAAATTAACAATAATAATAATATACAATTTGTCCATCAAATTAATGGCCGTTGTTCCTCCTTTGAGTATTGTGAAAATCATTACAAAAGAAGAGGAAATTACTTAGAAATTTCTTGATAGCATATATGGTAGAAAATTGACATTCAGAAAGCCAACAATTTGATAGGCAGGAATCATCGGTCTTCGTACCTCACATCAATAACATCATGCACATTTATAAGAGGTAATTTAAAAATCAATATATAAAACAAATAGGCTATCCCACATCTTCCTCTTTCTTTCTTTCATTTTAACAATTGAATGCAACGACGTGTAATGCATTCACTTTTAGTATATCATGTACTAAAAGGAAATTCAAACCCATATCATATGTTCAAATCATCGCTCTTCTTTTCTTACTTGTATGACTCAAAATAGACTTAAATATCAACTCCAATATTGATTGAGTGTGATATATAGATCATGACTTAAAGATTTAGGTAGACTTCTCTCTCTTAATAAATGTCACTATTTTTCTTTGATTTTTATTCATGTTTAATTATATATATATACATATATGTTTAGCTTGTCTTATAGCAAAAAAGAACGGGTAAATTAACTTGTTAATTTTCATGTCATCTTCTACTAATATTCTTTATCTAGACAAATTATAATATTCCTAATTAATAAGAGTAGAGAGAGAGTGAGATCGTTCCCATCAAAACAAATCGTGATTTGATTTAAACAGAGAGTATGAAGCAATAATAATGATACAATTTGCTACTCAAATGGTCGTCCTTCCTACTTAATTGACTATAAAAATCATTACAAAAGAAGAGGATCATATCACTTGGGAATTTTTCGATAGCATCTGTGCTAGAAAATTGCCACTCACGGTGAGGAAAAAGACTCCAAAAGTCAACAAATAGGTCAGAATCATAAGCTTTCATACTTGACATCATGCACATTTAAGAGAGACAATTTGAAAATCAACATGTATAGCAAATAGATTACTCCATGTCTTACCATTTCTTTCTTTCATTTTAAAAACTGAATGCATGTCATACATTCAAACCATCGCTCTTCTTTTCTTACATGTATGACTCTATTATGGTAAACTTAAATATTATGATTAACTCAATTCTCAATTGAGTGTGATATATAGTTAAAGACTTAAAGATTTAGATAGATTTCTCTCTCTTAATAAACGTCTCTCTTTTTCTTTGATTTTTATTCATGTTTAATACATATAAATATATATAGTTTGTCTTATTGATTGAGCTGAATTATTACATACTTCACACTTTTATAATCAATATATTTTAATTATTTCATGACTTTATTATTAGTTCTAGATGGAAAAATAGTTAATAGATATAAATATAAGTTGTGATTTAAATTGATTAATATCATTATTTATGTATAATTTTACAATCTATAATTTAATTAAGTAATATTTCCTCATATGCACAATATATTTTTTATATTTTATTTTTCTTATTTTTATTTTAGATTTTAATTTTATGTGTTGTTTCTTTTATTTGTTTTGCTTCAAGTAAAGGCCCTCTCGATGAGCTC
The DNA here is from genome assembly GCA_011037825.1 of Carya cathayensis. Lineage (NCBI taxonomy): Eukaryota > Viridiplantae > Streptophyta > Magnoliopsida > Fagales > Juglandaceae > Carya > Carya cathayensis. The sequence goes on along the minus strand of QGSO01000163.1, from coordinate 1,006,540 downwards.
CACTCCTTCACACTGCATTTACATATCTAATTTCAAGGCATCGTTGACTAAGAAAAGTTGATATCCATTTGGACGCAAGCAATTGCGCATACATGGGCGGCATGGAATAATGAGCCAAAGCCAAATTTTCGATACCAAGAAGAAAGAAAACCCACGAAACACGTTCTTGACTTTTCATAGCACATGAGGACAAAGAAAATGGGTGATTGCTCTTTACGCGGCAAGAAAAGCAAATATGAGGACAAAGTACTGTTGGACTAGTTGAAAATTTACAAATAGGGAAAACCTTTAAACCGGTCGGGTGTAATTTTCCTTTTTACACCTACCGGTAAAATATAAACACATCATGAGCTTATAGAAATTACAATGAGATTGGCTCCAGTTAAACACCTCTTTTCTCTTCCAGCCCCGTAGCCCTTCTCCCTCTGCGATGCACTTCTTCGATTGGAACCCCGTAGCCAATTTTTTTGTATTCTCGGTGTATGCTTGAGATATTTCTCTCATGAAAAAAATAGTCCCTTCATCTGTAAATTCAGAGCACTCTCATCTCCATCTAAAAAACTTTGTTTTTTCCATCCAAGCCCCAAGGTACCACCATCGCAGCTACTGTAATTGCAGCGTCCACATTCCGTATGCAACTTGCTGTTTCCTTCCTTGCAACGTCCACATCCAACTCCATTTCTTCCCTTGCTGTGTAATAAATATTTTGTTTGTGTTTATTTTAAATAATATAGTTGAGTATCCTTCATCTCTTCGACATACATGTAGTGCATGCTATATTTTTTATTCTATATTTTGGTAGTTTTGGGGAAGAACAATTATGTATTTTGTTGTGCAGAGTTTTATTCTAGAGTTCAGATTTTTCTCAAAAACCTATTGTCTGGATGTGAGGTTTTTATTTTTTGTGGAGTGAGATTTTGATTCTTTATTGGGATAAAATTTTATCGAGTAGCAGGGAGGGGTTTGAGCTTCAGAGGGAGGGGTGGGATCTGTTTTTGTTTTTCTGTTTAGGGGCGTTCGTTAGTCGATTCAGCTNACATGGAGATTGTTTAGTTATCTCTTCAAATTCGAAAGCATTGAATATTGGTACTTAAATTTAGTCATATATTTGTCACCCTGTTAAGTCATAAATTTAGTCATAGAAATTTAGTCATAAATTTGATAGATTCACTATGTACATATGTACATGTATATGAGCATAGCTTTGTGTATACGTTTTTGTCTCCAGTCTTTATTAACTGTATTTATTTAAATTTGGTGGCATGGCTTCTCTGTTCTGTGAGTGTTTGCATTATACAGTTGTGGGAGGTGGTGGTGGGAGGTATAATGGTGTTTAGTGGTGGGAGGTGGTTAATACACAAGCTTTTGTCCCAACAGATCCGAGAGAGCAGAGAGGAAGTGGTTATATTGTCAAGTGTGTGTATGCATTATACAGTTGTAGGCCAACGTTGACTATTTTCCAATTGAGAATTAGGAATATGGGTAAATTTCACTTTTGGCATTTTGGATAGATATCCTTGGAAGTAGTAAGTGTTGTTTCGGATTTTGGTAGAGGGTTCTGCTGGGAAAAAGACTAGTTAGGCATAAATGAATTATCTTATGAATTATCCCACCTTGTTCTTTTTTATTTTATTTTTTTATTTTTCTTTCTTTTGAACATTCAAAATTATGTGATTAATAATTTCTTTTGATAATGAGTTTTTGCAGAATACTGAAACTCCTTCAAAGATCAACCTCATCAACTGCTTGTCTGCCATCCAACAACTATTATATGGACATGAGGTTGCAGCTGAATACGGAAGAACTTGAGAGCAATGATAGAAAATCATGAGCGCATCCTTGTGGAAAAAGAATGATAAATAAAGTGAATAATAATGTAAATCGTTAGTTTTATTTATTGCGTTATTGGTTAGTTTGAGATTTTTTTAAGTGAATGATAATGTAAATCTTTTAATGTTACTGTAAAATGTTTCATGCAAATCGTGGCTGGGTTGCATTTTATGTTATTGCAGATCACAATAATTCATTATGCATTGAACGTGTACCCCTATTTTATACAAGAAATAATTGCTAAAAAAATGTTGCTTATATTAGACAAAGTAAGAGATAGATCTATAACCCAAACGGTAAGATTAAAAGGGCATAAATAGAGTGCATATCCATACACACAAACAGAGTGCATATCCATAAGTCTCACAAACAGAGTGCATACCCATAAGTCTCACAAACAGAGTGCATATGACTGCACAAGCAGAGTGCATACATATGTCTCACACAAAAACAGTGTAGAATCCATAAGTCTCACACAAAAAAAGTACAGCATCCATAAGTCTCCATAAGTCTCATTAATGAGTCTAATGATCATCTGATATATGAAAATTCCACAATGCTCCAAACTCTTCATTTTGTGACATTACTAAATCTTGCATATTCCTACAAACCAGAAAAAATAAACATTAGAATAATTGACACAATCAAAAGTCTAAATATAAAATAAATAAGATCAATGTAGTATTCATACAAATCAAATGTGGTTGACATCGTGGCCGGGTTTGGAGAAAATATAGTGGAGCTTGGTTCCCCCATATTCCAAAAAAAAAAAAAAAAAAAAATCATCAACCAACTAGCAAATGCCCTCTTTACATGCCAAGTAAAAAAAAAAAAGGCCAAGTTAAAAAAAATACCTATGTAATGGGCATTTGCTTCTTACATGCCCTTCTTGTTTACAAACGCTGCATCGTCGCTTCTTTATTGGTACATTTTCCTTTGGGTTCTTTTGTCGTAATGATTTGGGTCTTCCTTTAAAAACAATATATGGTGGATCTTGCAATGTGAAATTGGAGACTATTTGGCTTTGGACCATATTTCCCTCCGTGTTACAATCGTCATCATTCATCAGTTTAAGCTCTTGATGAATATCCTCTATTCTCCTAGAAGCATGCTCATATTTCTTGATAGATAGTGACCCCATCTCTGCAACCAAGTAAAACTGTCTCATCAAACGATGCTTCATCACTAATGATGATGGGACTGTCTCCAATGGCCCCTCATCAACGCATATCCCATCCACGATGCAACTTTTTGCATTCATTGTCCACCTCTCCAAAACATATGACTGCAGCACACTATCTAAAACACTTTTTTTTGCCAAAACATGTAGGCTGTGCCGACATAAGAAGCCAATAAATTCAAATTTACAACATGTACAAGAAACAGTGTTGTTCTCCCTACCAAGTGTTACTTCATATGCCGGCTTTTCTTTCCCCGCAATGCCCACCCAGTAAATTTTTCGACCATCTTCCTCACGTATTTTGT